>UESW01001453.1:38822-71284 GCA_900491605.1 Calamus simplicifolius | reverse complement strand
ATAAAAATAAATACAAATTTAATTCCCAAAGCCCAAGATCCTCAGGGAACAGATTCAGTTAACAAGAAATAACACATGATTATTTTAATAGATCATACCTGTGTTCTTTATTGGGGATGATGCCCGATGAAGCCGGTAAATAATTTACCACTAGCCGTCCATGTGTCTGGCCTCTAATGGTGATCCACGCGAAGATCTTTGGATGATGTCCTCTCAGGATTGGATGATAACCTTCTTGCGAGGGGTGCTAGCATCTTTTTTCTTTTCAATTGATTTTTCTAAATAAAAAAAAAGATTTCTTGATCAAGATCAAATCTTGATCAATCAAGAGAGAGAAAGGTACATCCTAGAGAGAGAAAGGACATTTTAGAGAGAGAAAGGAGGTGTTAAGCATCCAAGAGAGAGAGAAGAGAGGAGTTCAGTGTGTCTCTCGAAGGGGGTATTTCTCTTCCTTTTATACATGAAAAGGAGGTTGTGTGGTTCCATAAAAAAAAGGATTTTATCACAACCACCTAACCATTCAACCTTATCAAGTTGATAACAATTATCCTAACAAATTTAGGATATTTGCTATCATGATAATTGTTGACCCTTGAATTGATTTTGATGATTACAAAACATATCAAGCCTAAATAATTATGATAATTCATGATATTGCAAGTATCTTCATGTATCTTCATGTTTACAATTGTCAAGAATTTTCATATGATGCAATGAAGTTTATTTTATCTTGTGAAGAATATAAAATATTCACTTGCCTATCTATTGAATTTATTGCATGGCTTTGCTAGCTAGCTTCCATTCCATGCTAGTTAGCTATTTTAGTATTCTCCTTGTACTGGCCGAATTTGTTGGGAAATGAGTTAGCTGGGAAGATAACTTCCCTTCCTTGCTAGCCACTTAGGAGTTAGCTACTTTCATGCTGGCCGAATGGATTGGGAAACAAGTTAGCTGGGAAGCTAACCTCCCCTCCATGCAAGCCGTTTGGAAGCTAACTCTCCTCTTGCTGGCCGTGAGTTTTGTTTTATAAGTTAGCTGGGAAGCTAACTTCTTCTCCTTGCTGGCTGGTCACTTTTCCTTTGAGGTTAGCTCACAAGCTAACTTATTTGTTCATGGCTTCATGCTTGGCCGATTGATGCTTTGTAGGAGTTAGCTTGCAAGCTAACTTCCTTCCTTCATTCCAAGGTACGTTACATGAAAGCCTCTCTTCTTAGCTAGTTATTAGCTTTTTTCATGTCTCAGTTAGCTCACAAGTCAACTACCTTTATGCATGATAGAATAAACCTTTAGCTTAGCTAACTCATAAGCTAACTTCCCTCCACTGAATTTCAAAATCAGCCGCATGAAATTTCAAATGAGTTAGCTCACAAGCTAACTATTTTTTACATGGCCTCATACACCTTTTGTTAGCTAACTTATAAGCTAACTTGTTTTAAATCTTTTTCTGGTTATGAAACCGTTGGATGCTTTCTTACATGGCTAGTTAGCTCAAGAGCTAACTAGTTTGTGCCTTAGTTAGCTCCATAGCTAACTATCTTTTCTTTATAGCATGAAACCAAGGCTAAACAAGCTAACTATTTTTCTCCTGGTTTCTTCTCAGCCGTGTGAAGTTTGAATTGAGCTAGCTTGCTAGCTAGCTACTCTATCCCTCCATGGTTTTGACCGATTTCTTCTTGCCGTGGGATTTTGGAAACAAGCTAGCTAGCTTGGGAGAAAAGCTAGCTTATTGCTCCTCCTTTTCCCATTATGGCCGCACGTTTTTCCTTTGGGAGTTGCTGAAATTTATTTCAGCTTTCTCCTCTCTCTCTCATTTAATGCTCTCTCTCTCTCTCATTACTACTTGATGAATGCTGACCATTTTCTTTTTGTTATGGACAGGAATCCTTCATTAACAATGGGTTTAATGCTTTCATCATTTGGGAAAATATTTCAAACGGTTTTATTTCTTCCCTTTTTTCTTTCCTCTATTTTACCAATGAATCTAACGGATAGTTTTTTGAATGGTTTAAATAGAGATGTTCAGAAGAAATCCTTGATGAAAATCATATATCTTTTCACATATCAAGAACACAAAAGAGAGAAAAGAAATCAAAAGAGAGTGCTTATTGCAAGATACTTTTCGGATCCTTGAAGAGCAAGATATTGTGCTGCGAAGTTGCATCCTCCAACCCTTGCTCAAGTCGTCCAGATCCGGTGAAGCAAGTGCAAATTTCAGCTACTTCGAAAATCAACATCTGCTGCTGAAGTATTGCTTCAAAAAGTTGTAAAGTTTATCTTTGAATATTTGCTCAAATTAGGAGCTGTCTATTTTTGATATATCTTGTATTAGGGTTAGAGATAACCCTAGTTTCTTGATTGGTTTCCTTGTACCAGTTAAAAAGAGGACTAGCCGGGAAGGCTAGGGGATTGGTTTCCTTGTACCAGTTAAACAAGAGGACTAGCCGGGAAGGCTAGGGGATTGGTTTCCTTGTACCAGTTAAACAAGAGGACTAGCCGGGGAAGGCTAGGGGATTTGGCTGCCTTGTGCCGTGAAAACAAGAGGACTAGCCGGGGAAGGCTAGGGGTTGTAATCGTTGTGATACGATTAGTGAAATTCCCAAAGGTTTTTGGGGAGTGGATGTAGGAGCCGAGTTTGGCACCGAACCACTATAAACCTTGCTGTGTTTGTGTTTGATTGATCTGTGTATTTTCTATTCTGTGCACTCCACTACACCGCTGCGAATTAAATTCTGATTAAGCACATATCTGCGTTAGTTAATATCATCCATTGAATTAAATAATTTTAAATACCCAATTCACCCCCCTCTTGGGCTACTACGTCTGGGCAACAATAATGTTAAGATTACAACCACCAAACCACATCACTAAAAATTAGGAAATTGGTTATCCCATGAAACCAACGTCGCAACCTTAAATTTGGCTTCATGAGAAACCCCAAATCATGGGGTTCACTCCTCCATGATGTGGAGATGGGCCATGTCCATCATGGGCATGGATCCATCCTCCATGTGGCACGATCTTAGCCCTCGGTTTAATTGGGTTTTCATGAATCAAATCATGCCATCATATGGACCCAATTAATATTATATTATTAATCTCAATTAATCTAAGCCATCCATCACATGGATCAAGCCTAATTAATGGATTTCATATGTACATCTCATGTACAAAAGGTCTTTCTTTTGAACAAAAAATTCTTTTCTCTATAATGAATCCTATTCATCAATTTCATGTTCTCTCATTAAGATTGAGTCAAACTCAATCCTAATTTATTGGTTATCTGATTTGAATTAAGTCCAACTTAATTCCCATTTTAACTTCATCCAAAATCTTCTTAATGCGTGTGACCCATTAGGTCTCTTGACACGTTGGTAATAATCATGTCCCTAATATTGACCCTAAGGATGACTTGATCAACACCTTGTCCAAGTCAATTCTTTAACCAAATCAACTCTTTGATTAAGTCAAAGAATTCATGATTATAGATCACGAGCAGCCTCTAGCAAAGCAGCATGACCACCCAAGTGTTAAGGGTTTGTTGACGTGGTCATCAACACCTGTCCATGAACGGTTACCGTATGATTCAATCCCTTCGTCACATATCTTAGATCAATCAGTGGTATGGAATGTGTCAACCATATAATTGATCTTTGTTTACTTGATCTCAAAAAAATTGACTCATATAAATTAGAACTTCGAAACCATTTCGAATTCCAACTCAACCTTGCAAGGATTTAACAGTCAATTTAATCCATCAAGTGGCCGTGGGATATAAGCCTTTCTATCAAGGGAGACGAATCCTGTCTTGATCAAACACCACCTTCATGTGCTTCATATCATACCCAATCGACACCATATTTGCCACCATAGCTAGAGCGACTTTTGCATGTTGTCAAAGCATGATATTTCACACATAAGGTGCAATGAAGATCTCAAGTCAAAGGATCATTCGCACCACCGTCATTAAAGATCAATCATCGACACTATATATAATATCAATATGGGATCTCTATGCGGGTCATCCAATGTATCGTTACAATAACGAACATCCACACACCATATACAAGTATCTTCATACTTCAGCTTGCAAGATCAACTGCACACCACAAGGGTGAAGATATGCAATGTGTGCTAGTCTCAACGGCGTTCGACAGTGTCCAATCCTGTCTACGCATCGACTAGAGAAGTTTAAAGAATCGAACCATAATGTGCAATTTTGGATCTCATAATTTGTAATCTCTATTACATATTCCATATGCACAGTTCGCATTCTTTTGGACTTTATCTCACAGAAAAAATATATCTAATATATATATGAAAAATACCTGGATAGATAAAGAAACCAATAAATTTGATTTGCATTCATAAAGAAATGTGTATAAACTAGCATCTTATCCAATTGGATCTAGGGCACACACTAACACCTTTGACTTAGATTTGTCATCCTGGCTTGACTGTATGTATAAACAACATTGCAAAAAAAAAAAAATTGACTGTTAAAAAGCTTAAGACTTGAATGAGTTCAAGGATTTCATGGGTGTGCTGCATGGAAGCATTAATTAACATATATTGCCACAATAATTTTAGAGCAAATTAGCATGGAATCTACCCACGCTATGAAATATTGCTGCATGTTTTCTATCTCCACAGATTACTACAAATTATGTCAATAGAAATTAGCATAGATTAGAAATGGGAATGCCAATCAGCATTAGTTTATGGCATAGAATGCAGGACTGTGAGCATTTCCAGCGTCATGGATGACTATTAATTACCTTGCTAGATTTAGAGTCGCCATTAGAGTCATCGCTAGATTTAGAGTCGTCGCTGCTAGAGTCATCACTAGATTTAGAGTCGTCGTCAGAGTCAGAGTCAGAGTCAGAGTCACTGCTCTTGCATTCTAGCTTGTCATCGTCAAGAGCTTTTCCGGGAACATCCACTGCTGCCTCGCTTTTCTCACTAAACTCCTCTTTAATCTGCTCCATTAACCCCTTCTTTTTCTTCTTATCCTTCTTCACAGCTTTACTGCTTGACTGTATTCAAGAAAACAATGACAAGCAATTTACAATCACTCTGAATACATCGAGTTGCATGACTTAAAGTGCTATAAAACTGTTCTAACATGTGGTTTGGTTGGCATGGCTAACACTATCAATATAGGTCGGTATGGGGTCCTTAAAGGCTGGTACTGGCAGTATGTACCAGAACCATATTGCAGCACCATCCTTGTTAGGATGCTTGTTTACCTTATGCTGACTTAACCAAATTCACCATTGAAGCAAGTGTCAAGTAAATTTCCCTTTGCTCCTATTCCCTACAATGTACAGTTTTAAAAATCTTGTTCCATGCAAACATTTTTGTGTGCAAATGTACTTGTATTGATAGAGCTGTTCCAATGCATACTGGCTTGCATTTCCATTAATGTGAGATCTATGGTAAACTAGTTTTCTTGGCAGCAATCTTGACATGTGCAGAACTAAGATATTGAATGTTGTGACCATGCCAAGGGCAAAAGTGAAATGCTGTTGTATAGTCCATAATTTTTTGTGTTTTTATTTGGTTAAGATTTTTGTGTGAGAAATGAGCTCTGTAATTAGCGAAACAGTGGAAATGACTTGTGGTGCCAAGCTACAGATTCAATTCTAGTAACGCTGTTTATGAGAGCAAAGAATATTTTTTAGTATGAGAGACATTGATTTGGCAGTTAATTATCCCTATTTGACACTTTTCTTCATTTTTTTTCTTCCTCATTTTATGCTGTTTCTGATTGTTTTTTTAATTTTTCACATTGGTTCCAATATCTGTTCCCATGGAGGCTAAATTTAGAAATATTTAGAGGTTGTTTGCTGATTTAAACTTCTAAATTGCTAGGGACTGACTTTTTTCCAGGATTATTACTATCAATTTGTTTGTTTTTTCCCAGATCTTACTGGGATGTGGAAAATGTGCACGAAGTTGTGTTCTTCAACTTTAATTGTCTAGCATTCATATTTGTTAATTATCAAATGAAAATTTATGCTGCCTTCTTTTGATTTTTATAAAAATATTTTGCAGATTATGTCAATATTGTGAACAGTATAGTTCCTTTTATCACATTACTATTTATTTTGATATATGCTTATGCTACTAAATGTTGAACACTTATGATAATGAAATACGTGTAGGATATTGGATAAAAGTTGGTTGTTTATTGATCATTTATCCTAAAATGGATAAAAGTTGGATAAATAAACCGAGAAATACCAAAGAATATTTAGATGGAGTTCGTGATTTCATTAAATTTGGTATGGATAAAAGTAGTTTGAATGGAAAGATTTCATGTCAATGTCGGCGATGTGTTAACAGTTCTTATCTAGATCCACAAACCATTGAAGAATATTTGATATGGAATGGTTTTGCTAGAGGTTATACTCGGTAGGTTTTTCATGGAGAATATATGTTGCCAATATCAAGTAATCAACCCTCGTCTGATCTTGGATCTAGTAATATGCAAGATAATCTTGTAAGAGATGATATGATAGGTTTGATCACAGATGCTTTTCGACATGGTGTTTAAAACTTTGGTGATTCAACTAATATACATGGAACGGATAGAATATGTGATGGTTCTACATTTATGGAACAAACATTTGTTGAAGAGCAGATGCAATCATCAACTACCGAGTCAGCTCGGTATCATAATTTAATTAAAGATGCAGATGAACAGTTATATCCAGGTTGTTTGAAATTTTCTAAGATCTCTTTTCTTATACATTTATTTCATATAAAATATATGAATGGATGGTCCGAAAAGTGTTTTACCATGCTCCTCAAATTACTAAAGGATGCATTTCCAGAAGGCTCTGGTTTACCATCCTCTTATTATAAAGTAAAAAAAGTTGTTAACAAATTGGATCTTGGATATCAAAAGATCCAATAGTTATCTAAAAGACTGTATGCTATATCATGGTGGAAATGCTGATCAAGAGTCATGTAATGTTTGTGGATCTTCACAATGGACAACTCATGAAGAGGATGAGGATGATGTAACAAACAAAACAAAAAATCTGACGAAGGTATTGCATTATTTTCTCTTATTCCTCGATTGAAAAGGCTATATTCATCATCGAAGACAACTTCATTAATGAGATGGCATGATGAAGGCCGTACGAAGGATGGAATGTTGAGACATCCAGCAGATAGTCTAGCATGGAAAGCATTTGATATTAGGCATTCTGATTTTGCCTTTGATATTCGTAATGTTCGATTGGGTTTAGCTTCAAATGGCTTCAATCCTTTTTGGACTCTAAATTCTACATATAGCACTTGGCCAGTTGTTCTAATACCATACAATTTACCACCATGTTTGTGCATGAAACAATCCTCACTTATCCGATCGGAGCTTCATCCCATTATGCTTGCTAATGATAGAACTTATTTGCCTCCTGCATCTTATACAATGTCTAATCAAGAAAAAATTTATTTTCTTATAGTATTAAAAAATATTAAAGTACCTGATGGATATGCATCAAACATTTCAAGGTGTGTGCATCTTAAAGATATAAAAATTTTTAATCTCAAAAGTCATGATGGTTACATTTTGATGCAAGATATCTTGCCAATAGCTTCAAGATCATCAGTGCCTAAACAAGTTATTGCAGTTATAATTCGGTTATCATCATTCTTTAAGGCATTATGTTCAAAAGTTATTGATCCTAGAGAGCTTGATCAATTGGAGTCTGATGTTATGATTACACTTTGTCAGATGAAAAAGGTTTTTTCTCCTGAATTTTTTACTATTATGATATATTTACTCATTCACTTAGCTTCGGAAGTCAAGATTGGTGGATTGGTACATTATAAATGGATGTATCCTATTGAGAGGTACGCTATAGAGGTTGATGTATCCTATTGACTGATACACTATAATTTTTAATAAAAGTAGCATCATAATTATGCTAAGTTTAAAAATTAATTTATGTTGTAGGTACCTTATGCGATTGAAAGATTATGTACGAAACAGAGCCTATCCAGAGGGTTCGATTGTGAGTTTCATTGTAAAGAAATACTACAATATTAAGCATCTTATTCTACAGATAAAGAAGTCAATCCTCTTCTATGGATATCTCAAGAAATCACCACTTCTTCACCAATATTATTATCCAGCAGCTGGTATAGCAGAATGCAAATGGATGTCAAATAATGTTGATGAGGAGAATTTTGTGAAAGATTATCTTCTGACTGACCTTCCCTATGAAGGTATTTTGAGAAAGCTTAAGGCTATACCAGCACTCTCTTTCCTTCTTATAACTATTTATTCTTGTACTTTTTATCAGAACTTATCTCAAACATGAGAAGATCCTCCTTTTTCTTCTTCCTCTTCCATCATCATCTCTCCCTACCCCCCATCGACTTTTCCTTTCAATCTCTCCTAGTGCTAAAAGAGTGTACTAGGAGATACAGCAAGAGAGATGACAAACAATTTATGCAAGCACAGAAACTAAATGATTCCTTAGAATTCTCTTTACCTCGGGCATCAGGCCCTATCTAAACTCTTAATGATTAAATAAAGGGCATTGAAAAGTTCTTGTCTTGTATTTTTTTAGGCCACCTTGAAGATCTGTTTGTCATCTTCACTCCTAAACAAACCATAGTTGACTTTTTTACCCATTAGTCTAGTCCAAGAGAACTTTTAGTTTTCAATCTTAAAAGTGAAGCTGTTAAGATGCACTATCTTGCTATTGAACCCTGTACTATTACTATAAAGGTATAATGTCCGTATGCCTAGTATGCAGGTCGATTCAGTGTATTAGGCTCGGTACCAGATATGCGTAGTATGTAGGTTGGTTTAGTATACTGAGACTTGATGCGCACCGATATCAAATCTCACTTCAATATCACTATGATATGTTATACTCGGTATGAGATGGTATGCACTGATATAGCATACCATGTTTGCTGTACTCCATGGCTTTCACTTATACCCACCTATCAGATTTTGTTGTGCTGATCAAACAAATGAAAGCTTTTTCTTAAATAAGAGCCCTTTTTGCATGGTGAGAAGCCATTTCCACACAAAGCTTGTTTTTATATTTCATCACATACATTAGTCTCTTGTCATCACTACAGAAAATTTGAATTTTTAGCAATAGCTTATTGGTTTCCTATAATTCCTTGTAAAAATTCTTTTTTGTCAGACTTCATGTTAAACAATAGAATGCTGGGTGTGGGTTTATAATTATAGTCCTTGTAAACATAGATAAGAAAATCGTAAGTTTTGTTAGTTTTGCTACTTTTGTTTTTAATTTTTTAATTAACAATATTGGTGAAATTTCTTGTGCAAACATTGTCATACTGTAGCTGCTTTAAGGTGATCTTCACCTTTAAGTTTCACCTTGAGCTAAGGTCTTGTCATATTAGTTGTCATCAACAACCATGACATTTGATGTAAAATGTTCTAAACTTAGCCTTACAATGATCTACTTCATTCTATCAAAGAATGGTTGAAATTATGATTCAAAAGTTTTGGTAGATGCAACATACAAGGCTTTGACATGGTTACTCTCTAGCTAAATCAAGCTTTCTAAACTGTTGAAAACATTAGATTCTGGAAGGATTCATGGGTCAAGCTGACTCCCTTGGTACTATTTGACTTCTTATATTAAGAAGTTGTAATGCCCCAAGCTCACTTGCTGGCCCAATTAATTCATTAGTGGGCCAAAATCATGTGGTCCAAAAATCTGAGTGGAAGTTAATAGATAGAAAGTGAACTTGAGTTATAAGCACATATATACTACGATGTCCTCGTTGCACACTACAAGCTAGCCAAAATCTGCCTCCGAGCTGGATCGTTGGTACTGCAAGGATGGCTCTATGCCATGGTGAAACTCCAACACCATCCCATGGATAGTCATTTTCTCATGCCCACCAACTTTTGCACACTTGGATCGGCTTTGATATCATTTGTAACGCTCTAAGCCCATATGCTGGCCCAATTAATTCATTTGTAAGTTGAAATTATATGGCCCAAAAACTTGAGTGGAAGTTAATAGGTAGCAAGTGAACGAGTTATAAGCATATAACACTTTCTTTTCTATTCAATGTGGAACTAAATTAAGGATATCACAAAAGCTATTGGGTGGAACTATTCTATGGCTTCTTAGTGGAACTGATGCCCTCTTACTTGGTGTATCAAGGTTCATAGTCCTCTCTTAAAAGAGGAGTTGGATTAGCTTTGCTCTCTTTCAGGTCCGTTAGCTTCCATCAGACCTCCTAGAATAGCCAATAATGTTGAATGTTGAAACTTACCAACAATAAAACTTTTTTGTTAACTTATTCTAAAAATTTCTCAATCGTGAAGGATTAAGATGGTGTTTTTACAAAGAAGTCTGCAAAGTGGCTATTCTTCTAAAGCATAAAGTGTCTTTATGGCAAACTGTGAGAAATTAGCTACATAGGTGAAATTTTGACAAAGAAGGGTTGGTCAGTGAGAACAGGTTGTTTATTGTATGGAGCTTTAGAGGAATCAATTAATCATCTATTTTTGAGATGTCCATCCATAAAGGTGTGGTTTTAAATCAGAGATTGATAGCACATTAGAAGATGGCCGGCCAACTTTCAGGATCTATGGCAAAGTTGGAGGAAAAGAAACATTAAAGCCAATCTCAGAAAAGATTGGGATTAGCTTTATGGTGTTGTATGTTGGCTATTTGGAAGGAAACAAAATTCATGAATCTTTTTAAACAAAGGATCTGCCTTCAGAGTTGTACTCTACAAAGGCCTTCTCTCCTTTCAGTAATGGGTGTGTCTTTGTTAATTTTCAGCTTTGACTCAGAGTTACCTCCTATCCCAAGCATTGTCTCCACTTCGGGGAGGAGTAGATGAGCAGTAATTCCATATAGCTCCGAGGAAGTTTGCTGTGTCATTTCTTCCTCTCTTCTTCCTGCTCTTCTACACTTGTCTCCCTTTTCTCTGCTCTTCTCTTGTATCATACTTTTCTATACGTACTCTAATAAAAGCAATGGAGAAGATCTGACTTCCCCATTTTCCAGTCATAAACAGTTTACATCCCCCTTACAATTGAAAGGAAATCTCCTTTGCATTCTTCACCATCTTTATCAAGTCCCAAGAAATATAACCTGAGAGAGCATCTAAAAGGCACCTCAAAAAGGATCTTTGGTTGAGTTAGCAGCCATCTCAGAGATTTATTGTAGAATTGCATCTAATAATAAAAGCTGATGAAAGTCTCTTTGAGAGTTCATGTAGGCAACATTGATATTTTTCTCATCATTAGTTGTAGTTTTTAAGCCTAATTTATTGACACTTTTCCCATCTTGTGAAGCTTTTAGTTTCTATTGGTTAGCCTATTGGTTAGTTAGTATGATACTAGAGCTCAGGTTTGGAGGGCACAAGTTCAAATGAGTTGAATGCAAGTTATTTATTTAATTGCTCCACCCAACACTTTGCCCATGAACTAGTCTCCACATGCATAATCTAGGAAGCAAGTAGGAGGGTTGGGTGTCAAGCTTGAAATTCATCATTGACCCTTCCCTTTCAACTTAAGCTTTGGGTGTCTAGTTATGAGTTGACAACAGGCTTCCTCTATCCAATTCTACGACTCTTTGAACCCACATGATGAACCTTACAAGGCCATCTTACCCACAAGCCAAATTCAACAACCTCCACCTCCACCCCCATGGCCCTCCTTCCCTCAAACTTTTCTTTCTTCCCTTCGTTCTCTCCATTGTGGCTAGGGCTGTCAAGTGAACATGTTATTCATGAACTGCTTGCATTGGAAGTGAAATTCCACATGCACAAGCTGGCCCTAAACTTCTCTTGCCTAACAACTAAGTGACCTCCTTTGTCCTCCTCATGTGTATGCACGCATGCCAATGTAAGCGTGCCTTTGTGTGCATAACCAGATCTAGGGGCTGGTCACCCGAATTTCAGACGTCATTCCTCCAAGCTGGCCCTGTACCATGAATGCACGCAAAATATTTATTTATTTTTGCCTTCTTTCTGGCATTGTGTTGCTTAGTAAAACTTTCCTTTTAATACCATGATGCCTTCACCTTGCAGCTATAGATGGCCGATATTTATCGGACTCAACAGCTGGGACTCTATCAACACTTTTTGATGTTGGAGGGGTGGTTGGTGGTATCCTTGCCGGTCACATTTCCGATCACCTCGATGCCCGTGCAATCACGGCTGCGAGCTTCATGTACTGTGCCATACCTGCCCTCTTATTCTACCGTGTATATGGGAGTGTTTCCCTCTTTTGGAACATCACTCTCATGTTCATCTCTGGCATGTTTGTGAATGGTCCCTATGCTCTGATAACAACAGCAGTATCAGCAGACCTTGGCACGCATGGCTCACTGAGTGGCAATTCTCGGGCATTGGCAACTGTGACAGCAATCATTGATGAGACAGGGTCTGTGGGAGCTGCCATCGGGCCACTGCTCACTGGGTACATCTCAGCTAAGAGCTGGAATGGGGTGTTCTCAATGCTAACAGTGGCAGCACTTGTTGCTGGTCTCCTCCTGACCAAACTCGTGATGGCCGAGGTGGCTGCCAAGATAAGGGCCTCAAGGACTGAGGCACGAGGTAATGTCTCGCATTCCTCAAGTGTGGGCTCAGAAGTATGACCAACGATGCTTCATTTTGTACAGAATGGAGCTGTTGCAATGTAAGCAGAATACTTCTCAGCTTATTTTCTGAAAGGTGAATTGTATATCCATTGCATGGTGTATGGTGTGTTAGAGAATTGGGATGGCTTGGGAAACTTCGGTCCTTCAACAACCTCTTATTGTTGCTTGAGTGGGAATGATCTCCATCCATGTCCCGTGGTAGGATCAGTTGGCTTTGATCCAGGTCGCAGGAGGAAATTGGAATTGGTTTGTTCATCTTATGTCGTACGTTCCTTGGGAAGGAAATGGGAAGGCCTCAAGCTTTTTATGTTTGTTAGGAAGGAAGCTGAGCTTCCGAAATTGTTTAAATAGAGTGGGACTTTGAAGTTGGGAAAAAACCAACACTATGATATTTGTCATTGGCCTGGAATTCAGAAGGGATCCACACCGCATGCTTTCCAGTTTCCTGCCTTTCTTAGCCAACAAAGGAATGGAGCTAGGGTTCCATGTGTTGTGTATACTCTGTACAAGTGTTATAAACTTGTTATGTTTCTGTGCTGTAGAAAAAGGCCAGCCAAACCCATTCTGGAGAGCCACTGGCAACTACATCATTGAGGGTTTACATGTTCATCCATATCTGTTTACTGCCGGGAAGATGATCGTTTACATTCTGTCTGGTGCTTTGATGTAGTCTTACATGCACTATCCTGATGGTTTTCCTGTACTTATATTGTTCCATGTTATTTTCTTAAGTTATCTTATACTCACATAATTACACTGTTGCCACTGCTCTAGAGCTCCTCTTGAGCGAGATGTGTGTGCCGAGGACTGCTGACACTGCAGTGGTGATCAGCATGTAGGGGCCGTTTACGAACATGCTGGTGACGAACATGAGGGCAGCGTTCCACGAAAGAGCAAGGCCGCCATACGTGCGGTAGAAGACGAGGGCAGGTATGGTGTAGTAGGTGAAGCATGCAGCGGTGGTGGCGCGAGCGTTGAGGCGGTCGGAGATGTGGCCGGCAAGGACACCACCAAACACCCCACCGTCATCGAATAATGTGGATAGGGTGCCGGAAGTGGAGTTCTATAGATACTGGCCATCTATGGCTTAGAAGGGGAGGATGGAATAGTTTTAGAAGGCTAATCAAAACTAAATGATTACGACAGCGGAGTGCTAAGATTTGAGAGACAGCAAGATATAGATTGATGTTATGTTATGCTTTCTTCCTTCACGTGGTCATGTTAATGAAGTTGTTTATTTACCTGGTGTGTGTCCTTGCATAAAATGGGATGCTTAAATTAAGAATCCATACCCTTGAACTGACCATGAAATATAAAACTTGATATACTTTATAAAACTATGTTTGGATTTAGTGGTTATTAATGGATGGGTTTTTTTTTTCTTTTGGAGTAAAAAAATTGTTGATCAACCAGGTAGCAGAAAATATATGGTTGGCCATACAGATCAACAATCAATATGTAGTGTTCAATACATCTTCAGACCTATAAATTACATTTATTTTATTACATTTCAGTGTAATAGTAGTTGCTTGCCAGACTCTGTTTGCAGGCTTATATAATAATGATGAACCAAAACAATTGGATGTAGTTTGCAAAAATAAAATGGTCTATCAGAAAGCAAACATAGTAGTTTCCAACACAGTTTTGAATTATCATATAAGCAAGCACTGGTTTTTTGGGTGGAGCAACAAATCATGCATTTTGGATATGCCTAGATGAAGGAATGATTTTTAATTCTCCACTGATGCATTCAGGCACTCAGCACAAGAATCTCTCACGTACATGTACCTGCATTTGCTTCAAGAAAACAAATTAGCATACCTGTGTGGCTGATGTAAAAGGGCAGCCAATAGAGGAAAAGGTATGTGCCACCAATTTGGAGAAGAAGAGGGACACAGCAAATGGCACAACCCTGGCGATTCGCCATGCCTTGACGAACCCAACTGCTTCCTCAACCTCTGTTCCTCCTCCCATAAGAGGCTCCTCAATAACATTCTTCTTGTCTTGGGGCTTAAACTGGCCATCCCCATCTGTTCTGACTCCCACAGCCTCAGGACTAACTGTCAAGAACAGAAACACAATCACTCCTAGCAGAGAGATAAGAATGCCGGGGAAGACAAAGGACCAGGTCCAGCCATACTTCAGTAAAGCAGAAGCAAGCAGTGAGCCAGTGATACTACCGATCAAAGTGTCCGCATTCCAAATTCCCATGATCAGACCTCTCCTACTCTTTCCAAACCAATTCCTCATGACTGCCATTACAGATGGCCATCCTGTGGACTGAAACACTCCTGCTAGCAGCTGAACCACAAAGTAGTAGATGAATATATGAATGTCAAGCCAGTAGCCAACGCCAAAGAGGGAAGTGAACATACCAGTCAACACCATTCCTATGGCAAGGAGGATTCGCAGATCGATGCGGTCTCCCAAATGCCCTGCAAAGAACATGCCTATGGAGTATGCTAAGAGGAAGGCCACATCGATCGATCCCACCTTCATGGTGCCATCTGAATTGTTTAAAGGAGCCCAACCACTCGCAGGCTCTTGCTCTCTAGAAATTCCTTGTCCTGATTCTTTATGATCAAGGACACTCTTAACAATGCTTGTGGGCTTTCTCATGGCATGATAACAGGCATATGCGATGAATGTTAGGACTAAAACAATGGCTTGATATGTCCTGAAGGTGAGAGCAGAGCTACTGATGCGATGTAAGAAGCGAATTCCAGGTGGTTTGCTGCTTCATGTTTGAGACTGTAGATTCACTGGATCCATAGAATGAATGAAACTCAAAAAAAAAAAAAAAAAAAAAATGAAGACCAGAAGCTGACGGAGGGGAGGACTTGATCCCTGCTATACAACCAAAGACCTCATCTGAACCCAAAACACAGTAAAAATCAGAAATCAAGAAAAAATAAGCATGTGTTTTAGCAATGGTTGTATGGCCACCACTCATCTCATTGAGGGAATCAAATGAGGACAAAAGAGCCACAGGATGACAAAAGGAACTCCACAGCTCAAAAGTGGAACAGTGCCCTCTTAAAATCCTAACACTAGTCCACCTCCCTAAACAATTGAAACAGCTCTTTACTTTTAATTTATGTTTCGTGATTGCTTCATGGTTCGATACATCACAAAATCCTGGTGATGTAAGCATGAAAATTTGCGGAATTTCTTAAAATATGAATGATAATTAGTTACATTAATATCCAGTAATGACCTATATGATAATTTTTAATAAAGAAGATTAAAAGAACTCCGGTCATGCCATAGATACTGCGATGGACCCAACAGGCATGCAAGGCATTATGTAATAGTACAATTTATAAAGGAGAGATAATAATTACATGTCATTCAAAATCTAAAACATTCTTAGTGCAAGCTATGCAATATTTGAGCAATTAATCAAAATTACAAAATCATGTTGGGGTTACATGTACTCTATTTATACAGATGTAGCTCCAACTATCCCAATAGTTGTTCTCTTCATTTTTATCGCTTCGAAAAATATTGTAAGATTTAAATGAGCTCACGCTTGTAAGTAAGCCTACTATAACATATTATAATCGTTTCAAGATTTTAACAATGATGGGAAAGAATCCGTGTACGAGCAAATACTAGCAGACAGTAATACGCAGCGGAATAATAAATAAAAATGCGCAAACCACACAATCACAGAAACACCAAGATTTACATGGAAAATCCCTTCAAGATAAAGGGAAAAAAATCACGGGTAAGCCAGAGAAGAAGATCGATCCACTATAAAATAATAAATATCCAAGTCTCAAAGTCCCTTGCCAGAACTTGAGAAACAATCACAAGAGAATAATAGGGATATAAGGATTACGTCACCAAAAAATACGGTCTCCTGCGTTACCTCCTTATTTTTTTCCTTCTCTTCTTCTTCTTCTCTTTTGTCTTCTGTAGCACCTTCACGTGATTCCTGGAGTGGAAGTCCTCCCATGTAGTCAAGCACCAAGCAGCAGCCCTTCCTTCTCTTCCCCTAGCAATCCACGCTAATATCTGCTACCTGCTTCCCCTCTTTTTTCAGACGGCTGCTCCTTGAAAAAAGAGAAAATCAAAAAGGAAGACGACTGCTCCTTTTATAAAAAAGAGAGAACAGATCCTGGTAGAAAAAGGAGTAGCGCTCTCTTTTGCCCTAATGGGCTGAATAAGTGGGCCATGGGCCCAACAAACAAATCGGGTTTTTATATGTCAAAATGCATGCCAAGCTTCTAGAATTCTAAATACATTTCATCATATTATCAAATCATGCATATTATATGTTCAAAATAATTTGGAGGCAAATACTATATAGTATTTCAAAAATATTGTTTCAAATCAAATTCATTGCATCACTGTACTTAACATATAAATTTCATTTTATACCAATGTCCCACGGTCATATACTACGTCCACATAAACAGAACACCCCAAAGGTGTATCCTTCCTATACGTACCTATAAAGGCAGGGTTCTGGTACCAGTATCATGTCATATGTCATATCTTGTCACAGTATATCCCAGGTGTGTGTCCTTCAGTGGGTTACATAACTATTGCTAAAAGTATTTTTGACATTTTTTAAATTATTAGTAACATTCATAATTTCTATTAATAGCTCTTTTTGTTATGGTGCCACTTTCAAGCCATTAGCAAACCTGTTGGCCCAGATGACAACCCAAGAGGGGGGGGGTGAATTGGGTTCTTTAAAAAATTAGCCTTTTTAAATAGTTTGCTTGAGATTAATGAAGGCAAATGCAAGGTAACTATAAAGTGCAGTGAATAAATAGAGATAGAGAAAGAGTCAATAGAACACGGCAAACACAAAAGATTTTATAGTGGTTCGGTGTATCCAACACCTACGTCCACTCCCAAGATTCACTTGGGTCCACACTATAATCACCCTAGATTACAGCAGAGTTGTTTTACAAGCTCACAACTCAAACTTGTTGTTTTCCCGGGCGCACAACGAACCCAGCTGGTTTTCAAGGGCTCACCAGCACAAAAACCCTAACACAAGCTTAACCAAGCTTGAACCGAGGTAAAACTACCTCCACTAGTTCAATCCCCCAGATTGAACTAGATACAAACAAATGAAATATGTTTTTCAAATACAAAGCTCCTTAATGAGCAGATATCAAATATAAACAAGTTTAGAAAAGCCTGATTTGTAGATGGTTGGCTTTTGAGCTTTTCTTCTTTTCTTCTTCTCCTTGCTAGTTGAATCAAGCCTCAGCTCCGATTCTTCACAGTTGAAGCAGTTGAGAAGAGTTGAAAAGCAAGAATCTGAACTTCTTTCTCCAAGTTGGGAAATCCACAAAAACTTGATTTGAATGCCTTGGATTCCTCTTGAGCTTTTTGGAGTGGAGTGGATTTGAGCTAGAAGGTTTTCCTCTTGAGATTCAAGCTCTCGGATTTTTGAAATGGGATTTCTCTCTATTTTTTTCTTTTCTCTTTTTTTTTTCTTTTTTCCGTTCTTTTTTTGAACAATAGTCTTCCCTTTTTATAGATTTCTTTCAAACCATTTTTGGAAGAAAACTATCCGTTGGAGTGTACCTTGTAGCAAAATATATCCGTTAGAAATAAGGTAAAATAGAAATATTACCGTTAGAGCTGATCTGGCAATTTGATTTTTCGTTCCAGGTGGGTTGGAGTCGACTCTAACTTTTCTGGAGTCGGCTCTAGCTCGAGGCATTCAAAACGATATTTCTGGAGTCGTCTCTGACTTTTCTGGGGTCGACAAGAAACTTTTCCGGAGTCGACTCTAACTTACCCGGAGTCGACTCTAGGTTGGGGCCAGAAAAATCGACTTTCTGCTTCTTCTGTGAGAGTCGACTCTAACAGTCTCGGAGTCGACTCTAACTTCCGTGCCAGTTCCGGAGTCGGCTCTGTGATTCTCGGAGTCGACTCTAATGTCTGCAATTCTTACCTAGACATTAGATTCGATCCAGAACACTATGTAACTCCTGATTTTGATCATTCAATAGTCTTATAATCTGAAACACTAAATCAAAATCATTAGAGCCTCCAATAGTTATACTCAAATAGTTTTGTTAATCATCAAATCAATCTCCCCCTTTTTGATGATAACAAAAACTTTGAGTATATGCATTCAAAAATTCATTCGAACTAAAGATTATAGTCATTTTGAAACTTAAACATTTTTAATTAAGGATTTGATGCCAATATTCAAGTAAACTTTTAAAATTGTGCATGAGTTCAATATAATTCATCAATTATGAATATTTAATCTTAATGTGCATAAAATTGCAATTGAGCTTTTTGTTAAGCTCCCCCTGCATTGAATAGCTCCCTATATATAAGCATCGAATTTTAACTGATTAACATTTCAAGTTATCTTGCATAAACAATTATTTCTCCCCCTTTCTTTCTTTCTTTATGCATATACATTTCTTTCATTTCAAATTCATATTTCATATTCAACCATCATATTCTTTCTTTCTTTGCATATTCAACCATCTCTCCCCCTTTTTTGTTATCAGCAATAAGGAGAGTTTAGATAAAGAAGTTAATAAAACATAGGGATTCAAGCAGTCAATATTTGAAAATGTGAAATTGCATTTCATAAGTAAGAAGCATTACATTAGTTGATTCATGTACAATCCAAAATGAAATACATTAGATATTCAAAAACTTCCTAAGTACAAACTATCAAAATCAAAATCAAGGTCAGATGTGTTTGAATACAATTTTCTTCAAATGACCTATGATTTCCATTACATCATCCTTTTGTGATTTCTTAAAGTTTTCAAGGCAAGCTTCGATTTGTGAGACTGCAAGGTCAATGTCCTTCTTCAATTGACCCGTTGCATGAACATAAGATCCTGACCCATCAGCAATACCTTCCATCCTTTCGAAGATTTTGTGAAGATCAGCCCCAAAGGATTCAACAGAATTGCTTAAGGTAAAGGAGATCATGTCCAGTCTCGAATTAAGTTCTTCCTTCAACTGATTAAAGTCTTCTTTTAATTGAGTAATTTCTTGAGATCTCTGACTATCATACTCAGCAAGCAAAGCTCTTAGCTGACCAATTTGTTCATCAGAGAATCTCCCAGAATTTGCTATAGACTGATGTGGAGGTGAGGGAATAGAACTAGGTCCGGCCTCTGAAGGTCCAGCTGAAGAAGGTCCCGCAATAGATGGATCAGGGACAGATGGTCCCTCAGTGGATGGTCCCGGGATGTCTTCTACTCTGGTTTCTTCTGCTCTATCTCTTTCTGCTCTTTCCTCTCTTCCTCCTTTCATCCAAACACCATTCAATTTCTTGAAGCCCATCCGATGAATAGTAGATATGCTATATAATCAGTGTGTCTCAATTTTCTTAAAGGTTCATTCTCCATAATGAGCACACCTTGGCTTCTAAAGATTAGTGTCAAAATCATACCGTATGGCAGTGTAGATCTCTTCTTTGTAGCTGCCTCTGCCATGTATCCAATCATCATGCCAGCTAAGTTGACTGGCCTTCCAGTAATTATGCAGTCCATTAACAGAACGTCTCGCTCCGAGACATACTCGAATCTACCAATTTTTGGAAACAAGATTCTTCCACAGATATTATGTAGTAATCTGAGTTCTAGATTCAATTGATTTGCAAGATTTCTTCAAACTCAGTCACATCTCTCCCTAGCATTCTTGTCAATGCTCCACTTCTATCCTCATGTTGATATTCCATTAAACCGATTGTGGGCATTTCCAATAAGTTTCCAAGAATCTCAGAGGTTATTGTCACTCTTGTTCCTCTTACTATACTTATTAATCCACCTTCTCCTCTGCTTAAACCGTTGTAAAACTCTCTTACTAAGGCTGGATATGTGGGTATCAAGTGAACAGATTTTTCCCATCCCATTTCCTTCAAACTTCTTCCTATAGTGAATCCTTCCGACTCAAAGAAATCAAAATTCACCTTTCTCCCAGTGGTAATGGTCTTACCGGCTAAATGATCAACTTTGGGTGAAGATGGTGAAGGAGGGGAATCCTCTTGAGTGGCCGAAGAGGAGGAAGGCGAGGGTTGCCTCCGAACAGTGCGTCTCCTCGTTGGAACGGATGCTCCACCGACGAATCCGCGCCTCTTAGGTGCCATTGAGAAGATTGGAAGATTAATCAAGGGTTTTGAGTAGATTGGGGAAGTTGGAAAGGCTTTGGAGCTTTTTGGAGAGGTTTAGGAGACGATTGGAATGATTGGGGGTCGACTCCGCCTTTTTATTTTTGACCTAGCTCGACTTAGAGTCGACTCCCGAAAACTGGGTGTCGGCTCCGAACCAGAAAATCTGTCAGCGCTCGTATTAGAGTCGGCTCCACAAAAGCCAGAGTCGGCTCTAATCGCTTAGACAGAACATCAAAAACTCAGGTGTCGACTCCACAAACTGTCAGAGTCGACTCTAACAGTTTCAGAGATAAAAAATTAAGTTTCAAGGATTTGAAACTATTCAAATTAATCATCAAATTATAGATTAATGTTCCTTAGCAATTGGGGAAACAATGAATCAAGATCTAGATAGATTTCCTTATTGAAATATCAAGATTTTTCAAGAAAATGATGAAATCTAGATAGATGTCCTTAAGAGTTTCAGAAAACTATTCCAAAGGATCACAAACTCCTAATTCTCCTCTAAGATAACAAAATCTCTCTTCACTTAAGGGTTTTGTTAATATATCTGCAGTTGTTCTTCAGTATTCACATAATCAAGACAAATTTCATTATTGGCTACATGTTCTCTTATAAAGTGATATCTTATTTCAATATGCTTTGTTCTTGAATGTTGAATTGGATTTTTAGTTAGATTTATTGCACTTGTATTATCACATCTTATAGGTGTCTTATCAAGTGTGATACCATAGTCTTCAAGTTGTCTCTTAATCCATAGGATTTGAGCACAGCAACTTCCAGCTGCAACATATTCTGCTTTCGCAGTAGATAATGCAACCGAATTTTGCTTTTTGCTAAACCATGAGATTAAGTTACTTCCTAAAAATTGGCATGCACCACTTGTGCTTTTTCTATCTAACTTGCATCCAGCATAATCAGAATCAGAATATGCAATCAGATTTAATGTTGAGTCTCTAGAATACCATAAACCTACATTTTTTGTTCCACTTAAGTATCTTAGTATTCTTTTAACAGCAATTAAATGTGATTCTTTAGGTTCTGACTGAAATCTAGCACATAAGCAACACAAAACATTATGTCTGGTCTACTTGCAGTTAAATAAAGTAGGGATCCGATTATACCTCGATAATATTTTTGATCAACCTTCTTACCTTCTTCATCTTTGTCCAGCTTGCATGAAGGACTCATTGGTGTTCCGAGGGGTTTAATTGATTCCATACCAAACTTCTTTAGAATTTCTCTTGTGTACTTTGTTTGGTTGATAAAGATACCCTCTTTGCTTTGTTTGATTTGGAGTCCAAGGAAGAAATTGAGTTCTCCCATCATGCTCATTTCAAATTCTCCCTGCATTAACTTAGCAAACTCTTGACATAGAAGATCGTTAGTAGCACCAAAACAATGTCATCAACATAAATTTGAACTACAAGTAAATCTTTATTTTCTTTTCAAAAATAATGTTTTATCAACATTTCCTCTTGTAAAATCATTTTCAATAAAAATTTACTTAGTCTATCATACCAAGCTCTAGGTGCTTGTTTCAAACCATATAATGCCTTGTGCAATTTAAAAACGTGATTTGAAAATTCGTGATCTTCAAAACCTGGTGGTTGTTCTACATATACTTCTTCATTTATTAAATCCATTTAAAAATGCACTTTTGACATCCATTTGAAATAAATTAATGTTCATGTGACATGCAAATGCTAGTAATAGCCTAATGGCTTCTAATCTAGCTACAGGTGCAAAAGTTTCATCAAAATCAATACCTTCTTCTTGATTATATCCTTTTGCAACTAATCTAGCTTTGTTTCTAATTACTATGCCATTTTCATCTAGTTTATTTCTAAAAACCCATTTTGATCCTATTACAGAATGATTTTAGGTCTTTCCACTAATGTCCATACATTATTTCTAGTGAATTGATTTAATTCTTCTTGCATAGCTAGCATCCAATTATTATCTTTTTCAGCTTCTTCAATGGTTTTAGGTTCAATTTGAGAACAAATGCAAAGTGATTACTAATATTTCTCATAGATGATCTAGTTCTTATTCCTTGAGATGGATCACCTATAATCAATTCCTTGGGATGACTATAAGCATATCTCCAATCTCTTGGTAGATCTATATCATTATGATTAGTATTAATATCATCAGCTTAGGTGAATCATTATCTTTAACTTCTTGTTCATGATCTGAAGATACATTCAATATTAAGTTTTTCAAGATTTTTTCAATTATGTTTGTATCTTCCTCATCATCAATCCTTTTGGAACTTGATGCTAAAGATTCATCAAAAACTACATGAATAGATTCTTCAACAATTAGGCTTCCTTTATTGAACACTCTATATGCTTTACTAGTTGTTGAATAACCTAAGAATATTCCTTCATCAGATTTTGCATCAAATTTACCTAAGTTGTTTTTACCATTATTATGAATAAAACATTTACAACCAAATGCATGAAAATATTTAATATTGGGTTTTCTATCATGCCATAATTCATAAGGTGTTTTCTTTAAAATAGGTCTTATTAAGGCTCTATTTAGGATGTAACATGCTGTGTTAATAGCTTCCGCCCAAAAGTATTTGGAGTTTACTTTCACATAGCATGGTACGGGCCATGTCTTCTAGAGTCCTATTTTTCTTTCAACTACACCATTTTGTTGTGGGGTCCTAGGTGCAGAAAAATTATGATTAATACCATTTTCATTGCAAAAACTTTCAAATAAGTGATTTTCAAATTCTGTTCCATGATCACTTCTTAGAGACACTATGGTAGTGTTTTTCTCATTTGTTACTTTCTTGAAGAATTTCATGAATATCGAGAAAGTCTCATCTTTGTGAGCTAAAAACATTACCCAAGTGAATCTAGAGTAATCATCTACTATCACAAGACCATATTTCTTTCCTCCTAGACTTGTGGTTCTAGTTGGTCCGAAAAGATCCATGTGAAGTAGCTCTAATGGCCTAGAAGTTGAAACAATATTTTTAGATTTAAAAGAACTTCTTGTTTGTTTTCCAAACTGACATGCATCACATATTTTGTTATTTTCAAAATCTAATTTAGGTAGACCTTTTACTAAATCCATTTTAATTAGTTTTGAAATAAGGTGTGTGCGTGACCTAATCTTCGATGCCACAACCAACCAATCTCATTCATATTAGCATTATTAGCAACTAAGCAATGACTATTAGTAGACAATTTGTCTAAGTCAATAAGTATACATTGCCATTTCTATTTCCAATAAAAACAATGCTATTATCAATGGGATTAGCTACTAGTGCATAAAGAAGATTCAAAAGATACTTTAAAACCTTTGTCACATAATTGGCTTATACTAATTAAGTTATGCTTTAAACCATCAACATAAAGTACATTTTCAATAAATGTGGAGGGAGTTATTTGAATGTTACCAAACCCCAAGATTTGGCCTTTGCCATTGTCGCCAAATGTAACAACTCCTCCTTTCTTTTCTTCAAGGGTGATGAATTCTTCTTTGTCACCCGTCATATGTCTTGAGCAGCCACTATCAAGATACCACTTTCTCTTTGATCTCTTGGCCACAAGACATTCCTGCAATAAATCAACTTTATGTTTAGGTACCCAAGCTTTCTTGGGTCCTTCATGGTTAGTAGCAACAAAATTGTTCCTTTCGGAACCCATATTTTCTTTTTAATATTTAAGTTTTTATTAGGTTTCATTTTACATTCAATGATTTATGTCCTTTTTGATTACATTTAAAGCATATTACTTTGGCCAGCACTTACAAAATATTTTTTAAGATTTTTGTTTTCTTAAAGTGTTATATCCTAATCCGCTTTGTCAAAAACAGCTTTTTGACTATTAAAACATGTCTAATTTAATTGAGCTTAAGTAAACTTATCAACTATGTTTTTATGTTTTTCAACCTCTTTCTTTAGTTTATCATTTTCATTTGAGATTGATTCTTTTTCTTTCATTAAAATTTCATTTTCAGATTTAAGTTTCTTAATTTCATTGTTAAGATTTTCTTTTTCATGAATGAAAGTTAAGTTTTCATTTTTCAAAAATTGTATTTCTTTTTCAAAATTTGAAATCAATAACAAGTTCATTAAAAGCATCAAAAAGTTCATCAAATGCAAATTCATCGCAAGGGTTTCGGAACTTACCTCATCGTTGTCGTCCGCCATAAAGCATGTTTGCGACTTCCTTTTGTTCTTCTTCTTCGGAAGAAGATTCCTCGCTATCACTCCAAGTCGCCATATAAGCCTTCTTCTTCTTTTTGTAGGCTTTCTTCAATTTAGGACATTCATTTCTAAAGTGCCCCGGTTTATTACATTCATAGCAAGTCAAGGGGTCTTTCTCTTTTTCTTGTCCTTGTCCTTATCTTATCCTTTTCTCCTTCCCACTTAACTCCAAATTTTTTCTTGTGGAAGGGTTTCTTTCTCCTCATAAATCTCTTAAATTTCTTTGCTAAGAGAGCAGTCTCATCATCATCATCATCATCATCATGCTGCTGCTCTCTTCATCTTTTGCAGCTTTGAGGGCAATCATTTTCTTTTTCTTTGAATCCTCCTCAACATGCTGCCTCATAGTCAGCTCATGGGTCATTAGGGATCCTAGAAGCTCCTCTAAGGGTAAAGTGTTGAGGTCCTTAGCTTCTTGGATTGCAGTCATTTTTGCTTCCCATGATCTTGGTAAAGACCTAAGAATTTTTCGAACAAGTTCAGAGTTAGTATATGTCTTACCAAGACTTTTTCAAACCATTTACAATATCTGTGAATCTAGTGTACATGCATGCAATGGTTTCAGATTGTTCCATATTAAATAACTCATATTTGTGAACAAGAATATTTATTTTGGATTCTTTCACTTGATTGGTACCCTCATGGGTAACCTCTAATCTATCCCAAATCTCCTTTGCGGAATTACAAGTGGAGATTCTATTAAATTCATTAGCGTCTAATGAGCAATATAGTACATTCATGGCTTTAGCGTTAAGCTGTGCCATTTTCCTATCATTATCATTCCAGTCCCTTTCGGGCTTAGGAACAATAGTGCCATCAATAACGTGTGTGGGTGTACTAGGTCCATTAATTATAACACCCCAAAGCTCATAATCAGAAGCTTGAATGAATATCCTCATTCTAGCTTTCCAATAAGAATATTTGAGCCATTAAAAAGTGGAGGTCTATTCGTAGAATGACCTTCAGCAAAAGAACCAACTTGTGTTGCCATTTGGAACTTTAGCTCTTGATCGTGTGATCAAAATCTAATGAGCACTAGCTCTGATACCAATTGTTGGCCCAGATGACAACCCAAGAGGGGGGGGGGTGAATTGGGTTCTTTAAAAATTAGCCTTTTTAAAATAGTTTGCTTGAGATTAATGAAGGCAAATGCAAAGTAACTATAAAGTGCAGTGAATAAAATAGAGATAGAGATAGAGTCAATAGAACACGGCAAACACAAAAGATTTTATAGTGGTTCGGTGTATCCAACACCTACGTCCACTCCCAAGATTCACTTGGGTCCACACTATAATCACCCTAGATTACAGAGTTGTTTTACAAGCTCACAACTCAAACTTGTTGTTTTTTCCGGGTGCACAACGAACCCAGCTGGTTTTCAAGGGCTCACCAGCACAAAAACCCTAACACAAGCTTAACCAAGCTTGAACCGAGGTAAGACTACCTCCACTAGTTCAATCCCCCAGATTGAACTAGATACAACAAATGAAATATGTTTTTCAAATACAAAGCTCCTTAATGAGCAGATATCAAATATATAACAAGTTTAGAAAAGCCTGATTTGTAGATGGTTGGCTTTTGAGCTTTTCTTCTTTTCTTCTTCTCCTTGCTAGTTGAATCAAGCCTCAGCTCCGATTCTTCACAGTTGAAGCAGTTGAGAAGAGTTGAAAAGCAAGAATCTGAACTTCTTTCTCCAAGTTGGGAAATCCACAAAAACTTGATTTGAATGCCTTGGATTCCTCTTGAGCTTTTTGGAGTGGAGTGGATTTGAGCTAGAAGGTTTTCCTCTTGAGATTCAAGCTCTCGGATTTTTGAAATGGGATTTGTCTTTCCGATTTTCTCTTTTCTTTTCTCTCTTTTTCTTTTTTTCTTTTTTTGAACAATAGTCTTCCCTTTTTATAGATTTCTTTCAACCATTTTTGGAAGAAAACTATCCGTTGGAGTGTACCTTGTAGCAAAATATATCCGTTAGAAATAAGGTAAAATAGAAATATTACCGTTAGAGCTGATCTGGCAATTTGATTTTTCGTTCCAGGTGGGTTGGAGTCGACTCTAACTTTTCTGGAGTCGGCTCTAGCTCGAGGCATTTAAAACGATATTTCTGGAGTCGTCTCTGACTTTTCTGGGGTCGACAAGAAACTTTTCCGGAGTCGACTCTAACTTACCCGGAGTCGACTCTAGGTTGGGGCCAGAAAAATCGACGTTCTGCTTCTTCTGTGAGAGTCGACTCTAACAGTCTCGGAGTCGACTCTAACTTCCGTGCCAGTTCCGGAGTCGGCTCTGTGATTCTCGGAGTCGACTCTAATGTCTGCAATTCTTACCTAGACATTAGATTCGATCCAGAACACGATGTAACTCCTGATTTTGATCATTCAATAGTCTTATAATCTGAAACACTAAATCAAAATCATTAGAGCCTCCAATAGTTATACTCAAATAGTTTTGTTAATCATCAAAATCATCAATTGGGTCAACAATCTCCCCCTTTTTGATGATAACAAAAACTTTGAGTATATGCATTCAAAAATTCATTCGAACTAATGATTATAGTCATTTTGAAACTTAAACATTTTTGATTAAGGATTTGATGCCAATATTCAACGTAAACTTTAAAATTGTGCATGAGTTCAATATAATCATCAATTATGAATATTTAATCTTAATGTGCATAAAAATTGCAATTGAGCTTTTTGTTAAGCTCCCCCTATATATAAGCATCGAATTTTAACTGATTAACATTTCAAGTTTTTGCATAAACAATTATTTCTCCCCCTTTCTTTCTTTCTTTATGCATACATATTCAATATTCATGTTCAAATTCATATTCAACCATCATTTCAACCATCATATTCAATTTTTCTTTCTTTGCATATTCAACCATCTCCCCCTTTTTTGTTATCAACAATAAGGAGAGTATTATAAAGAACGTTAATAAAACATAGGGATTCAAGCAGTCAATATTTGAAAATGTGAAATTACATTTCATAAGTAAGAAGCATTACAATAGTTGATTCATGTACAATCCAAAATGAAATACATTAGATTCAAAAACTTCCTAAGTACAAACTATCAAAATCAAAATCAAGGTCAGATGTGTTTGAATACAATTTCTTCAATGACCTATGATTTCCATTACATCATCCTTTTATGATTTCTTAAAGTTTTCAAGGCAAGCTTGATTTGTGAGACTGCAAGGTCAATGTCCTTCTTCAATTGACCCGTTGCATGAACATAAGATCCTGACCCATCAGCAATACCTTCCATCCTTTTGAAGATTTTGTGAAGATCAGCCCAAAGGATTCAACTGAATTGCTTAAGGTAAAGGATATCATGTCCAGTCTCGAATTAAGTTCTTCCTTCAACTGATTAAAGTCTTCTTTTAATTGAGTAATTTCTTGAGATCTCTGACTATCATACTCAGCAAGCAAAGCTCTTAGCTGACCAATTTGTTCATCAGAGAATCTCCCAGAATTTGCTATAGACTGATGTGGAGGTGAGGGAATAGTACTAGGTCCGGCCTCTGAAGGTCCAGCTGAAGAAGGTCCCGCAATGGATGGATCAGGGACAGATGGTCCCTTAGTGGATGGTCCCGGGATGTCTTCTACTCTGGTTTCTTCTGCTCTTTCTCTTTCTGCTCTTTCCTCTCTTCCTCCTTTCATCCAAACACCATTCAATTTCTTGAAGCCCATCCGATGAATAGTAGATATGCTATAGTAATCAGTGTGTCTCAATTTTCTTAAAGGTTCATTCTCCATAATGAGCACACCTTGGCTTCTAAAGATTAGAGTCAAAATCATACCGTATGGCAGTGTGATCTCTTCTTTGTAGCTGCCTCTGCCATGTATCCAATCATCATGCCAGCTAAGTTGACTGGCCTTCCAGTAATTATGCAGTCCATTAACAGAACGTCTCGCTCCGAGACATACTCGAATCTACCAATTTTGGAAACAAGATTCTTCCACTATGTAGTAATCTGAGTTCTAGATTCAATTGATTTGCAAGATTTCTTCAAACTCAGTCACATCTCTCCCTAGCATTCTTGTCAATGCTCCACTTCTATCCTCATGTTGATATTCCATTAAACCGATGTGGGCATTTCCAATAAGTTTCCAAGAATCTCAGAGGTTATTGTCACTCTTGTTCCTCTTACTATACTTATTAATCCACCTTCTCCTCTGCTTAAACCGTTGTAAAACTCTCTTACTAAGGCTGGATATGTGGGTATATCAAGTGAACAGATTTTTTCCCATCCCATTTCCTTCAAACTTCTTCCTATAGTGAATCCTTCCGACTCAAAGAAATCAAAATTCACCTTTCTCCCAGTGGTAATGGTCTTACCGGCTAAATGATCAACTTTGGGTGAAGATGGTGAAGGAGGGAATCCTCTTGAGTGGCCGAAGAGGAGGAAGGCGAGGGTTGCCTCGAACAGTGCGTCTCCTCGTTGGAACGGATGCTCCACCGACGAATCCGCGCCTCTTAGGTGCCATTGAGAAGATTGGAAGATTAATCAAGGGTTTTGAGTAGATTGGGGAAGTTGGAAAGGCTTTGGAACTTTTTGGAGAGGTTTGGAGACGATGGAATGATTGGGGGTCGACTCCGCCTTTTTATTTTTGACCTAGCTCGACTTAGAGTCGACTCCCGAAAACTGGGTCGGCTCCGAACCAAAAAATCTGTCAGCGCTCGTTAGAGTCGGCTCCACAAAAGCCAGAGTCGGCTCTAATCGCTTAGACAGAACATCAAAAACTCAGGTGTCGACTCCACAAACTGTCAGAGTCGACTCTAACAGTTTCAGAGATAAAAAATTAAGTTTCAAGGATTTGAAACTATTCAAATTAATCATCAAATTATAGATTAATGTTCCTTAGCAATTGGGGAAACAATGAATCAAGATCTAGATAGATTTCCTTATTGAATATCAAGATTTTTCAAGAAAATGATGAAATCTAGATAGATGTCCTTAAGAGTTTCAGAAAACTATTCCAAAGGATCACAAACTCCTAATTCTCCTCTAAGATAACAAAATCTCTCTTCACTTAAGGGTTTGTTAATATATCTGCCAGTTGTTCTTCAGTATTCACATAATCAAGACAAATTTCATTATTGGCTACATGTTCTCTTATAAAGTGATATCTTATTTCAATATGCTTTGTTCTTGAATGTTGAATTGGATTTTTAGTTAGATTTATTGCACTTGTATTATCACATCTTATAGGTGTCTTATCAAGTGTGATACCATAGTCTTCAAGTTGTCTCTTAATCCATAGGATTTGAGCACAGCAACTTCCAGCTGCAACATATTCTGCTTCCGCAGTAGATAATGCAACCGAATTTTGCTTTTTGCTAAACCATGAGATTAAGTTACTTCCTAAAAATTGGCATGCACCACTTGTGCTTTTTCTATCTAACTTGCATCCAGCATAATCAGAATCAGAGTATGCAATCAGATTTAATGTGGAGTCTCTAGAATACCATAAACCTACATTTTTTGTTCCACTTAAGTATCTTAGTATTCTTTTAACAGCAATTAAATGTGATTCTTTAGGTTCAGACTGAAATCTAGCACATAAGCAAACAGCAAACATTATGTCTGGTCTACTTGCAGTTAAATAAAGTAGGGATCCGATTATACCTCGATAATATTTTTGATCAACCTTCTTACCTTCTTCATCTTGTCCAGCTTGCATGAAGGACTCATTGGTGTTCCGAGGTTTAATTGATTCCATACCAAACTTCTTTAGAATTTCTCTTGTGTACTTTGTTTGGTTGATAAGATACCCTCTTTGCTTTGTTTGATTTGGAGTCCAAGGAAGAAATTGAGTTCTCCCATCATGCTCATTTCAAATTCTCCCTGCATTAACTTAGCAAACTCTTGACATAGAAGATCGTTAGTAGCACCAAATACAATGTCATCAACATAAATTTGAACTACAAGTAAATCTTTATCTTCTTTTCAAAAACAATGTTTTATCAACATTTCCTCTTGTAAAATAATTTTCAATCAAAAATTTACTTAGTCTATCATACCAAGCTCTAGGTGCTTGTTTCAAACCATATAATGCTTGTGCAATTTAAAAACGTGATTTGAAAATTCGTGATCTTCAAAACCTGGTGGTTGTTCTACATATACTTCTTCATTTATTAATCCATTTAAAAATACTTTTGACATCCATTTGAAATAAATTAATGTTCATGTGACATGCAAATGCTAGTAATAGCCTAATGGCTTCTAATCTAGCTACAGGTGCAAAAGTTTCATCAAAATCAATACCTTCTTCTTGATTATATCCTTTGCAACTAATCTAGCTTTGTTTCTAATTACTATGCCATTTTCATCTAGTTTATTTCTAAAAACCCATTTTGATCCTATAACAGAATGATCTTTAGGTCTTTCCACTAATGTCCATACATTATTTCTAGTAAATTGGTTTATTCTTCTTGCATAGCTAGCATCCAATATTATCTTTTTCAGCTTCTTCAATGGTTTTAGGTTCAATTGAGAGACAAATGCAAAGTGATTACTAATATTTCTCATAGATGATCTAGTTCTTATTCCTTGAGATGGATCACCTATAATCATTCCTTGGGATGACTATAAGCGTATCTCAATCTCTGGTAGATCTATATCATTATGATAGTATTAATATCATCAGCATTAGGCGAATCATTATCTTTACTTCTTGTTCATGATCTGAAGATACATATTAAGTTTTTCAAGATTGTTTTCGAGAATGTTTGTATCTTCTCATCATCAATCCTTTTGGACTTGATGTTAAAGATTCATCAAAAATTACATGATAGATTCTTCAACATTAGGCTTCCTTTATTGAACACTCTATATGCTTTACTAGTTGTTGAATAACCTAAGAATATTCCTTCATCTGATTTGCATCAAATTTACCTAAGTTGTTTTTACCATTATTATGAATAAAACATTTACAACCAAATGCATGAAAATATTTAATATTGGGTTTTCTATCATGCCATAACTCGTAAGGTGTTTTCTTTAAAATAGGTCTTATTAAGGCTCTATTTAGGATGTAATATGCTGTTGTGTTAATAGCTTGCCCAAAAGTATTTCGGAGTTTACTTTCACATAGCATGTACGGGCCATGTCTTCTAGAGTCCTATTTTTCCTTTCACTACACCATTTTGTTGTGGGGTCCTAGGTGCAGAAAAATTATGATTAATCCATTTTCATTGCAAAAACTTTCAAATAAGTGATTTTCAAATTCTGTTCCATGATCACTTCTTAGAGACACTATGGTAGTGTTTTCTCATTTGTTACTTTCTTGAAGAATTTCATAATATCGAGAAAGTCTCATCTTTATGAGCTAAAAAATTACCCAAGTGAATCTAGAGTAATCATTACTATCACAAGACCATATTTCTTTCCTCCTAGACTTGTGGTTCTAGTTGGTCCAAAAAGTCCTGTGAAGTAGCTCTAATGGCCTAGAAGTTGAAACATATTTTTAGATTTGAA
>UESW01001453.1:0-30925 GCA_900491605.1 Calamus simplicifolius | reverse complement strand
GAACAATTAGCTGATATTTTTACCAAACCATTAAGTGAAGAAAGATTTTGTTATCTTAGAGGAGAATTAGGAGTTTGTGATCCTTTAGAATGATTTTCTGAAACTCTTAAGGACAACAACTATCTAGACTTCATCAATTTCTTGAAAATCCTCTATGTCCAATAAGGAAATTTATCTAGAAATTTGATTCATTGTTTCCAATTGATTAAGGAACACTTATCTAGAGTTTGATGATTAATTTGATCAGTTTCAGATCCTTGAAATTCAAATTTTTCACTGAAACTATTGTGGAGTCGACACCTTCAGTTTGTGGAGTCGACACCTTTTTTTTGATGTTCTGTCTGGGCAATTAGAGCCGACTCCGGCTTCTGTAGAGCCGACTCTAATTCGGGCGCTGACAGATTTTCTGGTTCGGAGCCGACACCTCGCTTTGCGGGAGTCGACTCTAAGTGAACCTAGGTCAAAAATAAAAGGCGGAGTCGACACCTAAATGAACCCTATCGTCTCCAATCCTCTCTAGAGCCATTCCAAACCTATTCCAACCCTCTAAACTCTTCAAATCCCTTGATTACTCATTCCAATCAAATCCCATGGCTCCTAAAAGGCGTGCGATTATTGGAGGTTCGGCCGTTCCCACGAGAAAAAGGACGATTCGGAGGCAAGCGGCGTCATCTTCATCATCTGCCACTCAAGAAGCTTCTCCACTTCTCCATCTTCTCACGTGTCGACCAATTAGCGGGTAAGGCCATCACTACCGGAAGAAAAGTTGATTTCGATTTCTTTGCTTCGGAGGGTTTTACTATTGGCCATCAATTGAAGGAAATGGGATGGGAGAAAGTTTGTTCTTTGGATGTTCCTACCTACCCTGCCCTTGTAAGAGAGTTCTACAATGATTTGAGTAGAGGAGAGGGAGGTTTAGTAAGTTTGTTAGAGGAACAAGAGTTGTAATCACTGTTGAATTTCTTGAAAATTTGTTAGAGATGCCCACTATTGGAATAAATGAATATCAGCATGATGATCGTGGTGGTGCCCTATCTAGGATGTTGGGGAGAGAAGTATCTGAGTTTGAGGAGATTTTGGCAAATCAACTAATTTGGAATCCAGGCTTCTTCACAACATATGCGGGAGGATATTGTTTCCAAAGATAGGCAGATTTGAGTATGTCTCGGAGCGAGACATCTTATTGATGGATTGCATCATCATCGGGCAGCCAGTAAACTTAGCTGGGATGATGATAGGCTATATGGCAGAGGCAGCAACCAAGAAGAGATCTACATTGCCATATGGTATGATTCTGCCTTTGGTATTCAGAAGCCAAGGTGTGTTAATCATGGACAATGAGCCACTGAGAAAATTAAGGCATACAGACTACTACAGTGTCTCTACCATTCACCGTATGGGCTTCAGAAAGGTAAATGGTAATTGGATAAAAGGAGGATGAGAGGCTAGAGCAGAGGAGGCTAGAGTTGAGGAAGCCAGAGTAGAGGACATCCCTAGACCATCAGTTACGGGATCATCAGTCCCTGACCCATCTATTGCGGGACCATCTACTGCTGGACCTTCTGAGGCTGGACCAAGTACATATTCTTCACCTCCACCTCAGACAGCTTTTGTATCTGAGAGATTTTCTGATGAGCAGATTGGTCAGCTCAGAGCATTACTAGCTAAGTATGACAGTCAGAGGAGCAATGATATTTGTCAGTTGAGAGATGACATCAGACAATTTAAGGAGGAGATCAATTCCAGACTCGACTTGATTTCATTTTCTATTAGCTGCTCTGCAGAGTCCCTTGGCACTGAGCTTCAAAAGATTTTTGAAAGACTGGAAGGGATTGCAGACGGATCTAGAGCTTATCTAGATGCTACTGGACAATTGAAGAAAGATTTAGACCTTGTTGTTGCTCAAGTTGAGAGTTGTCTTGAAGGCTTTAAGAAATCACAAAAAGATGAGATTATGGAAATGATAGGCCATCTGAAGAAAATTGTATACAAGCATGTTTGATTGACCTTCTATTTCCTACAGTGATACCCTATCTAAGCCTATCCTACCCCAATCTTTTAGAAACCTAAGTTTAGCTCTTCATATTTTGAATCTTAGGATTTCTAGTTTACTATACTTTGTTAGCATGTATCTAGGATTGTCTGATTGATATAGTACTGAGAATGTATTTTGATAGACACATGTAATGCATCTTGAAATGAAATACAATTATCTTTTTATTACAAATTTATCTATGTTGAGAAATTACCATGGATGAAGATTACTATCTCTACGATTGAATGAACCAACAACCTCGCTCTGATAACCTACATTATTATTTTTAAACTCACATTATTGCTGATAACAAAAAAGAGGGAGAGAAAATTGTATATGCATAAAGAAGAGAGCATGAAAGAATAAAGAAGAGAGCATGAAATAATATAAGAGAGAATGAAAGAATATAAGATTGTAAGATTTCAATATATTTTAATCAATTGGCATATCTCAAAAAGGGGGAGAGAAATCTCTAAAATCTAATCAATTGATCATATTTCAGTTTATTTACATATACCTTGCATAGGGGGAGTTATTTAATGCAGGGGGAGCTTAATGATTTTCTATGAAAAGTTAAATCATCTTGATTGCTGTTTATAATAAAACTCAAGTATGTTTTTAAAGTTTATTTTGAAACTTGGCATCAAATTCTCTGTTAGGAAGTTTTAAAGCTTTAACAATGTATATAATTCTTAGTTCAAATGAATTTTTAATGCATATACTCAAAGTTTTTATCATCAAAAAGGGGGAGATTGTTGACCCAATTGTTGATTTTGATGATTAACAAAACTATTTGAGTATAACATTTGAAGTTACTAATAATTTGATTAAGTTTTTCAGTTTATGATTTGATTCATTAATCCAAATCACTAGACAAATCAAATTCTAGTTCGAATCTAATGTCAAGGTAAGATTGTAGACATTAGAGTTGACACATAGAATCACAGAGTCGACTCCAGAAATCGGCACAGACTTAGAGTCGATACCTGGACTGTTAGAGCCGACTCCAACAGAAAAGATAGAACGATGGTTTTTCTAGTCACGACTTAGAGTCGACTCCTGGACTGTTAGAGTTGACTCCAGAAGATTTTCGTGTCAACCCCAGAAAAGTCAGAGACGACTCTAGATCGAGCGGATTGAGGATTTTCGATTTAGAGCCGACTCCAGAAAAGTTAGAGTCGACTCCAGTTTGTCAGAAACGACTCCAGAACTGTCAGAACATCTCTAAACTTTATCTTTATCTTTTTAATCCCAACGACTATTACTATATTTGGTTCTAATCCTTCTTACACTTTTTCTAACGGATAGTTTTTGGCTATTTATGGATTAAGAAGAATCTATAAGAAGAGGTTTTATTGTATCCGAAAAAGAAGAGGAAAAACAAGAAAAAAAGAGAGAAAAATCAGAAAAACAAGAGTAAAATCCATCAGAAAATCAAAAGAGAAAAGATGGAAGATTCGAAAGGAAAGATTATACTGATTCCCCAAAAGAAAAGAGAGAGATTTCTAGCATTCCTTGTTCTATTTTGAAGAAATCCCAAAAGAAGAAGCAAGCCCTAGCTTTCTAATCTTCGGAGCTTCAAGAGCATTCTAAAGGAAGATCCACTCAAGAGAAGAGAAGAAGCAAGCCACAAAGATCTGCAAATCAGGCTTTGATTCCTATCTCTTTAGTATTGTTCTATTATTGTATATTTGCTCATTGGAGAAGCTTTTAAACTTGTAAAAACGTTATTGCTTGCTGGGTCAATCAAAGGATTGATTCCATTGAGGCTGTTAGCCTTGAGCAAGCAGTTTGCTTGTGTTGTAAGGTTGTGTGCTGGTGAGCCTTGAAAACCAGCTGGGTTCGTTGTGCACCCGGAAAATAACAAGTTGAGTTGTGAGCTTGCAAAATAACTCTGCTGTAATCAGATTGATTATAGTGTGGACCCAAGAGGTACTTGGGAGTGGATGTAGGTGTGGATACACCGAACCACTATAAAACTTCTTGTGTTTGCCGTGATTGTTTCCTTGTTTCTTACTCTCTATTCTTGCTTACTCTATTTTAATTCGTATACATCTAAGTTTTCACTTCCGCTGGTGGATTGTTTTTAAAAGGAGTTTAATTTTTGAAAAACCTAATTCACCCCCCCTCTTGGGTTGCTATCTGGACCAACAACCGGGCACGAGGCAGGTGGGCAAAAGAACTCCACCATGTGTTGTGGGCCTACCGAACTACTGAAAGAATACCAACATGCCAAACTCCATTTAAGATGGCTTTTGGTATGGAAGCTGTCATTCCTGTGGAAGTCGGGCTCCCCTCCCTTGCGTGGAAAGCTATTCGGAGGAATCCAATGACGAGCAACTCCGAACTAATCTTGATCTAATAGAAGAAGTCAGAGAGAATGCTCGAATCCAAATGGCCACCTATCAACAAAGGATAGCCCACTATCACTCCGTCAGAGTGAAAGGGAAGTCTTTCCTCCCGGATGATCTGGGGCTTCGAAAGGCATCCGTGTCAAAGCCACTAGAGCAAGGGAAACTATCCCCGAATTGGGAGGGTCCCTATCAAGTTGTGAAAGTAATCAGGCTCGACACCTACAAACTCCAGGATTTGAATGAAAAATCTATCCTCCGGACGTGGAACTCGGATAATCTCTGCATCTATCATCAGTAAGAGTACGCCCTCACTAAACTTACCTTGTTCATTGCGTTGAATTTAATTTTCAAAACTTCACAAAGTTTCTGTTTCAATTACTTGTCCCTGAAAACTGCAATAAGAAGCAGGTCTTGCTATATAATTTTTTTGAAGCCTCGGCAGGACCGAGTGATCTCCGTACCTTGGCCGTGCCAAGTAAAATATAATCTTTGAAGCCTTGGCCGAGCCGAGTGATGTCTTCGTACCTTGGCCGCGCCAAGTAAAATATAATCTTTTTGAATCCTTGGCAGGGCTGAGTGATCTCCGTACCTTAGCCGTGCCAAGTAAAATATAATCTTTTGAAGCCTCGGCCAAGCCGAGTGATGTCTCCGTACCTTGGCCGCGCCAAGTAAAATATAATCTTTTTGAATCCTCGGCAGGGCCAAGTGATCTCGATACCTTGGCCATGCCAAGTAAAATATAATCTTTTTGAATCCTCGGTAGGGCCGGGTGATCTCTGTACCTTGGCCGTGCCAAGTAAAATATAATCTTTGAAGCCTAGGCCGAGCCGAGTGATGTCTCCATACTTTGGCCATGCCAAGTAAAATATAATCTTTTCGAATCCTCAGTAGGGTCGAGTGATCTCCGTACCTTGACAGCGCCAAGTAAAATATAATCTTTGAAGCCTTGGCCGAGCCGAGTGATGTCTCCATACCTTGGCCGTGCCAAGTAAAATGTAATCTTTTTGAATCCTCGAAAGGGCCGAGTGATCTTTGTACCTTGGCCGCGCCAAGTAAAATATAATCTTTTGAAGCTTCGGCCAAGCCGAGTGATGTCTCTGTACCTTGGCCGCGCCAAGTAAAATATAATCTTTTTGAATCCTCAGCAGGACCGAGTGATCTCCATACCTTAGCCGTGCCAAGTAAAATATACTCTTTTGAAGCCTCGGCCAAGCCGAGTGATATCTCTGAATAATATCCGAAGCCTCGGCCAAGCCGAGTGATATATCTGAATAATATCTGAAGCCTCGGCCAAGTTGAGTAATATCTCTGAATAATATTTTAAGCCTCGACAAGGCTGAGTGATATCTCTGAATAATATTTCAAGCCTCGACTAAGCCGAGTGATATCTCTGAATAATATCTGAAGCCTCGGCCAAACCGAGTAATATCTCTAAATAATATTTCAAGCCTTGACAAGACGAGTGATATCTCTGAATAATATCTCAAGCCTCGGCAAGGCCGAGTGATATCTTCAAGCAAAATCTCAAGTTCTCGTGTGAATGGATGACTCCTTCATAATGGCAGCAAAGCCAATTATTTTCTCAGACACTCTAGCGTGACTGAAACGTCCTATCATGCTTTGGCGGAGGTAAGTAACCTCTTTTTCTGCATACCAGCAAGATTAAGCGAGCCATTTCTCTTTAAGAAAAAACCTACTCCGTCCCTCGAGTAAGGCCATGTCTACATTGCCAATTAATAAGGCTGCCCAGGCCTTCCTCTGACCCAAACGGGGATGAGTACTTCCTCCGCAGAGGACTGAGCATTACTGAAATGCCTAACGAAGGTAAAGAAACTAAAGTGATGCCAAAGATTTGTAAACTACACTATGATTTGGAAAGTGCAATACAAACAGAACGACCCTCTCTACCGAACAACACAATCATGTTGGAAAAGAAATGAGTATTTGAAAAAGAAAGAGTAAGAGCTTTCTTTGTTGATAAAAATTGCAACCTCCTGAGAGGTATTATAAGTGTATCATAGCGCAGGAAATAAAGACAAATAAAATAAAAGCTCGGGCAAGCAGCTTCGGCCGATGACATTGCTCTGAAAGCTCGGGCAAGAAGCTTTGGTTGATGACACTGTGTTTACATCCGACCCAAGAAATCAAAGAAATCAGACGGCTCCGTTGAGTCGCTAGTTAATGCCAAAGAACAAAGTAAGCCATCCACGGATGCCTCGGATAGATGAACTAAGGGATCCAAGCTGGGCTAAAGGCCCGTGGATGCCGATGCTGAGGATTCCTACCCCAGAGTGGGTTGCTAGGCTGCTAGTCACTGCCCAAGAACATAAACAGGAACCCAGCACTACTTACCTCCTTCCTTATTGAGAAGGATCCCTCGGGTGGATGAATTAAGAAATCCAAACTGGGGGGGGGGGAGGGAAATCCATGTAAGCCATAGGGCCCTGGATATTTGTATTTCCAGTGGTTTGTAAGGCCCTATGGCATATCAAAGAGGCCGTACAAGGAGCATGCGCTCCCGGTATGACCCCTGTAACCATCCCCATGTGCTCTCCGTATGACCTCCAGGACTCCTCCCTTGAGGACTACTTGCTCTTCAGCAGCTCCTCCATCACCCCAGCTATCTGGAACGAGCCAGCTTTCAAAAGGGAAGCTCAATCTCTTCATTCTTGACCTTAGTAAAATAGGCGCCATGAAAACCTCTCTAACTCACAGAAAGAGAAGGCTTCAGGAGATGCTCAAACATAGTCCACTCTCCCCTTTTTATAGACAAACAAACCGGGAGCAACCATTAAGGAAGAGGACCCCGAAATTCGAAACGCCATGGTTACACTGCCATGTGGCGCACTGAGAAAAGAGGGTGCATCCCAAGGCGCATCGAGCATGCCTCCCAGGCCGTGATGAAAGGCAGAAGATCTCCTTCTGATCTTGAATCAAGAACCTTAAATGCGAAAAACCGTCTGCAGGTCCTTGAGATATGGGCGGACATGGAAGATCTCCCTTCGAAAATGACGTCGTCCACTAGCAATTGATTGCATAGTGCATACGCAAAATGGACTTACGTTGGAAAAGGCCAACAGGATAAATGCCCAAAGGAAAAATGAGGTATCCTTTGGAAAATTGCAAGCCATTTCATCTACCTCAGTAGGAAGCAAACCGACTTCTTGCTTCGGATAAACCGAACCATCCGCCTTACCTCGGCCCCAACCGAGGTACTTCTCTTGTTTTGGCCATTTCAAGCTGCTCTTCTCTCTCGGCGAGCCGAGCTATCCTATGCCTCGGTGAATCGAGTTGTCTTACACATTTTGAACTATTTATCTTACTTCGGGCGAAGCCGGGATAATATTCCTCGGCAAAACTGAATAGTTTCATACATCGAGAAACCTAGCTAACTTAGCTTCGATTAAGTAGAGCATTTGATTCGGAACTACTGAGTGCAATCCATTCTTAAAGTATGATTCGTTTACATTAAGTTACAAGTGAGAGAAAAAAAACTTCCGACAAACAAAAAGATTGTTCGAAAAACGATGATCAAAACAATAGGATACAAAGAAGAAGACAAAAGATTCATTCATTAAATCTTGATTGAATTACAAGTAAGAAAAGCAAAAATATATAAACAACCCTCAAGAATCAGGGTTCGGATCGGTTCCAGGGGCTCCCTCAGTAATATTGGGAGGAATTTGACTTGGTTCGCCCACTTCGAATACAGTTGGAGGGGGAACCTCAGGTTCCTCAGCATCTGACTGAGGACACCCCTCTGGAGCTGCAGCCTCATTAGTGCCTAGGATGCTCTCGAGGTCAACGTCCGAGATATCCTCATACTCAGCTTCTTTGGCTCCTGGGGTACGAGTATCATAAAACTCGGCCTCTAGAAAAGATAGATCCAGCTCAGGGTATACTCGAGAGATCTTTGCCCGTGTCTCCTCTTCACCGAACCAAAATGCATTGGCCCAAGCTACTTTGTGCTCATCGGTAAATTGGGCAGAACTCTTGTACTCTTCCATGGCCGAAGAGATTCGTCTGTTAGCTTCGGCCAATGACCCCCCCAATTCGGAATTTATTCGATAGCTCGAAGCCAACTCCTCTCTCAAAGCTTTGGATTAATTCTGAACCTCGAGCCCAATTTTGCCTATCTGCGAACACAGGATCGTTCAAAGCTATGGCCAAAAGAAAATGCACTAAAAATAAGTAAGAAGACATTATACCTCTTCTTCTCGTTGAGCCATTTTTTCGTTCAACTCGTGAACCTTTTCAAGGGCTTTTAATTCGGCCGCTTTATTCTACTGAAGACCCTCCTTGAGGTCATTAATCCTAGACTGTTTATGTTCGATCTCCTGCCGAGATTGATCAAGGTCAATGGTGAGTTGGTGATTTGATCATGCTGTCATTTCAGTTGGTCTTTCCTATCAGCAAGCTTCCTATTCAAGCTAGCGAGTTGATCTTGTTGTTGCCGATGCCTGCGCTCCTCTTCATCAAGCCTTTTGCTCCAATTATTTTTCTCCTCGGCGAAGCTATCCTTCAGTTCACCCCATCTCTCGTCGAAATGCTGCTGCATAGCCTTGATTTCTTCGGCATGCTTAGACTTGATCTGTGATAACTCCAAACATAACTTGTCCGATTGCTCATGAAATCCATGGAGTTCTTTAACTTGGACCTCGAGCTGAGAGGCTCTCGCAGTAGCAGCCTGATAAGACTTGCCCACCTTTTCAAGATCCTCCTAAACATACGCTAAAGCCTTGGAAAGCTTGGTGGTTGAATCCACCCTTTCCCAAAGACTAGCGGCCTCGCTCCTGGCCTGAGCGTAGGCCCCCATGGCCAAGTTTAAGCGCCAACTTAGTGCCCTCATGATTAAAGCATTCTACGGGAAAGATACGTGTAAGAAAGCACGACTGAGCCAATTGACTAAAACTTGTAACAGCTTACCCAAGAGGCGTAGTCCATGGCAATCTTCATAAGCACGGAGTTGTTGATCTCGGATAGGAGATAAACATCCTTTGGCACCCCAAGCTGCCCGAAGGCTACCTCGACAATGTCCTCCACGATGGGCTTATCCCCTGAGGAACCTTCTCCCGTGCGCAGCACGGACCGCATCAAAGCGGCGAACATATCCTCTACCTCCAGGTTGTAAGGAAATTCATGGCCGTAGAGTCGACCTTAGGAGCTTCGGCCTGAGGAACTGTCATCCATTTGGCCTCCTCCATTAGGACTTTAACCTGCAAAGCCACGGATGCTTCAACCTCGGCGGGAAGAATTCCGGTCTGAGCATCCCCTTCACTCAATGGTTCTTCTTCTTCTTCTTCTCCTTCTTCAAGCACTGCTTCATCCCCAGCGGGCTCCATCCAAGCCTCGGCTTCCTCCACGGCTTCTCCTGATGCCTTGGGAGAAATCCCTCCAACGAAAGGTCCCTCAACCTCCGACCCTCCAATAAGCGGTCTCACCTGAACTTCGACGGCCGCAACTACCTCTTTTGCCTCCTCAACCAAAGCAGGGGCCTCTTCCCCGTCCACGCGCAGCACTACAGAACTGCTGACCTCTAACAAATGAGGTTGATTAGCCTCGGGCGAGAGGATTTTTGGTTGAACTGGTGACATCTCCTCGGCGTCATCTGACATGGCCACTATTTGAAGGAGGAAAAACTTCAATAGCTCCCTTCGAGCTTCCCCCAATGGCTCTTTCTTCCTCCACTACCGCGCCCCCCTCCGGCAGGGAGGGCTTGTCAACCGCGGCTGATGCACCCACTTCCCCCTTCTTTGGAGTGGAGGAATGATGGCCAACATTGTTTTTCTTTGGCTCCTTTGGGCAAGACCCGAAAGGACAGGATCTCTTTTCGGGCCTGTGCTTGTCCCCAGAGCTGGACCCCCTATGGCGCTTGCCCAGCTCCTTCTTCATTTGGCCCACGAATGTCGACCTCTCGGCATGGCAAACGGTCAATTAAACCAAAGTAAAATTGACTAGGTATATCGATTGCAAGAAAAAGGGGAAAGAAACTCACCTTAAGGGTCAATAGAACTAAGCCCGATGGCAAAAAGGGCATCCTCTAATAACAGGGCACTAGCCGATAGCACCCGACCACTGCGAAGGGTTACCAAATCCCTCTTCTCCTGCTCAGACAACTCCGGGTGTGCTTCCGGATCTTTCACATAGCTCGCCCATGTCCAAGAAAAATCCGAACCAATGTTCCCCTCAACAATAAAGAACCAGGACTTTCACTCCTTAATCGATGATGGATTATCCGAAATCATTTTGAATGATTTCCGAGGACCAATGTAAGGCCACTCGGAGTTCCTCCCGAAAACCAAGTTATAACATACTCGGAATATAGGGAGGGTCGCGGTCACCCCAACACGGCTGCACATCGAGATGAACCCGATAAGGTTGCGCCAGCTGTTCGGAGCCACCATTGTCGGGCATATGTTGTAGAACATCATCACCTCCTGCATTAGTGGGTGAAGAGGGAACCAGAGATCTACCCTCAAGCTTTCCTCATAGAAGAATACCCCGTGGCTCAGCTCCGTCGAAACCCTATGCTCAGCCCTCGGAAGCCATAGGGCAACATCCCGAGGAACCATGTAACGGTGGCGGATTCTATCCAAATCTTCAAGAGTTATCTCTGAAGCTACGTCACTCGGGCCCTTCATGTTCTCAAGTTGAGAGGTAAAGCATAAGTAAGCTAGCAAGGGTTCAGAGAGGAAAGAAAAATTTCTAAGGGAGAGACGAGAAGGCATTGCAGAAGGGATGCTGCCCTAGCCCCTTTCCCTCCTTAAATAGTACTTCAGAAGGAAGGCCCGGAACACTAGAACTTCCTATATGGGCGCCATAAACATAGGAGCCTCACCATGTGGAACTCCTACAATTGTTGCTTGCTAGAAACGAGGCATTTTCTCCTCGTGCTATGATAAAAATGATGACGAAATAGCAGTCTATCATTTATGAGACTATCATTGCACGCCCCTTTGGATCCCCTCGAATGAGATTATTTCAAAACTTTACTCCCTACATCCAAATTTACACTTTGGACTAGGAAGTGGGGGGCATGTGATGAGGGGTAAAATTATCATCGCATTAATGCCCGTGCACATCGACAATTGAGTCGAGACCAATCCCAACATCCTGTCGGCCAGCCATCACATCCGCAAGACGGCAAAGCCGAATCGCCTTCAGCAGAGTCGAGTCGCCCTGACGAACTGAACCATTTCCATACCTCGGCAAACCGAACCATCCTATACCTCGGCAAACCAAGCTTTTTCACACCTCGGCCGGACCGAGACACTCGAACACCTCTGCAGAATCAAGTGTGGGAGAGTTCAAATTCATGATAACTGAACAAGATTTCAAACGGAAAATCGTGCCAATGATACCAGAAGTGGCTTAAGGGCCATAGAAGTGGCCTAGGGCCTACATAATCGCTAAATCCCAAGGTATCAACCAACTCTCCTGGCTGTTGATTCTCTAACTAATAAGATACGGATCCTATCGGCCTCGTAACAAACTTGATTCGAATCTGTTTCGAATCTCAACAGCTTTTGGACCCCTGTGACGCGCCCAAGGAATCAGGTGATCGCCTATAAATACCACAGTCCCAAAGTCTCTCAGGTACGCATTCATTGACTCTCATACCGAAAAACTCCATTAAAGCTTGAGCAGACCTCCGAGCTCTCAGAAGAATTTCCATCTAGAGGAACTCTTCTGCGAGAGCCTTCTCCTCATTTTTGCTTGTTGTGAATCTCTACTGACTTGGGCATCGGAGGATCTTCCACATAGGGCCACCCCCGAAACACCCTCTACGTGCGAACTATCTTGTAGGTTTCACCCCAGACAAGAGACCGGTGTCCAGACCAGGATCTAGGGCGCACCCGATTCGGAGAACAGATTTCCATGGTAACATATATTATATCTAATATTATAAGTGTAATCTTTAATATATTTTAAACTTTAATTCAGTCTAATCACTTGATTTGTTGGTTGCCTTACCTGAACATGTGATTGGATTGCTCAACCTTTCGAGCTTAATAAATTTATTGATATTTTGATGAGTAATTGATGTAATAAGTAACTATGAAATTTGATGTGCCTGATAAAACCTACATGAGAATTAACAGCCAGAAATTATCAGAAGCTGTGTTATGGTAGTTTCTAGGCGGTTTTAGATAAAGAAGTGGTCCCTAGGTGGCCCGAGACGGTTCCTAAGTAGCCCCAGCTACAGAAGCAGTTCTAGGCAGTCCGAGGTGATTCCTAAGCGGCCTCAGCTACAGAAGCGGTCCCCAGGCAACCCGAGGCGATTTCTAGGCGGCCCGAGGTGGTTCCTAGGCATCCCTAGCTACAGAAGCGGTCCCTAGGCGGTCTGAGGCAGTTCTTAGGCGGTCCCAGCTACAGAAGCGGTCCCTAGATGGCCCGAGGCAGTTCCTAGGCGGCTCCAGCTACAGAAACGGTCCCTAGGCGGCCCGAGGCGGTTCCTAGGCGGCCCCAGCTACAACAGCGATCTCTAGACAGCCCGAGGCGGTCTTTAGGCGGCCCTGGGCGGCTCTTCGGTGGCCTCGGCTTCTGGGCAGCATCGGTACCTTTTTTGTCTTATCTTCATGGTTTGTTCCAACTTTTCGAACAAGCCTCTGTATGGGCAAAGCCAAGCTCATCCACTATCCTTGATCCCTGTCGATTTAATAAGACAGGAGTCGTCAGTTCCAGCATAAGCCCCTAAAAGTAGTGGCTCATTAGACAACATTAATGACTCTGACTATATAAGGCCCCAAAAGTCATAACCCATCAGACGACATTAATGGCCTTGGTCAAATGGAGCTTCCAAAAGTCATAATACATCATGAAGTCACAAACTTCCAAGCTAGTAAAGCGCAAAAAGTCATTAGCAAGATTTAATGACTCTAGCTAAATAAGCCTCAAAAGGTGATTACCTACTGTAAAGTACCAATCATCCTGAGTCAGAAGATGTGAATTTAGTCCAACCAGCTCTGACATTCTATTTGTAAAGGCATTAACTCATCATAAGATTTCAATCTTAGCGGACAAGCCATGCGGACTCAAAAGACGAATAAAACAGGTAAAAGGAGGACCTAAAGGGGGAACTCAACTAATTCAAAAAGCTATCTCTTTCAAACTTTCTCAAGCTTGCAACTGTGATCCTGATCACTAATTTGAACGTCGAAGGGTCCCTGCCAGAATATTCGGTTCCTAGAACTTCTTGCATATCTTAAAAATGAAGTAAAGCTCTTTTAAAAGATTCATGATGCATCAATGGATACTCAAAAATATCAGCTCTAGATGATCGGACATCATCAAAATTATTAGATTTTTGAAGTAAAAGCTTGATGTAACTGCATGATACCGCCATTCTCTCCTTTCTTGTCGACACTACGAAGGACTATGCATTGTTCGATTCGCAATGCAGAACCCAGTCAAGCAAAACGGACTCAACTTCCAAAAATCAGGACCGTATAAAATTGAGGATTGAAGTAAGGACTGATGTCATTTGAGGATTGAACTAAGGACTTGCGTCGTCTGAAATTGAGCCCTTGTCCTTTGTGCAACGTAACGAGAAGTTGCTCCATCCAAACCAACGTTTGGTTGGTGCTAACTATATATATATATATGAGAAGTGAAAGCGTAAAGGATTAACTATACTATAATCAAATCCAAATTTAAATTTTTATTTTTTTAACTTAAATTATAAATTTTAAAAAATAAAAAAAATAACTTCAATTCATATGAATTCAAGGATTAAAAAAAATTCAACACATTACTTTTTAAAATTTATTTAAAAATAATTTCATTAAAAATATTTTGTATTTTTTATAATAAATAATATTAATAAAATAAGTTATTAAATTAAATTAATATTAAATTATATAAGACCACCGTCTCTTTCCTTTCTTGCCGACACCGAGTATATGTATTGTTCCATGACGCAATTCAGAACCCGGTCAAGCATTCAGGACCGGGTAAAATTGAGGATTACGTTAAGGACTGACGTCATTTGAGGATTGAATTAAGGACCGGCGTCATTTGAAAGTGAGCCCTTGTCCTTTTTGTCCAAAGAAACGAGAAGTACCTCCATCCAAACCAAGGTTTGGTGCTAACTTCTGTGCTGACTATATATATATATTGTTGTCGCCGGGATCCGTCCTTCGACTCGAGCGCGATCGATCTTCAGGAAGAGGGTGATGGACCTACAAAAAAAAAAAAAAGAAGTCCACGCGCGGGGGGACGCCGGGGGTGGCCCTCCGCGGAAGACCCTCCGACGCTCAAGTCAGTGGAGAAGAAATCGGCGATCAACCAGACAGTGGGGAGGTGGATCTCTCCGGGAGACCTCTTCGGGGGCAGCCAATCGGAGGCTCCAGAGGGCAGGAGCACCAACGAGCTACCGACGAGAGCAGGAGAGTGAGAGTGGGGGCGCAAGCGCGCAAGTGTGCGTACAGAGTTGCGTACCTGGGGGAATCTGTGAGACTGATATTTATAGACTGTCGTTTGGGTCTTGAGCGCCTTCTGGAAGGTTCGGAGGTTGTTACGATACAGAGACGGACAGAATCAGGCCGTTGTGGGGCCGTTAGAATCCGTATCTTGTTTGTTCAGAGATTGACGGCTAGGAGAGCTCCTTGACGCCTCGAGATCTGGTTGAGTAGGCCTGGGGCGGTTATGATAGGCTTTAGGCCACGTCCCGACATGATTCCTTGTCTAGGATGCCGCTTCGGTAGGCTTGGGCTCTCCCGCCTCAGGTTCCGCGGAGGTAAGTGTTAGGTTGTGGATTGTAAATGAAGCCGAGCTACGGAGGCCCGGAAGGGCCGAGCTAGAGAAGCCTGGAGGGAGCCGAGCTATGGAAGCCCGGAGGGAGCCGAGCTACGGAAGCCCGGAGGGAGCCGAGCTACGGAAGCCCGGAGGGAGCCGAGCTATGGAAGCCCGGAGGGGCCGAGTTACGGAAGCCTGGAGGGAGCCGAGCTATGGAAGCCCGGAGGGAGCCGAGCTATGGAAGCCCGGAGGGGCCGAGCTACGGAAGCCCAGAGGGAGCCGAGCTATGGAAGCCCGGGGGGAGCCGAGCTGTGGAAGCCCGGAGGGAGCCGAGCTATGGAAGCCCGGAGGGGCCGAGCTACGGAAGCCCGGAGAGGCCGAGTTACGGAAGCCCGGAAGGGCCGAGCTGCGGAAGCCCAAATGGGACGAAGGGAGGAGGTTAGCCTTAACTGCCTCGCACGGATATTAATGTAATGACGATTTTACCCCTCAACACATGCCCTCCACTCCCTAGTTAGAAGCGTAGGTTCGAGCATAGGGAGTACAAGTTTGAATGGCGCATTCCAGATGGGACGTCTTGGTTTGGACAGCTCGCGCAATGATGCCTTAATTAATGCGACGGGACCACCCAGCCTTCGGGGCTAAGACTCCTCCACGAGTGACGGTTAAGATCGCGCCACGCTTCGAAACCCGATTGATCGGGTGTTTATCGAGGTGATTCCGGACGCCTGGGATGAGACGCCCCGCCTCCTCAGGGCGGCTTTCTTGGCGGAGAAGCGAAGTGATGGCCGCACTGCGTATATATATGTGTGCGCGTGCGCTCGGCGTCTTCTCGTTTTGCTTTCAAAAAGGGTTCTGGCCTTCATCTTCCTCGACGCTTATTGTTTTCGTTTGGTACCCCTTTCAATGGCGATGAGCCCCGATGATGTGGCCTCCGAGATCGTTGCCGAGGACCTGGGGAGGATTCATCAGCGATATGGCTTGCCCTTGGACGTCGTCCTATGGGCGCCGGAGCCCGATGATAGAGTTATCCAGGATCTAGAGTCCGGGGTCTTCATCTACGAAGATAGTTTGAAGGCGGCCTTCGTTTTCCTCTCCATCCCCTTGTGAAGGAGATCATGACCACTACAATATCTGCCCATCAATGGTGGCTCCAAACAGCTGGCGGAATATCATCGGATTCATCTCGATGTGCCACCAGATTTGGATCGTCGCCACTCTCCCCTTTTCCGTGCCTGCTACCACCTGATTCCGGGGAGGAAATCAGAGTGGCCCTACATCGGGCCCCGGAGATCCTTCAACGTTATCGCGGATAAGCCCTCTTCCATCAAGGGGTGGAAGAGTCGGTTTATCATCGCGGAGGGAAATGTCGGTTCCGACTTTCCTCGGAGGTGGGGGAATGTTTCAAGGGATGCGGAGACGCACCCGGCTCTGTCGGCGCAGGAGGAGAAGGACTTGGACATCCTCCGCAACGGGCAGGTGTTTTCGGCTAACGACCTGCTATCGGAGGGGGCCCTCTTCGCAGCCGGGCTTAGCCCCCTGGACCCGCAAGGTGAGTCCTTTTCGTGCCGTGTATCTTCTCGATTAGTGTGCTTGATTCTGAGTATGTGTGCTCTATTCTAATAGCCGCAAGGTCGGCGTTGTCAAACCTCTCCAAGAGGAAGAGAGGGAAACGTCCCGGGGAAGGTAGCGGCGCGGATAGTGGCCGGCCCGTAAAAAGGGCTCATGCTTCCGCGAGGAGTCCGCCGGATGCCGGGGCAGTCATGGCAGAAGCGCCGGGGGCGAAGGAGAGCCCGGGGAGGGCGGTTATGGCCTCCGACCCTCTCGTGTTGGAGATATCGGACAGCTCAGATGAGGCTCCGATGGCTCATCCGACCGCGTCTCCCCTGAAAGAGGAAACAACGGCGGATTTAGAAGAGGGGATTGTTGCTGAGGAGGCTGCCGTCCCCGTAGGATCGCCACTGGCTCCAGCAGGAGAGGAAGAAGTGGCGGCCGCAGCCGGGGAGGTGCAGGGGGAGCTTCTCCCGTCTCACTGCAGGGGAGTCCGGAAGCAGTGAGGCAGGTCAGACTGAGGCGCCGGGGGAGGTGCAAGTGGTAGAACAGGCCGGGACCTCGGGGGCCCGATGGCGGAGACACAAATGGTGGTGACCGAGGGAGGGGCGTCGAAGGAGGAGACGCAGCAAGCGGGAGCTCCGCATTGGGAGCTTCTTCGAGAAAGGTTTTGGGGAAGCTGGCTCTTGGGCTAGCCGAATTATCTGAAGAACCAAGCCAGGGCCTTGGTAGAGGAGGCTGGGAGGTTGAAGGCCTCTCAGACGGGGCCGCCCAGGCCGGTCCTTCAGGCGGGGTTGGCCAACCCAGTGGCTCGGATGCCGATATTGAGGAGGCATTTTCCGCCATGATCAGGTCGGCCCTGTATCCGGGCGCGGATCCCTCGGCGGACAAATTCGCCGACCTGGGGCTGGTCGATGCTGTGTTTGGGCAGCAAGGCGTGGCAGAGAGTATCCATCTTCTTCCTGTCATCGATAACACAACCTTGATGAGGATGACCCGGGCCTATGCCTCGCGGGTGAGTTACTTTTCTTGTGCGATAGATGTTTCTCGATTGACCCCATCATGGGCTCTTATTCAATTTTTGCCTTTGCAGAGCGTTTTGCTTTCCCGGGCGATTTGCTGGCGCTTGAGTTTGGCGACGGGGGCCAGTGTCTAGGCCCGGAGGGAGAATGTCGAGCTCCAGTCGTGGCTGAAGGTGTCTGAGCAGTTTGAAGAGCTCATGGACACGATGGATAGGAACTTGAAGGGGGCAAGGGCGGCACATCAGGTTGCCCTGGCCGAGGTGTCCAAGCAGAGGCGCAGGGCGGAGGAGTTGCAGGAACTCCTGGCGAAAAACGACAATGCGTGTTTGGAGTTGGCCAGAATCGAATCGAAGCATTCCGCGGAGGTGAAGGCGATGCAGAAAGAACATAATGAGAGCATGGTCGGCTGGGGAGGGAAGCTGCAGACGAGAGGAAGCGTTTAACCAGGATGCTTGGCGAGGTGGAGGAGCGATTGAAGCGCCGCGATAGCGAATTGCCCATTTGAAAGAGGGCGCTAAGTGGCAACAAGGGGTGATAGCTCGGGTGAACACGAGCTAACCCAAGCTCAGGAGGCAATCGGAGCCAAGCAGTTGAAGATCGGCAGTCTGCAGGAGAGAGTTGAGCTGGTCGGGCTGATAGGACAAGAGCCAGACGTGAGGCTGAGGAGTTGGCCAAGAGGTTGGCCAAACGAGAGGAGGAGGTACGACCTCATTCTCCCCCCCCCCCCCCTTTTTGGCTTTTTCTATTGGTTTCTTGTGACGCCGACCTATTTCGGCTTTCTTAGATGGCGGAGTTGGGACTGGAGGTTCGGGCTCTTCAAGTGAGCTCGCGTCCACTCGAAATAGGAGCTCAGAGCTCGAGATGCGGGCTAGCGAGCTCGAGGAGCAAAACGTCATCCTGAAGGCCCAGGTGATTGAGGCTGAGAAACAGACGGCGGAGGCCAAGACGGAGCACGCCATACTTAGGGGGAGGCAAGACGCTATCAGCGTTGACGCCTTCCATCACGGGAAGGAGGAGTGCAAACTGCAGATTCTCAGCGAGCACCTGGAGTGGGACCTTTTTTTTCCTGAGCGCTGAAGATCCCGAAGATGGCGAGTCCGAGGAAGAAGATGAGGACGAATACGTTGACGTTTCTGACGCCGAACTTGGCGCCGCCCCCTGGTCCCAGCGAAGCAGCAGCTTCTGAGGGGCAGTCACAGGCTGCCGCGAGGGGGCAAAAGTATGGAGAAGGGCGAGTCTAGCCACACTTTCGCAGATGCAGCTGAGGGTTTTTCCAAAGCCGGTGGGCTCCTGGTTCTTAGGAGCTGCTCTTGTATCTCGTTTTTAGACATTTGTCTGACATTTCATAGTGAAAGAATTTCCTGTTCCCATTTAAGTGTCTTTCTTGCGTGATTTCGCTGTCGTTTAGCCTCGGTTGTGAACGACCTATGGCCCTCTGAGGCTCTTAGGTCATCCTTATCTCGAGACTAAAAGAAAACGTACCAGCTAAGGCCGATGGGCAAACTAGGTAGGCTTGGGCCGACGGGCAAAGTAGGTCGGCTAGGGCCGACAGACAAAGTGGGTCGGTTGTGGCCGATAGGCGAAATAGGTCGGCTGGGGCCGACAGACAAAATAGGTCGACTGTGGCCGACAAACAAGGTAGGTCGGCCAGGGCCGACGAGCAAATGGGTCGGCTGGGGCCGACGGACAAAATAGGTCGGCTAGGACCGACGGGCGAAAAGGTCTTCACACTTTCTACCATTCTGTCAACGCCCTGCTGCTCCGCAGGTGATTCAGTTTTTATTTCACCAGAATTGATGATACGGCGTAGTGGGGGGAATAAAGCTGTGTCAGAGCTTTCCAGAAGGTGCTCTTTTCCCATGCGGATTGCTTTGTTGCATACGCAATTGATCGCCATTGGAGGACGTCGCTTTCGAAGGGCGATACTCTGGGCCCGCCAGTTTCCGAGGTGCTGGCTGGCGATCACTCGTATTAAATGACAGTGATTCGGGATCAGGAGGAGATCTTCGTACGCGTCATAACCAGGCGGTGGGCTTGGCGCGCAATGGGGCGCTGCGTCTATCCTGAGGGCCACGTGGAGGCATGGGCCAGGTGTTTGAATCTTGGGGCTTTCAGCTCTGATAGCTCATTCCGGGTTTTTCCTGCCTATAAAAAGGGGAGAGAGGGGTCATGTTTAGTTATCCCCAAAGTGTATTTTCCCTTAGAGCCTCTATTATGCCCATTTCTGCTGCCACGAGTGGGAGGATCAATTTTTTCTCTCTCAGGCTCCTTGCCGCCGGACAGCTGGGGCGACCGGGGAGCTGCTGAAGAATGGCTCGCCCTTAGGGGATGAGTCCCGGAGATCACATGGAGAGCGCACATGGGGGGCGCAGAGATCACACGGGGAGCGCACATATGTGCTTCCGGTGCAATCTCTGCGGCTTGTTGCGGGGGAGCTACGGTAGGAAGTGTATGTACACCCCCGTAGCATGCGCAGACTCTCCCTTTTTCGCTGGCTTGGGTTCCCGTCCTTTCTCTGAGGGGAATCCTTGCCACGGGAGGGAAAATATGGGAGCAACCGGGGTCGGATGGTCCCCGGTTCCCTCGTCCAGACGGCGGCCTGCGATCCAGCACCCCCTCCTAGGGGAGCGGGCTGGGTTGTTCGAATCCTCAGAATCAGCATCCATGGGCCATGCCTCCTTTTGGATCTTTTAATTCATCCGAGGCCGTGGAGGGTCATCTTTATTATCCGTCCAGGCGGACTGGCCGTTTCGTGGTTTGCATGATTTGTCGATCCGGATGTTGGAACATCGCAGTTGTCTAGGTCTGCTTTGGAGCAGTTGTCCGAATTTTGTACTTGCCTTTATTTTATGCATTTCAATGTTCTTGTAACGCCTGTGAGGCATTTGTAATTGATCGTGATTGGCAATAAAGAGGGTTATATTCTGTTTCTCAATCTCTATCGTGCCAATCTTGTTGTTATTGTTGTTTGTGGGGTATAGAGGCGTTCCGCTCGTCCTTAGACGAGGGTCTTATGCCGCCCGAACCAATTGAGGCTCGAGCGCGGCGGTTCAGAGATCGTTCGGCGAAATATGCTCCTTGCTTAGGTCAGGAGTTTGATATTTTTGTGCTTTGCTTTTGCCGGAGCCCGAATTATCGAGGGTCGGCTTTGACCGAAGTTCAGGGAATCTGTACCTTCTCCCATTATGGTTTAGGGAACCAATCGTTTGGCCCTGCCAAGGTTCGAAAACATTTGACTTGGCCCTGCCAAGGTTCGGAGAATTTTGCAGCTCGGTCCTGCCGAGGTTCGAAGAACATTGGCCCTGCCAAGGTTCGGAGAATTTTGTAGCTCGGCCCTGCCGAGGTTCGGAGACTATTTTACTTGGCCCTGCCAAGGTTTGGAGAATTTTGTAGCTCAGTCCTGCCGAGGTTTGAAGAACATTGGCCCTGCCAAGGTTCGGAGAATTTTGTAGCTCGGCCCTGCCGAGGTTCGGAGAACATTCTACTTGGCCCTGCCAAGGTTCGGAGAATTTTGTAGCTCGGCCCTGCCGAGGTTCGGAGACTATTTTACTTGGCCCTGCCAAGGTTCGGAGAATTTGCAGCTCGGCCCTGCCGAGGTTCGGAGAACATTTGACTTGGCCCTGCCAAGGTTCGGAGAATTTGTAGCTCGGCCCTGCCGAGGTTCGGAGACTATTTTACTTGGCCCTGCCAAGGTTCGGAGAATTTTGCAGCTCGGCCCTGCCGAGGTTCGGAGAACATTTGACTTGGCCCTGCCAAGGTTCGGAGAATTTTGTAGCTCGGCCCTGCCGAGGTTCGGAGAACTTGGGCCTGCCAAGGTTCGAAGATCTGGTCACTCGGCCCTGAGGTTCGGAGAACACTTTACTTGGCCCTGCCAAGGTTCGGAGAACTGGTCACTGAAGGGAGCGACTCAGCTGTAATGCGGGCCGCAGCGTTGGGCCTATGTGGCGTTTGGTGGGGGGCGCCAGAGCGGAACGGGCGGTATATTGTCACGCTTTTATTGGTGCGGCCACTCCTCCCGAGGGGGCAAGTTACCGGCCGAGCGCCGGACTTCCACATTTTCCAAGAAAAAGGGGGGCGGTATTAAGCGGCTTGGGGAAGCGCCAAATGCATTTATGCGAGGGGCGACAGATCGGAAAATGTTCGCCTGGGGAACTCCCGAACAATCTGCTCGCACTTATCGATCTTGCTTGGGATGGGGCGCGATACCTCGGATTTTGCCAGCATTGAATCGGCGACGCATGGCGAGTTCTTACGGGTCGGCAGTTACGGCGCGACCGGTAGAGATACCTCCTGGCGAGTATAAATACGACCGAGGGGCGTCGGTTTGGCCATCCTCGGTTTAAGCTCCAAAAGAATGGCCTCTCCAGCGCGATCATCAGGTGAGTCGCGTTCCTCACTTGACAGCCCGCCGCGCTTGGAGGGGAGGCGTACCTCCGTCACGGTTGACGGAGAGAGCCTGGCGTCGGCCTTCGCGAATAATGAGCAGCTCACGAGGATCGCCGAAGAATATTTGGATGTATCGGTCAGGGAGGCGGAAGCCTCACGCCGGTTGATGGACCGGCAGAGGGAGGAGATTGCGTCCCTGCGTCAGCAAGTGGCTGACCTGACGGAGTGCCTGGAGGAGCTGTTAGCCTCCGGGAGTGACTCTGAATTCTGATCCGGGGCCTCCCCTCTTGTTTTTTCTTTTTACCGCCTCTTTGTAGTTCTCCTCTTTATGAATGAAAGGTGGGCCTCATTTTGAAGTCCCTTTCTTTAAGAGATTACGGCCTTGACCCGTGTGATGAATCAGGGGGTTGGCGCGCCCCGTCGTTTTTTGCACGCTGATATAGGCTCTTTGAACGACGGGTTATAGGGGTGTTACCCAAAAGATTTCCAGTAGCAGAGAGGGAAATTGTCTAGCTCTGCTCGGGGCTCTCGGCCGATTGTGTGGGGCTCAACGGCCTCAAGGGGGGTTTGCCGATGGTGGCTTCTTTTTGTGTATCGACGGTTTTTGTTTAACGCGTTCGTTTCAAACCGGACGAAGTCCTTCGGGGACTATTTGGGGGCCGTTCGGCTTTGGTCGAGGCCTCTATACTTCGGCTTTTCGCTGGGGTTTTAGCCCGAATGACTTTACCTGGCTTGACATGGCCCGAGGATTCGTTGCTCGGCCCTGCCGAGGTTCGGAGAATATTTTACTTGGCCTGCCAAGGTTCGGAGATTTGTTGCTCGGCCCTGCCGAGGTTCGGAGAAATATTTTACTTGGCCCTGCCAAGGTTCGGAGATTTGTTGCTCGGCCCTGCCGAGGTTCGGAGAAATATTTTACTTGGCCCTGCCAAGGTTCGGAGATTTGTTGCTCGGCCCTGCCGAGGTTCGGAGAAATATTTTACTTGGCCCTGCCAAGGTTCGGAGATTTGTTGCTCGGCCCTGCCGAGGTTCGGAGAAATATTTTACTTGGCCCTGCCAAGGTTCGGAGATTTGTTGCTCGGCCCTGCCGAGGTTCGGAGAAATATTTTACTTGGCCCTGCCAAGGTTCGGAGATTTGTTGCTCGGCCCTGCCGAGGTTCGGAGAAATATTTTACTTGGCCCTGCCAAGGTTCGGAGATTTGTTGCTCGGCCCTGCCGAGGTTCGGAGAAATATTTTACTTGGCCCTGCCAAGGTTCGGAGATTTTTACTTGGCCCTGCCAAGGTTCGGAGATTTGTTGCTCGGCCCTGCCGAGGTTCGGAGAAATATTTTACTTGGCCCTGCCAAGGTTCGGAGATTTGTTGCTCGGCCCTGCCGAGGTTCGGAGAAATATTTTACTTGGCCCTGCCAAGGTTCGGAGATATTTTACTTGGCCCTGCCAAGGTTCGGAGATTTGTTGCTCGGCCCTGCCGAGGTTCGGAGAAATATTTTACTTGGCCCTGCCAAGGTTCGGAGATTTGTTGCTCGGCCCTGCCGAGGTTCGGAGAAATATTTTACTTGGCCCTGCCAAGGTTCGGAGATTTGTTGCTCGGCCCTGCCGAGGTTCGGAGAAATATTTTACTTGGCCCTGCCAAGGTTCGGAGATTTTGCTTGCCGAGGTTCGGAGCTTGGCCCTGCCAAGGTTCGGAGATTTGTTGCTCGGCCCTGCCGAGGTTCGGAGAAATATTTTTGGCCCTGCCAAGGTTCGGACTTGGCCCTGCCAAGGTTCGGAGAGGTTCGGAGAAGGTTCCGGCTGCCGAGGTTCGGAGAAATATTTTACTTGGCCCTGCCAAGGTTCGGAGATTTGTTGCTCGGCCCTGCCGAGGTTCGGAGAAATATTTTACTTGGCCCTGCCAAGGTTCGGAGATTTTTACTTGGCCCTGCCAAGGTTCGGAGATTTGTTGCTCGGCCCTGCCGAGGTTCGGAGAAATATTTTACTTGGCCCTGCCAAGGTTCGGAGATTTGTTGCTCGGCCCTGCCGAGGTTCGGAGAAATATTTTACTTGGCCCTGCCAAGGTTCGGAGATTCCTGTTCAACAGACAGCTCGGTTGTGCCGAGGATTGGTAAGCAGTATCTGTTTCTTTTTGCAATTTATAGCAATATGGTGCATAATGATTCACACAGGTTTTGAGGAAACATAAGCAGGAACTGGTGAGGCATGCGTTCAAGAGGACATACCCTATTGATAATATTTGCGAAGGTTGTCCGCGTTCCAAGTTCGGGGAATGGACTTCCCATCCAGATCCTGCAGCTTGTAGGTTCCTGGTCCAATAATCTCCGTACTTGGTACGGGCCTTCCCAGTTCGGCGCCAGCTTTCCTTGCTCCAGCGGTTTGGATACAGAGGCTTTCCGGAGGACAAGGTCGCCAGGAGGAAAGTCTTCCCCTTGACTCTGGAGGCATGGTACCGAGCCACCCTCTGTTGATAGGCAGCCGTCCTGATTCGGGCCTTCTCTCTGACTTCCTCTACCAAGTCGAGGTTGGTGCGGAGTTGCTCGTTGCTGGCTTCCTCCGAGTAACTCTCCACCCGCAATGATGGGAGGCCCACTTCCACAGGGATGACGGCCTCTGTGCCGAAAGCCATTCGGAATGGGGTCTCGCCCGTTGGGATTCTCGGGGTGTGCGGTAGGCCCACAAGACATGGTGTAGCTCATCTGCCCACCTGCCTTGGGCTCTGGAGAGGCGAGCTTTGATTCCCTGGAGGAGGTCCTGTTGGTTACCTCGGCCGCTCCGTTGGCTTGTGGGTGCCCGACCGAAGTAAGGTGGTGACGGATTCCATGCTCCTCGCAGAATTGGCGGAATTTGGAATTGTCGAACTGCTTGCCGTTATCGGTGATTATGGTGTGGGGGAGGCCGAACGGCAGATGATGGACCTCCACACAAAGTCTCTGGCCCGGCTCGGTGATTTGGCAACGCTTCCGCTTCAACCCATTTGGTGAAGTAGTCAATGGCGACAAATAAGAATTTTCGCTGTCCCGTCGCAAGCGGGAATGGGCCGAGGATGTCCATCCCCCATTTGGCAAAGGGCCAAGCGGAGGATATAGAAACTAGCTCGGCGGAAGGGAGCCTCTGGATGCTCGAATGTCTCTGGCAGGCGTCACAGGCTCGGACTAGATCGTCCGCATCTTTCTGCATGGTCGGCCAGTAATAGCCTTGCCGTAGCACTTTGTGACATAGGGACCGGCTTCCCAGATGGTTGCCGCAAATCCCTTCATGTACCTCCGTAGAGCGTAGTCCGCCTCGGATGGGCGGAGGCATCTGAGCAGCGGCATGGAGAAAGACCGCTTGTAAAGTTGGTTGTCAATCAATACATAGTGGGTCGCCTGCAGCTTCAATTTCCTGGCCTCTCTTCGGTCGGCGGAAGCGACCCTTCTTTGAGATAGCTGAGGATAGGGTCGAACCAGGATGGTTCGGTCTCGATTGCATCACCCGGTCGGCTTCCGTGATACTCGGCTTTTCCAGAGTCTCCAGATGGAATTTTTGTTCAGCATCCATTGTCTCCGTGGTTGCCAATCGGGAGAGTAGGTCGGCACGGGCGTTTCCGATCTAGGAATTTGAATAATTTCAAACTCTGAAAAGTGAGGAAGTAGGCTACGCACCTCTGGAGATACCGAATCATATTGGGTTCTCGGGCTTCAAACTCTCCCCGCACATGGCCGGCCACCAGCTGAGAGTCGGTGAAGGCGCTAATCTTTTCCACCTTCAGGTTGCGGGCGATCCGGAGACCAGCTAACAGGGCTTCGTACTCGGCTTCGTTGTTGGAAGCCGGGAAGGAGAATCGGACGCCATACTCGAAGATCATCCCCTCCGGGCTGGTGAGAACCAGACCCGCACCGGAGTGATGGGCGTTGGACGACCCATCGACGTGAAGGAGCCACCGAGCTTCAGGTTTTGGCTCTTCGGGAGTCTGGGGTAGAGCCGTCCTCCGGGATGGTGCACTCGAGGAGGAAGTCGGCCAGCACTTGAGCTTTGATGGCTGGGCGAGGCTGAAATGTATGTCATGCTCGCTTAGTTCGACGGCCCATTTGGTCATCCTCCCCGATGTTTCGGGACGGTGGACACCGCTTGATGGGTTGATCGGTCAGGACCGTCACTGAATGTGCTTGGAAATATGGTCGCAGCTTCCGGACCGAGGTAATCAAGGCCAAGCACTATTTTCTCGATCCTGCTGTACCTCGTCTCCGCGTCGCGGAGCAGCCTACTCACATAGTAGATCGGCTTTGGATCTTGCCTTCTTCTTGACCAGCACCGAACAAACTGCTCCCTCGAAACGGCCAGGTACAAGAAACAGAGTCTCTCCTGGGACGGACTACTGAGAAGTGGAGGCGAGCCGAGGTACTTCTTGAGATCTTGAAATGATTTTGGCATTCAGGAGTCCACTGGAAATTTTTGGCCGATCGGAGAGTTTTGAAGAAGGGGAGGCATCTCTCGGCTGACCGAGCCACGAAGCGGTTAAGGGCCGCTATCCTCCCGGTTAGGCGCTGGACCTCTTTAATGACGCTGGGGGCGCCATTTGTTGGAGAGCTTGAATCTTCTGAGGGTTAGCCTCGATGCCTCGCTGGGAGACCATGAAGCCGAGGAACTTCCCAGAATTGACGCCGAAGGCGCACTTGGTTGGGTTGAGCTTCATTCCATATTTGCGCAGCGTGGCAAAGCTCTCCGCGAGGTCCTCAACATGCCGCACGCCCCTTGCTTTTGACCAGCATATCATCCACATACACCTCCATGTTCCGGCCGATTTGCTCCTTGAACACCTTGTTGACCAGCCGCTGGTAGGTCGCTCCTGCATTTTTAAGACCGAAAGGCATAACTCGGTAACAGTAGGTACCTCGGTCGGTTATGAAGGCTGTCTTTTCTTCATCCTCGGGGGCCATCCGGATCTGATTGTAGCCCGAATAGGCATCCATGAATGACAGCATTTGGTGGCCCGAGGTGGCATCCACAAGCTGGTCGATCCGAGGGAGGGGAAGCTGTCCTTCGGGCATGCCTTGTTGAGGTCGGTGAAGTCGATGCAGATCCTCCATTTGCCATTCGACTTTTTCACCATGACGACGTTTGACAGCCATTGGGTAGTTTACCTCTCGGACAAAGTTGGCTTTGATGAGTTTGTCGACCTCTTCTTCAATGGCTTTTGCCGCTCTGGGGCGAAGCTTCTCTTTTCTGCTTAACAGGCCTGTGCATCTCGTCCACATTGAGACGATGGACGAGGACTTCGGGGCTAATTCCTGGCATGTCGGAGGCGGTCCAGGCGAAGATGTCCGCGTTGCTTTGGAGGAATCTGATTAGCTCGCGACGAGGCTCTCCCTCAAGCAGCGACCCGATCTTGTGGTTCGGTCGGGCCGAGCTACGTCCAGCGGTACTTCTTCCAGCTCTTCCACCGGTTCTCCCCGTTGCTCGGCGAAATCCTCGCGGGCGTCTAGCCCGTCAACCTCGGGAATTCTGGACTGAAGGCTCGTGACAAAACATTGCCGAGCCATGGCTTGACTTCCCCGAACTACTCCAACTCCTTGCTCGGTGGGGAACTTCATCGACAGATGCGGGATAGAGACAACCGCCTTAAGAGACATCAAGCCGGGCCTGCCGAATATGGCATTATATGGGGACCTGAGGTCGGTCACTAGGAAGTCGGCTGTACAACGGTTACAAGGGGCCAGGTTCCTGCGCGGACCGTCAGGGTGACGAATTCCTTCTGGGATGATGACGTCGCCGGTGAATCCCATCAAGGTGGAATCCACGGCTCGAAGGTTTTCCATGAGCAATTTCATCCTGGCAAACACACCGAGGTACAAAACGTTTACCGAGCTTCCACTATCAACCAGGATTCGGCTTACATCATAATTGTTCAAATTTAGGGAGACAACAAGTGCGTCCTCATGGGGAAGCTGTATCCCAAGAAGATCATCATCAGAAAAGGAGAGCTCGCCCGTGCGCGCCTTCTTTGGCACCGGTGCATCACCATTGCCCCCGGAGCCCGATCCGCCGGCCTCTTCAATCATGTTGATGCGGCCAACCACTGGCGGATTTGGTGGAGGAGGGAGTTGTGGGAGCTCAGGCTGGCGATCACCTCCTTGCTGCTGTGGCTCGGGTGCCCTTCTGAACTGGTCCAACCGTCCCCGCCGAATCAGTCTCTCGATCTCGTTCTTCAGCTGCCAGCATTCTTCAGTGTCATGGCCATGCTCCCTATGGTAGCGGCAGTACTTGGCGGGATCTCTCCGGGTTGGGTTCCCTCGGAGAGGCACTGGTCGGGGAAGCTGGCGCTCTATCTCCATGAGGATTTGTGCCCGGGGCACAGTCAACGGAGTGTAGCGATCGAATCGCCTAGGGGGACTCCGGGAGCGATTCCTTGGCGGCGGCGGAGGGACTCTTTGGCGGCGAGGTGGGCTTGGCCGACGGACAGGGCGGTGTCTGTCGGGAACTTTGGGCTCTTGCCTCTTCTTGCTTGCTCAGCGCGGGCCATTCTCCGCGACTCCTCGACCCGAGCGTACTTGTCCGCAAGGGCCATCATATCAGACAGACACGGGGGGTAGCTGACTTCCATTGCCAAATAGAAGTCGCTCTCCTTTGAAACTCCCCCCGCTAGGGCGGACATGGCCACCTCATGATTAAGGTGGTCCACCTCCAACATGGCCTTGTTGAAACGGCCAAGATAATTTCTCAAGGACTCCCCCTCTCTTTGCTTGACTTCGGAGAGGGAGTCGGATCTCCGTCGGTGGCGGCGGCTGCTGACGAACTGGCCAATAAAAAGGTGGCTCAGCTCGTCAAACGAATCGATGGAACCTGGTTTCAGGGCGTTGAACCAGGTTCGGGCGGATCCTCTGAGGGTGGATGGGAAGGCCCGGCAGAGGATCGCATCAGATGCTCCATGGAACATCATTATTGACCGGAAGCTGCTGAGATGGTCGTCCGGATCAGTGGAGCCGTGATAGGGCTCGACGGTCGGCAGCTTGACATGGGAGGGAATCACTTCCTCCATGATCCCCTTAGAGAAAGGGATGCCCTGCTCTGCCTTGGGCTGGGGCAGGTGGATCTGCTTGGCGGCGTCCAGCTCCTGACGCATTTCTGGATCTGACGGCGGATCTCCTCCTCGCCGGCGAGAGGAGCAGCCGGGCGGGAGAACCGCAAGGACGGCGTCGAATCATGGCGAGACGTTGCCGGAGAGAGGGAGCGGGCTCGCCGAGATCTGGGAAGATCTCCATCGCAACCGGTTCGAGGGACCGGTTTGTCTCCCCTGGGGCGACGTGGGGGGTCCGCTGATTCAAGCGGATCAGGAGGAGGAGGTTGCCGGCGAAGAAGAAGTCGCCGTCTCTTTCTGGGGATGCGAAGCAGGAGGAGGTGCAAGACGCTCCTGGACCAGGTGGGTGAGAGCCTGGACTTGTTGGACCAGCGTAGCAAACTGGTCCTGGGTCACCGGAATGGCAGGCGGCGACGGAGTCTCGACAGGTGGGGGTTGCGGCGCTGTGGCGCCAGTCGGATCAGGCCTCTGGGAGGCGACCTGATCGGGCATCAGAGGTTGTTCCTCTCTTCCGGTTGGCCATCAGAGGTTCTTCTCCGGATCAAGATCCTTGTCTCCTTGTTTCAAGTTTTAATGGGACTTGAGGCCCTTCCTCTAGCGCCAATCTGTTGCCGCCGGGATCCGTCCTCCGACTCGGGCGCGGTCGATCTCCAGGAAGGGGTGCGGCGGACCTGCAAAACATGCCACGCGCGGGGGACGCCGGGGGTGGTCCTCCGCGGAAGGCCCTCCGACGCTCAAGTCAGTGGGAAGGAATCGGCGATCAACCAGACAATGAGGAGGTGGATCTCTCCGGGAGACCTCTCCAGGGGGGCGGCCAATCGGAGGCTCCGGTAAGGGCAGAGCACCGACGAGCTGCCGGGAGAGAGAGAGAGAGTGTGTGCGTCAGGGTTGCGTACCTGAGGGAATCTGCCAAACTGGTATTTATAGACTGTCACCTGGGAACTTGAGCGTCTTCTGGAAGGTACTGAGGTTGTTAAGATTCGGGGGACAGAATCAGGCCGTTGTGGGGCCGTTAGAATCCACCTTGTCCGTTAAGGGATCGACGGCTGGGAGAGCTCCTCGATGTCTTGGGATCTGGGTGAGTAGACCTGGGGCGGTTATATAGGTCTTTAGGCCACGTCTCAATATGATCCCTGCAGGGTGCTGCTCGGGTAGACTTGAACTCTCCTGCGCCAGGTTCCGCGGAGGTGGACGGGGGGGCGGATTGCAAGGTAGCAGCTATGGAAGCCCGGGGGAGCTACGGAAGCCCGGAAGCCCCCGGAGCCGAGCTACGGAAGCCCGGAAGCCGAGCTACGGAAGCCCGGAAGCCGAGCTACCGAGCTAAGCCCGGAAGCCGAGCGGAAGCCCGGGGGCCGAGCTACGGAAGCCCGGAGAGGCCGAGCTATGGAAGCCCGGAAGGGCCGAGCTACGGAAGCCGAAGGGACGAAAGGAGGAGGTTAGCCTTACCGCCTCGCACGGATATTAACGTAATGACGATTTTACCCCTCACAAATATATATATATATATAATAGGGAGAGAGATGGAAAAGGTTTAACTATACTTATATAATCAAATGTAAATTTATTTTTTTAATTTTTCAATTCAAATCATAGATTAGAATCTCTTCCAAATTCATATGAATTCAAGGAGTAAAAAAAATTTCAACATGTTACCTTTTGATTTATTTAAAAATATAATTTTATTAAAATATTTTATACATTTCTTTATAAAAATAATATTAATAAACGAAGTCATTAAATTAAATTAATATTAAATTATTGTTGTTAAGAACAGGGATTGCTAAGCAATTTTATA
>UESW01001452.1:434902-460133 GCA_900491605.1 Calamus simplicifolius | reverse complement strand
GACTAAGTCGATATTCAAATTATAAATAGTTATATCTTTTTTAATTATTTATGTCATGTTAGTTTAGGTCTCTACCTTTATCCTTACCATGAATTGTTAAAAGATCATTCTTTCTAACGAAGCATCTAAAGGTCTACGTTGTATATGTCTAAACCACTGTAATCGATTTTCTCTTATTTTATCTTCAATTGAGGCTACTTCTATCATTTCTCTTATATGCTTATTTTTACTTCTATCTTTTAAAATTTTACCATATATCCATCTTAACATATACATTTCTGTTATACTTAATTTATTCATATTATTTTAATATTACCCAACACTCTGTTTCATATAGCATAGCTAGCCTAATGATAGTTTTATAATTTTTTTTAAAATTTTAATGGAATGCACCGATCATACAATACTTTCGAAGTACTTTTCTACTTAATCCATCCTGCTTTAACTTTATGATTCACATCTTTACCTATTTCACCTTCTTACTAGATAATTAATCTTAAATACCTAAATTTTTACAATAAACTTACATTATAAGCCCTTAATTAAATAGTACATAAATATGATTACTAATGAATATATGTATGCACTAGACTATGTCCATCTGTATATGCAAGGATTTGAGCATATGCATGTGACCAACATGAGCAAGAATCATGTTCACAGCTTCTTTTGACATTTTTTATAATACAGATGGTTATATGGATTATACTTATGTTTTTTGCAATATATTCTATGCTAAGAATTGAGGACAAATTTTGATGAATAGGATAAATTTCTTTAAATGTTACATGTAACCTTATATCTTTACAAAACATTGAAGAATTGCTAAATAATGATTATCCAAATTCTATTATATGACCTTATATTCTTGTGAGTAGTTAATAATCTTTTGAACTCTAATACATTACCTGATGCCATATAAATGGATAAGTGCTCTTCGTATAGTGGTGTGATGCATGTTCATGAATCAATATATGAATATCCTTCACTAATAGGGTTGATGCTAACTTTGTGTATTGGCCATACAACGATCTATCTTTGATATCTTTATCAATAGGAGCTTTCTCGGCTATTTAGCCATATTTGTAGATATTTGTGCATAAATTTTAGGTAATTGTTTGTTATGACATTTAGTACGAGGATAATATTTGTAGATATGTGTGCCTAAATTTGTCATATTTATGTGATTCATTCTTGTGCTTTAAGTTTTGATACTATGCATACTTAATTGATTAACATCAATTGTTCCTAATAATAATTCTTTGTGGTTTATGATTTAATGATTTAATATTTTAGTATTTTATAGATCTCTTATATATTAAACTAATTATTAACAGTGCTCTTTACTTGTCCTTCCCTAATATATTTATTAATATGTGATGGGGCCAGTTGACCCCATGAAAAATAAAATTTTTTGGACGGCCCCAAAGGCCGTCCAGACTCCAGCGTCGACCGCCAGCGTCGGCCTCCAGCGACGGCCTCTAGCGTCGGCCTCCAGCACCAGCCTCCAACGCTGGCCAAAGACCGATAGACTCCAACGCTGGCCAAAGGCCGACAGACTCCAGCGCCAGCCGTCAGCATCGGCCCCAGCATCGGCCCCCCAGCGCCAGCCTCCAGCGCTGGCCAAAGGCCGACAGACTCAGCGCCAGCCGCCAGCGTCGGCCACCAGCGTCGGCCTCCAGCGGCCTCCAGCGCTGGCCAAAGGCCGACAACCAGCGCCGGCCGCCAGCGTCGGCCTCCAGCGATGGCCTCCAGCGTCGGCCCCCAACGTCAGCCTCCAGCGCTGGCCAAAGGCCGACAGACTCCAGCGCCAGCCGCAAGCGTCGGCCGCCAGCGTCGGCCTCCAGTCGGCCTCCAGCGTCGTCTCCAGCGCCGGCCTCCAAGGCCGGCACATCAAAGACGACACCTCCAAGACCGGCCTCCCCAAGCTAGGCGGCCCGGTTCCTAGCCGGCCCGGCCTCTCCAAGCCAGGCGGCCCCGACACATTCCTAGCCGGCCCCGGCGTCTCCAAGCCAGGCGGCCCCGGCACATTCCCAACCGGCCACGCGTGTCCAAGCTAGCCGGCCCCGGCACATTCCCAGCTGACCATGGCGTGTCCAAGCTAGCCGGCCCTGGCACCACCCAGGCGGCCCCTACTTCTCCAAGCAAGTCGGCCCGGCACTGCCCAGGCGGCCCCTACTTCTCCAAGCAAGTCGGCCCCGACACCTGCCAAGACCGGCCTCCCAAGCTAGGCGGCCCCAGTTCCTAGCCGGCCCCGGCCTCTCCAAGCTAGCCGGCCCCGGCACATTCCCAGCCGGCCACGGCGTGTCCAAGCTAGCCGGCCCCGGCACATTCCCAGCCGGCCACGGCGTGTCCAAGCTAGCCGGCCTCGGCACCACCGCCCAGGCGGCCCCTACTTCTCCAAGCAAGTCGGCCCCGACACTTCCTCCGCGTCTCCAGTCCCGCCGAATCGGCCAAGGCCATCCCCGACCGGCCCGACTCGGCCCCGGCTTCTCCAGTCCCGCCAAGTCGGCCAAGGCCATCCCTGGCCGACTCGGCCCCGGCGTCCCCTGTCCCCCGAGTCGGCCAAGGCCAGCCCGGTCGGCCCAACTCGGCCCCGGCATCTCCGGTCCCGCCGAGTCGGCCAAGGCCATCCCTGGCCGGCCCGACTCGGCCCCGGCGTTCCCTGTCCCGCTGAGTCGGCCAAGGCCATCCCCGGCGGCCCGACTCGGCCCCGGCGTCTCTGGTCCACCGAGTCAGCCAAGGCCATCCCCGCCGGCCTGACTCGGCCCCGTCGTCTCCAAGTCCCGATTCGGCCCCGCCCCGGCACTGCCTTGCCGGCTGGACGGGCCCGGCCATCTCAGGTCGGCCCAGCTCGGCCCTAACAAGACGGACCCCCTGGTTCCCGCCAGATCAGCCCCAGCGGTTCAAAAAACCACCTCTCTGACGCCGCCATCCGACAACGTTAGACGTGCACCGCCCAACAGCCCACTACTGAGGACGTAACCCACCAACCAGCCCAGATTCACGCAACGGCTCAGCAGACCTTTGACTTCATGAAAACCCACGTGATGGTGCCAGCATCAACCCCTATAAAAGGGTGAATTACGTCGAAAACCAGGTAATGCATTTTTTACGCACTCGATGCCCTAACTCTCAAAGGAACTACCCGATCCTTCTGAGACCTCTCCCTCCTCAAGAGCTCTCTCGAGCTCCTTCCCTACTGTGACCTCTGTCACTAACTTGGCGTCGAGGGTCCCACCGGAGAACCCTCTCCGGTCTTGGGACTTCTTTGCAGGCAACCTGGTGAAGAAGAAGAGCCTCCATTCCCGACGTCCAGGGGGTGATCGAGTGTCATCAGATTGGCGCGCCAGGAAAGGGAGATAAGAAAGAGGTAGCGAACGATCTCCTGGAGCTACATCCTTCGTCCCCTCTCTTCTCCTAGAAGCCATGGTGGTGACGTAGGCTCCGGATGCCTCCGTCAGCTGTCCGGCGGGGCTCATCCCGCTGGCTAGGCAGCAGGAGGCTGCTCCCCCCGCTACTAACCCTCCGGTTGCCGGCCCACCGCCGGACGCCGCTGTCCAAACGGCGGAGCGGCTGGCAACCCTCTCCTAGCAAGTTCAGAATCTCACCGCCATGGTCCACGGGCTCCAGCAGCAGCAGTCCATGGCCACCCAACACCAGACTGCTCCCCCCCAACCAGTAGTGAGGGGAGGCTCCCCCGCCGGGGGACCAGCGACGTCAAGCTTCCCCCAGGAAGCCTCGCCGCGAGCCCTCCAAGCGGCCACGGTCCCCTGGCCACGGCCCCAGCGAGCTTCCTCCCAAGCCACATCATCACAAGGAACCCAGGCGGAAGTCCCGACTTCCGTCTCCATCTTCTGCTTCCTCTTCTTCTTCTTCCTCCGAGCCATCCTGGAGGGCTCCGATGATCAACCGCCAGGCGGAGGAACGCCTGGAGGAGTACAACCGGCACCTCGATGAGCTCGCCAGGAAGATAAACCACCAGCCGGAGGAAGAGTTTGACACTCGTCCTCCTTACACCCCCGCATCCTGGAGGAACCGGTTCCCCAGGTTCCGCTTCCCCCAGGTGGACCCGTACGATGGTACGACCGACCCTCTCGACCACCTCGAGAGCTACAAGGCCATGATGCAAGTCCAGGGCGCCTCAGATGCCCTTCTCTGCAAGGCCTTCCCTGCAACCTTGCGGAAGGCCGCCCGTGCGTGGCATTCACGCCTGTCCCCCCACAGCATAGACTCCTTCCGGGAGCTGGAGAGGGCATTCCTGGCCCACTTTGATGCCTGCCGCCGGATTCCGAGGGTGGCGGACAGCCTCTTCTCCATCCGCCAGAAGGAAGGAGAGTCCCTGCGGGACTTTGTGTCCCGATTCAAAACCGCCCTCGAGGTCTACCATCTCTATGATGCGGTGGCCACCCTGGCGCTGAAGCGGGGACTCCTTCCATCCCGCTTCACCTTCTCCTTGGACAAGAAGCCCCCGAGCTCTTACTGACCTCCTCCTCCGGCCCAGAAGTACATCCGGGCAGATGAAGCTGACCTCACTCGCCGGGAGTCTTCAAAGGGCTCCAGCTACAAATCCGCTCGCCCTGAGCCGAGCGGACCTCCTCGACATCGCCGATCCGACCCACCTCGCCGGTCCGACAACAGGCGCCGAAGCCCTATCCCCGATGAGGGTAAGCTCACTCCTCTCCTTGCCCCTCGATCCCACATCCTGATGGAGATCGAGGGCGAGCCCTACCTTCAACGTCCTCCCCCCATGAAGAAGGGTGTATCCTGCGACAGAAGCTGCTACTGTCGATTCCACCGGGACTACGGCCACGACACCGACAGCTGCTATAGTTTGAAATGGGCCATCGAGGAGCTCATCCAATGGGGCTACCTCGGTAAGTACATCCATAAGACGCCACAGCCGCTGCCAACCATCATGGGGCCTCCCCCAACTCAAGCCGCCGTCGACAACACCCCCATGGAGTGGACCGTTGGGATGGTGTCCTGGGGGTCAGCCTCTGTGTCCAAGCGGCCGAGGGGGGAGGATGCTCCAAATAATGTAATACCCCGGGGGAGATGGCTATAATGGAGAATGTAAACAATGAAGGCGTAGTCGTCGCTATGACGATCGCGAAACACCCTGTAAAAAGGATTTTAGTTGATAGTGGCAGCTCGGCTGACATCCTTACTTACGACGCCTTTGTTCGGATGGGATTATCTGTTGACTCCCTCCAGCCTGTGGCGACCCGCTAGTCGGATTCACCGGAGATTCTGTGAGGGTCGAGGGCAAAATATCCTTTCCTATGACGGTCGGAACCCCGCCATGCCAAAGCACCGTGATCATGAAATTCCTAGTCGTGAGGGTCCCTTTGGCATACAACGCCATTATTGGGCATCCCGGCCTGAATCTTTTGGACGCGGTTATCTTCACCCGACGTCTACTAGTGCAATTCCCCACAGCGAGGGAGTTGGAGAAATGCGCGGGGAGACAAGCCCGTTCTTACCTTGCTATCATGCGGCGTCAAGCCCTTTGGAGGCCGACCCGGCCCTGGAAGCGTCCAACCCTAGAGATTTGCCAAAGGAGGGGAGCCCGCCGAGCACCTCCTGACTTTCCCCTCAATGATGACCCAGCAAGGACCGTCCGTGTGGGCGGACTCCTTCCCTGAAGACCGGGAGCGCCTCTTAGCTTTCCTGCGGGCTAACTCGGATGTCTTCACTTGGTCAGCGTCTGACATGCCCGGCATCCCTTTGGAGGTCATCACCCACAAGCTCAACATCGACCCGCGCCACCGTCCAGTCCGTCAAAAGAAGAGGATCTTTGCCCCCAACCAACAAAGGGCGATTGATGAAGAAGTCAGCAAGCTGATCAGCGCCAGCCACATTCGGGAGGCGCACTACCCAAGCTGGCTGGCCAACGTAGTCATGGTGCGCAAGAAAAACGGGAGCTGGAGGATCTGTATAGACTTCACCGACCTCAATAAGGCATGCCCAAAAGACAACTTTCCTTGCCAAGAATTGACCAGCTGGTCGATTCCACCTCTGGTCACGAGCTTCTCAGCTTCATGGATGCCTTCTCCGGATACAACCAGATAAGGATGGACCCCGGCGACGAGGAGCACACCTCCTTCATGACAGAGAAAGGCATTTACTGTTACAAGGTGATGCCTTTCGGCCTCAAGAATGCAGGAGCAACATATCAAAGGCTGATGAACAAGGTGTTCCAGGACCAGCTCGGCCGAACATGAAGTCTATGTGGACGACATGCTAACAAAGAGCACCCATGCCACCGACCACATCTCCGACCTAGAAGAAACTTTTAACAACCTCCGTCGCTTCCAAGTCAAGCTGAACCCTAAGAAGTGCGCTTTTGGGGTCACGGCAGGTAAATTTCTGGGTTTCATGGTGACCTAGCGCGGAATCGAGGTGAACCCAGAGAAAATCGGTGCCATCCTCGCATGAGGCCGCCGTCCAACAAGAAGGAAGTGCAACGGCTAATGGGGAGGATAGCGGCTCTGAGTCGTTTCCTCTCCAGATCGGCGGAGAGGTGTTTGCCTTTCTTCAAGGCCCTACGGAAGGTGAATGGTTTTGCATGGACGAACGACTGCCAGGAAGCTTTCGACGGCTTAAAGGCGTTCCTGTCCTCCCCACCGCTCCTCTCCAAGCCGGGAGACGGGGAGAGTCTTTTCCTTTACTTAGCCACCTCCTCTGAAGCCGTCAGCTCAGTCCTGGTGCGCCTTGATGCTGACGGAACCCAAAGGCCAGTCTACTACATGAGCAAGGTCCTGCACGATGCCGAGGTCAGGTATTCCAAAACGAAGAAAGTCATTTTCGCCTTGATAGTTTCTGCTCGGCATCTTCGCCCGTATTTCCAAGCCCATCCTATCGTGGTGCTCATGGACCAACCTCTCTGAGCCATCCTGGCCCATCCGGATACTTTGGGTCGACTCGCCAAATGGGCCATCAAGTTGGGGAAATTCGACATCTCTTTCCAAGCACGACCGGCCTTGAAGTCCCAAGTCCTGGCCGACTTCTTGGTTGAGTGCACTTGGGCGGAAGAAGATCTCAAGGAAGTCCCTGGTGAGCAGCCCAGGCTCGAGCCGAGCGGTGATGGAGAGACCTGGATCCTCCACATGGACGGCGCATCGAATTCTCAAGGGAGTGGCGCCGGTCTCATTCTTGCCGGGCCGAGAAGAGAAAGAACCGAGTGCACCCTGAGATTCCTTTTTGAAGCCACCAACAACCAAGCGGAGTACGAGGCCCTGCTGGCCGGGTTAAGATTAGCCCAGGAGGTTGGAGCAAAGCACCTCAGAGCCTACACTGACTCGCAACTCGTCTCCGGGCAAATCAACGGAGAGTATGAGGCGCGCGACCCCGTTATGGCGCAATATCTGAAAAAGGTTCAACTCTTAACCTTCTCACTGCCTTACTTCAGCATCAGTTACATCCCCCGAAGCGAAAACGCAAAGGCCGACGTCCTCTCTCGACTGGCTACCTCCGCCAACAGCTTGACAAGGGACGCCTACATCGAATATCTAGAAAGGCCCAGTACAGAGGGCAGGAAGGAAGTCCTTCCGCTCACCTCGGAACCTATGTGGATGGACGCCTATGTCCGCTATCTCGCCGACGGCACCCTCCTTGATGACCGCAACGAAGCCAGATTGCTCAAGTGGAGGGCCTCCAAGTTCATCCTTCTCGACGAGCGCCTATACAGAAGGTCATTCTCCTACCCATTGCTTAAGTGCGTAGGCCCCGCCGATGCCGACTACATCCTCAGAGAAATCCACGAGGGCATTTGCGGAAATCATCTGAGAGGTAGATCCTTAGCCCAGAAGGCTCTCCGTCAGGGGTACTTCTAGCTCACTATGAAGGAGGACGCGGCCAAGCTAGTTCAAAGGTGTGACGGCTGCTAGCGCCACGCGCACATCCAACGTCAGCCGCCCGCCCCGCTGAGCCCACTCTCGGCTCCGTGGCCCTTCGCCCAGTGGGGAATGGACATCCTTGGACCGTTCCCCCAGCTTCAGGGTAGCGGAGATTCTTGTTGGTCGCCATCGACTATTTCACCAAGTGGGTCGAGGTCGAGGCGTTGGCCAAAATCATGGAGAGCAAAGTTAAGGCTTTCTTCTGGAAGTCGATCATATGCCGCTTTGGCTTGCCTCACACCCTCATCATGGACAACGGTCGCCAGTTCAACAACGAGGCATTCAAAACCTTCTGCGAGGAGCTAGGCATTCGCCACCGATTCACCTCCGTCGGCCACCCCCAGACCAACGGGGAGGCTGAGGTCATGAACCGCACCATCCTCAGAGGGCTCAGGACTCGCCTAGACGGCTTCAAAGGATGCTGGGTAGAAGAGCTCCCCAGCGTGATATGGGCTTACCACACAACGCTCAGAGCCCCGACGGGCGAAACTCCTTTCAGCCTCTCCTTCGGATCCGAGGCCGTCATCCCTGTCGAGATCGGATTGCCCAGTCCACGTGTGGAGTCCTTCAGTGAGGAGGGCAACTCCGCACTGATCCGGGCCAACCTAGACTTCATCGACGAGGCACATGACAGAGCGAGACTGCGCATGGCGACCTTTCGTCAGCGAGTGGCCAAGTACTACAATGCCCGAGTTCATCCCAAGGTTTTTCACCGTGGAGACTTGGTGCTACGAAAGGCCGAGGTATCAAAGCCTACCGAGGGGGGCAAGCTATCCCCCAACTGGGAAGGTCCCTACCGCATCGCCGAGGCATTCCACCGGGGGGCATACAAACTAGAAGAGCTTGATGGGAAGCCCATTCCACGTACCTGGAATGCGGATAACCTCCACCGATATTATCAATGATGTACTCCCAGAGGCATAAGTAATAAAGAAAAAGGTCCTTTCTGGTGACACAGTTTGTCCTCCCTTGCGCCAAGTCTCTCAAAAGTTGCTCACTGGCATCGCGGCCCACGGGACACCACTCGGCCCCGGCACGGCAGTGCCCCGAGTTGGTTAAGTCCCTAAAGGCTCCGTACCCGGCTTAGTCGCCACCTGGCGGCACACAAACCCCTAGGCTAGTTCAAAAGGAGCTCACTGGCATTGCGGCCCACGGGACACCACTCGGCCCTGGCACGGCGGTGCCCCCGAGTTGGTTAATTCCCTAAAGGCTCCGTACCCGGCTGAGTCGCCACCTGGGTGGCACACAAACCCCCAGGCTAGTTCAAAAGGAGCTCACTGGCATCGCGGCCCATGGGACACCACTCGGCCCCGGCACGGCGGTGCCCCCGAGTTGGTTAAGTCCCTAAAGGATTCGTACCCGGCTGAGTTGCCACCTGGGCGGCACACAAACCCCCAGGCTGGTTCAAAAGGAGCTCACTGGCATCGCAGCCCACGGGACACCACTCGGCCCCGACACGACGGTGCCCCGAGTTGGTTAAGTCCCTAAAGGCTCCGTACCCGGCTGAGTCGCCACTTGGATGGAACACAAACCCCCAGGTGGTTCGAAAGGAGCTCACTGGCATCGCAGCCCATGGGACACTACTTGGCCCCGGCACGGTGGTACCCCAAGTCGGTTAAGATCCTAAAGGCTTCGTACCCGACTGAGTCGCCCCTCGCAGCGGTTCCACACCCCCGAGGCGGTGCAAAAGGAACCTGATGACGCCCAGCTCTCAGGTCACCCTCCGGGGTTCACTCCCGGACCCCGCGTTGGGAAAGGATTACTCGCCGTCCTCAGCTAGCCAAAGAAGGCACGCGACGTCCATCCAAGGCAGCGCAAGGTGCCAAGGTAAAAGTTCTACACTCCTTTCGCTTAGCCAATGCGGGGCACAAGCTCAAGGAGTGTGGGGGCATTTGATGGGGCCAGTTGACCCCATGAAAAATAAAAAATTTTGGACGGCCCCAAAGGCCGTCCAGACTCCAGCATCGGCCTCCAGCGACGGCCTCCAGCGCCAGCCTCCAACGCTGGCCAAAGACCGACAGACTCCAATGCTGGCCAAAGGCCGACAGACTCCAGCGCCAGCCGTCAGCGTCGGCTCCAGCGTCGGCCCCCCAGCGCCAGCCTCCAGCACTGGCCAAAGGCCGACAGACTCCAGCACCAGCCGTCAGCATCGGCCGCCAGCGTCGTCTCCAGCGCCGGCCTCCAAGGCCGGCACATCAAAGACCGACACCTGCCAATACCGGCCTCCCCAAGCTAGGTGGCCCCGGTTCCTAGCCGGCCCCGGCCTCTCCAAGCCAGGCGGCCCCGGCACATTCCTAGCCGGCCCCGGCGTCTCCAAGCCAGGCGGCCCCGGCACATTCCCAGCCGGCCACGGTGTGTCCAAGCTAGCTGGCCCCGGCACATTCCCAGCCGGCCACGGCGTGTCCAAGCTAGCCGGCCACGACACCACCCAGGCGGCCCCTACTTCTCCAAGCAAGTCGGCCCCGGCACCGCCCAGGCGGCCCCTACTTCTCCAAGCAAGTCGGCCCCAACACCTGCCAAGACCGGCCTCCCCAAGCTAGGCGGCCCCAGTTCCTAGCCGGCCCCGGCCTCTCCAAGCTAGCCGGCCCCGGCACATTCCCAGTCGGCCATGGCGTGTCCAAGCTAGCCGACCCTGGCACATTCCCAGCCGGCCACGGCGTGTCCAAGCTAGCCGGCCCCGGCACCACCCAGGCGGCCCCTACTTCTCCAAGCAAGTCGGCACCGGCACCGCCCAGGCGGCCCCTACTTCTCCAAGCAAGTCAGCCCCGACACTTCCTCCACGTCTCCAGTCCCGCCGAATCGGCCAAGGCCATCCCCAACCGGCCCGACTCGGCCCCGGCTTCTCCAGTCCCGCCGAGTCGGCCAAGGCCATCCTTGGCCGGCCCGACTCGGCCCCAGCATCCCCTGTCCCGCCGAGTCGGCCATGGCCATCCCCGACCGGCCCGACTCGGCCCCGGCGTCTCCGGTCCCACCGAGTCATCCAAGCCATCCCTGGCCGGCCCGACTCGGCCCCGGCATTCCCTGTCCCGCCGAGTCGGCCAAGGCCGTCCTCGGCCGGCCCGACTCGGCCCCGGCGTCTCCGGTCCCTCTGAGTCGGCTAAGGCCATCCCCGGCTGGCCCGACTCGGCCCGTCATCCCTAAGTCCGTCGATTTGGCCCCGCCCCGGCACTGCCTTGCCGGTTGGATGGGCCCCGGCCATCTCAGGTCAGCCCAGCTTGCCCTAACAAGATGGGACCCCTCGATTCCCACCAGATCAGCCCCAGTGGTTCAAAAAACCACCTCTCTAACGCGCGCCACCCGACAACGTTAGACGTGCGCCACCCAACAGCCCAGCTGCTGATGGGACGTAACCCACCAACCAGCCCAGATTCACGCAATGGCTCAGCAGACCTTCTGACTTCATGAAAACCCACATGATGGTGCCAGCGTCAACCCCTATAAAAGGGTAAATTACGTCGAAAACCAGGTAACACATTTTTTACGCACTCGATGCCCTAACTCTCAAAGGAACTACCCGATCCTTCTGAGACCTCTCCCTCCTCAAGAGCTCTCTCGAGCTCCTTCCCTACTGTGACCTCTGTCACTAACTTGGGCGTCGGAGGGTTCCACCGGAGAACCCTCTCCGGTCTTGGGACTTATTTGCAGGCAACCCGGTGAAGAAGAAGAGCCTCCGTTCTCGACGTCCAGGAGGGGTGATCGAGCGTCATCAATATGTATTCATTAAGTGCGATCAATATTTTCTTACAATTGGCCCTTAATCCAATAGGCAAGTCATATCTCTATAAAGGAGTTCCCTTTTTTATTTGAATAGGCCTAGTACCTCACATCTTCTAAACTACACTGACTAAGTTGAATATATTCTTTTTATACATATCTTCGTTTGTATCTTTAGTATAGGTAGAGTACCATGGTTACAATATAAATACTCCTAATATGACTCCATTGTTATTTTGGATATATATTTATACATATATGTATATATACGTGTGCACATACATGAGCTATGAACTAATAAACCATCAATTATCACTACAAGAAAATAATGAAATAGCGACGCAAAGATGCGTCGCTAAAATTGCGACTACATTGCGATGCCTCCGCGTCAAAAAAATATTGCGACACAACTAGCGACGCATTAGCGACTCAATAAACCATAAAATTAAAAAAAAAAAAAATTTAGCGACGCAAAAATGCATCGCAATATTTATAAAATGTGTTTTTTTAAAATATTATTAAAGGAATAAAATATTGCGATGCAGCTAAGTACATCGCAATATTTTTAAAAAAATTAATTATGTTAAATAGCAACGCATTAGCCACGCAATAAACATAAAATGAGAAAAAATATATTTAATATAGCGACACAAAAATTGCATCGTAAATATTAATAAAAAAATTAATTTTTATAAAATATAATTATGAAATAAAAATATTGCGACGCAACTTAGTGCGTCGCAATATATTTGAAAAACATAATAATTTTAAATAGTGATGCATTAGCGATGCAATAGACCAAAAATTATAAAAATTAATTTTAATTTAGCGATGCACTAATTGCATCGCAATTATTTTAAATGAAATTAATTTTTATAAATATTAATATGAAAAAAAATATTGCGATGCAAAATAGTGCATCACAATGTTTTTAAAAACTTAATTATTTTAAATAGCGACGCATTAGCGACGCAATAAACCAGAGAAATATAAAAATTATTTTTAAATTTAGCGACGCAATAATTGCGTTGCAATTAATTTAAATAATTTTTTTAAAGAAAATAGTATTATGAAATAAAAATATTGCGATGCAATCCAGTGCATCGCAATGTTTTGTTAAAAATAAATATGTTAATTAGCAACCGTTGGGTCGTCGCCGATCGGATCGATCGGAGCGATGCAATAAAATAGTAAAGTAATAAAAAAAATTATTTAACGATGCAAATTAATGCGTCGCAATATTTTAAAAGAAATTCATAATGCCAAATTAGCGAGGCATTAGCGACGCAATAAATTAGAAAATATAATTAATAATTAATAATGTCCGAGATCGGTCGTCGTCGACCGTGATCGATCATGGCTTCGATCGATCGCAACCGTTGGGTCGTCGCCGATCGATCGATCACGATGGTCCGAGATCGGTCGTCACCAACCGGGATCGATCATGGCTTGGATCGATGGCAACCGTCGGATCATCGCCGATCAAGATCGATCATGGCTTCAATCGATCGCAACCGTCATATCGTCATCGATCCGATCGATCGCGACAGTCCGAGATCGGTAGTCGCCGACCGGGATTGATCATGGCTTCGATCGATCGCAACCCTTGATCATCACCGATCCGATCGATCATGACGATCCAAGATCGGTCGTCGCCGATCAAGATCGATCATGGCTTGGATCGATCGCAACCGTCGGATCATCGCCGACTGGGATCGATCATGGCTTCGATCGATCGCAACCATCGGATCATCGCCGATCCGATTGATCACCATGGTCCGAGAGAGGTCGTCGCCGACTGGGATCTATCTTGGCTTGGATCGATCACAACCATCGGATCGTCGCCGACCGAGATCGATCATGGCTTGGATCGATCGCAACCGTCGGATCATCGCCGACCGGGATCGATCATGGCTTCGATCGATCACAGCCGTCAGATCGTCACCAATCTGATCGATCGCCACGGTCCGAGAGAGGTCGTCACCGACCGGGATCGATCATGGCTTGGATCGATTGCAACCGTCGGATCGTCACCGACTGGGATCGATCATGGCTTGGATCGATCGCAACCATCGGATCATCGCCGACCGGGATCGATCATGGCTTCGATCGATCGCAACCGTCGGATCGTCGCCAATCCAATCGATCGCCACGGTTGAGAGAGGTCGTCGCCGACCGGATCGATCATGGCTTGGATCGATCGCAACCGTCAATCATCGCCGACCGGGATCGATCATGGCTTGGATCGATTGCAACCGTCGGATCATCGCCGACCGGGATCGATCATGGCTTGGATCGATCGCAACCATCGGATCCTCGCCGACCGGGATCGATCATGGCTTGGATCGATCCCAACCGTCAGATCGTCGTCGATCCAATCGATCGCAATGGTCTGAGATAGGTCGTCGCCGATCGGGATCGATCATGGCTTAGATCGATCGCAACTGTTGGATCGTCGCCAACCAGGATCGATCATGGCTTGGATCGATCGCAACCGTCGGATCATCGCCGATCGGGATCGGTCATGGCTTCGATCAATCGCAACTATCGGATCATCGCCGACCGGGATCGATCAGGGCTTCGATCGATCGTAACCATCGGATCGTTGCCGATCCGATCGATCACCATGGTCTGAGATAGGTCGTCGCCGACTGGGATCGATCATGGCTTGGATCGATCGCAACCGTCGGATCATCGCCGACCAGGATCGATCATGGCTTGGATCGATTGCAACCATCGGATCATCGCCGACCGGGATCGATCATGGCTTGGATCGATCGCAACGGTCCGAGATAGGTCATCGCCGACCGGGATCGATCATGGCTTGGATCGATCGCAACCATCGGATCGTCACCGACCGGGATCGATCATGGCATAGATCGATTGCAACCGTCGGATACACGCCGACCGGGATCGATCATGGCTTGGATCGATTGCAACCATCGGATCGTCGCCGATCCGATCGATCGCGATAGTCTAAGATCGGTAGTTGCCGACCGGGATCGATCATGGCTTCGATCGATCGCAACCCTCGATCATCACCGATCCGATGATCACGACGGTCTGAGATTGGTCGTCGCCGATCAGGATCGATCATGGCTTGGATCGATCGCAACCATCGGATCATCGCCGATCGGGATCGATCATGGCTTGGATCGATCGCAACCATCGGATCATCACCGATCTGATCGATCGCCACGGTCCGAGAGAGGTCATCGCAAACCGGGATCGATCATTGCTTGGATCGATCGCAACCGTCAGATCATCGCCGACCGGGATCGATCATGGCTTGGATCGATCGCAACCATCGGATCATCGCCGACCGGGATCGATCATGGCTTGGATCGATCGCAACCGTCGGATCATCGCCGACCGGGATCGATCATGGCTTCGTTCGATCACAACCATCGGATCGTCGCCGATCCGATCGATCACCATGGTCCGAGAGAGGTCGTCGCCGATCGGGATCGATCATGGCTTGGATCGATCGCAACCATCAGATCATCACCGACCGGGATCAATCATGGCTTGGATCGATCGCAACCGTCGGATCATCGCCGACCGGGATCGATCATTGCTTCGATCGATCGCAACCGTCGGATCATCGCCGATCCGATCGATCGCCATGGTCCGAGAGAGGTCGTCGCTGACTGGGATCGATCATGGCTTGGATCGATCGCAACCGTCAGATCATCGCCGACCGGGATCGATCATGGCTTGGATCGATCGCAACCGTCGGATCATCGCCGGCCGGGATCGATCATGGCTTGGATCGACTGTAACCGTTGGATCCTTGCCGACCGGGATCGATCATGGCTTGGATCGATCGCACCGTTGGATCGTCGCCGATCCATCGATCGCCACGGTCCGAGATAGGTCGTCGCCGACCGGGATCGATCATGGCTTGGATCGATCGCAACCGTCGGATCGTCGCGACCAGGATTGATCATGGCTTGGATCGATCGCAACCATCAGATCATCGCCGACCGGGATCGGTCATGGCTTCGATCGATCGCAACCGTCGGATCATCGCCGACCGGGATCGATCATGGCTTCGATCGATCGTAACCGTCGGATCGTCGCCGATCCGATCGATCACCATGGTCCAAGATAGGTCGTCGCCGACCGGGATCGATCATGGCTTGGATTGATCGCAACCGTCGGATCGTCGCTGACCGGGATCGATCATGGCTTGGATCGATCACAACCGTCGGATCCTCACCGACCGGGATCGATCATGGCTTGGATCGATCGCAACCGTCGGATCGTCGCCGATCCGATCGATCGCCACGGTCCGAGATAGGTCGTCGCCGACCGGGATCGATCATGGCTTGGATTGATCGCAACCGTCGGATCGTCGCCGACCGGATCGATCATGGCTTAGATCGATCGCAACCGTCGGATCATCGCTGATCCGATCGATCGCGACGGTCTGAGATAGGTCGTCGCCGACCGGGATCGATCATGGCTTGGATCGATCGCAACCATCAGATCGTCGCCGACCGGGATCGATCATGGCTTGGATCGATCGCAACCGTCGGATACTCACCGACCGTGATCGATCATGGCTTGGATCGATCGCAACCATCGGATCGTCGCCGATCCGATCGATCGTGACGGTCCGAGATAGGTCAACGCCGACCGGGATCGATCATGGCTTGGATCGATCGCAACCGTCGGATCATCGCCGATCGGGATCGATGTGGCTTGGATCGATCGCAACCGTCGGATCGTCGCCGATCCGATCGATCGCGACGGTCTGAGATAGGTCGTCACCGACCGAGATCGATCATGGCTTGGATCGATCGCAACCGTCGGATCGTCGCCGACCGGGATCGATCATGGCTTGGATCGATCACAACCGTCGGATCCTCACCGATCGGGATCGATCATGGCTTGGATCGATCGCAACCGTCGGATCATCGCCGATCCGATCGATCGCCACGGTTCGAGATAGGTTGTCGCCGACCGGGATCGATCATGGCTTGGATCGATCGCAACCGTCGGATCGTCGCCGACCGGGATCGATCATGGCTTGGATCAATCACAACCGTCGGATCATCACCGATCCGATCGATCGCGATGGTCCGAGATAGGTCGTCGCCGACGGGATCGATCATGGCTTGGATCGATCGTAACCATCGGATCATCGCCTACAGGTGTCAGAATAAAGCCTACAGAGATGTTGAAACTATTAAGGTGCATTTGTGTAAGAAGGGGTTTGTTCCTGATTACTATGTTTGGTACTGTCATGGTGAACCAGAGGATATTCCAGCAGCTGTTATGGCCAACAAGAGTTAATTCCCGTAGATGAACCATTTGTGAATTTAAACACATATGAATAAATGGTGATGAATGCATCGGGTAATGAATTCAATCAGAATACATTTATGGAAGAACCAAATCCAGATGCACAGCAATTTTACGATATATTGCGTGCTGCAAATCAAGAATTGTATCCTGGTTGTGAGGGTCATTCCTAGTTGTCTACAGCTGCTCGAATGTTGAATATTAAGGCAAAACATCGATTATCAGAAAAAGCGTTCAATTCTGTAGCTGGGTTAATCAAAGAAATTTTGCCAAATGACAATGTTGTAGCAGACAGTTTTTACGCAACAAAGAAGTTGTTGCGTGGGCTTGGGCTCCCAGTAAATAAGATCGATTGTTGCTTGAACAATTGTATGATATTTTGGGGTGAAGACTCAGAGCTGAGATGGTGTAAGATTTGTGGGCAATCGAGGTACAAAAATAGCGAAGGAGGAGCCAGTATAAGTAGGAGGAAAAGTGTGCCTTACAAGAGGATGCATTACTTTCCTCTTACCTCACGCCTGCAGAGATTATACAGATCTGAGGCAACAACTGCTGATATGAGATGCATGCCGAACATGAATCTAAAGAGGATGAAATGTGGCATCCATCAGATTCAAAGGCTTGGAAGCATTTCAATGAAAATCATCCTGATTTCGCTGAAGATATAAGGAATGTGAGATTAGGTCTTTGTACCGATGGCTTCCAACCATTTGGTCAAGCGGGCAACATTATTCATGTTGGCCTGTGATACTAACTGTATATAACCTTCCTCCATGGAAGTGCATGAAAGATACTGCAATGTTTTTAACCGTTTTGGTTCAGGACCATCAAATCCAAAGGAAAAGATTGATGTCTTTCTGCAACCGTTGGTGGCCGAATTAAAAATGTTGTGGGAAACAGGAGTCGTAGCCTACGACATTTCTATGAAACAGAATTTCATCATGAGAGCTGCTTTGATATGGATAATAAGTGATTTCCCGGCATATGCAATGTTGTCTGGTTGGAGCACTGCTGGACGTCTGGCATGCCCTCATTGCATGTATGATTCGGATGCATTTACATTGCAGAAGAGTGGTAAGCAGTCATGGTTTGATAACCATAGGAAGTTCTTGCCCCCAAATCATCCTTACAGGCGTAACTTGATCGCCTTCCGAAGAATAAAGCAGTCACAAAATTTGCCGAACCGGTTAGGTCCGGCACGGATATATTTGATACTATAGAGCATTTGGGGTTGATGTATGCATGGGAACCGGATGCAGATAGAACAAATGGCCGTATATGTAAAGAACATAACTGGAAGAAGCGAAGTATATTTTGGGATTTGCCTTATTGGAGCACAAATCTCATCCGGCACAACTTGGATGTTATGCATATCGAGAAAAATTTCTTTGATAACATATTTAACACGGTGCTAAACATCCCGGGAAAAACAAAAGATACTACAAAGTCAAGAGAAGAACTTAATCAGTACTGCAGAAGAGGTGATTTGAGAAGGAGTGCCGACGGGACCTATCCTAAAGCCTGTTACACTCTTGACAGAAATTCACGAGAAGTTTTATGTAACTGGCTTAGAGGGTTAAAATTTCCAGATGGTTATGCCTCAAATATCGGTAGGTGTGTGGACATGCATAAGCTCAAGTTGTTCGGCATGAAGAGTCACGACTGCCATGTTTTCATGCAACGGTTATTACCTGTAGCTTTTCGTGAGTTGCTTCCGCAACATGTCTGGAAGGCAATTACGGAGCTCAGCTTGTTCTTCAAGGAGTTATCTGCCGCAGTCATTACTTTTGCATCCATGGCAAGGCTTGAGGAGAAAATTCCAATTATTTTATGCAAGCCTGAGCGAATATTTCTCCCAGTTTTTTTGACTCAATGGAGCATTTACCGGTTCACTTGCCATATGAAGCGAGCATAGCTGGTCCCATGCAGTATCGCTGGATGTATCCTTTCGAGAGGTAAATATATACATCATTAAGATATGTTGACATTTCAATATTATTTTATTGCAAGAAAATTAGTTAATTTTTTGTTTCAACTTTACATATAGGTATCTTAAGAAGTTAAAAAATAATATGCGTAATAAGGCAAGGGTTGAAGGTTCTATATGCAATGCATACTTGGTCGAAGAAGTTTCAGCTTTTGCCTCGCAATACTTCGAGGGTCACGTCCACACGAGGAGCCGAAATCTTGGTCGTAACGATGACGTATGTGTGGACGAAGGAGAACCTAATGACGGTAGAATATCAATTTTTAAAGGTATCGGCAGTTCATTTGGTGGGCAAAAGTCAAGAAATCTTAGTGATATGGAGAACATCCTAATGAACTGTAGAGAAGTCGATCCATATATTGAGTAAGTGTATACTTCAATGCATAATTGGAAATTTTAATTTAAATTACAATATACCATAATATTTAATTGCTAACATCTGTTTTCATTTTTCATCCCATAAGGATGTTTTGTGATAGACAACGACAGATGAATCCCGACATCAGTCAAGTTGCAATTGGGCAGAAATTAGAAACGGAGTTTGCTTACTGGTTTTATGAATTTGTGAGTAGTATCACTCAATCAATTTCAATAATGGCTTTTATTTTTTGAATTGGATGTGAATAGCTTATTAATTTATAGGTAAACGGTCCATGGTCCACAACCGATAATATTTTCATTGAATGTCTATCGCAATGGCCATTGAAGACCGTAACAACCTCTACTGGCTATTTTGTAAATGGGTACAAATTTCAGATTGAACGATTAGCAGCTTCAAGAGGCACGCAGAACTAGGGCATGTGTGTTAAAGGAGAAAGTGTTGGAGCAAATATGCAGGATTATTATGGAAGTTAGTAGAGGTGGTTGAAGTTGAATATCCCGGTTGGCCTATGAAACGAACCATATTGTTTCGTTGTGATTGGTTCGATCCGATAGTTCCTGTGGGCAAAAGGGTTCATAACGACTACAATTTGGTTGAAGTGAACCATCGACAAAGATTGCAGAAATATGACCCATTCATCCTTGCATCCCAAGCTCAGCAATCTTTTACTGCGGATATCCAAGTTTGCGCAACGACAAGCGAGATTGGTGGGCCGTTTCTAAAATCATCCCACGTTCAACAATCGTATTAGAGGAGAGTTCATCAAGTCAATCAGCCGAGTGCCTGCATTTCAAGAGGATAAGATGGAAATGCATGCAATTGAGGACGACACAAGGGCTCCTGAAACATCACTTAGAGATCCAAATGGTGATGTCCAAGAAATTGCAGATGCAAATGTTCGGTTTCCTTCCGATGATAATGAAACTGAATCGCAGTCCGATACGGCATCGGATGTTGAACCAATATTTCACGAAACAAATGACACCGATTAAACATAGAGGTTTTTTAAAATTTAACTTTTTTTTATAAGTGTTAAATTTTTACATAGTCAATCATTAATCGTAATTTAATTGTATGAATCTTTAGTATTTTCAGTATGATGGGCAGAGGTAGATCTACCGACGACAGACGGAGTGAGCAGGGACGTAGCCCTGCTGCATCAGATCATATGAGCGTCGGAGATGGAGAGTTCGGATCTCCAGCAGTCGCACAGCCTTCGATCTCTCCAGCAGTATTACCAACCAGCCGATCGGCACATACCTCCGAGAGTTCTTCCACCATCGGCCGCACCGTACTTCGACTTGATGCTCAGGGGCTGTAAGTATATACTAATTAAAAATATATGTTTATGTTTTTAAGTCAATTACTTATAAACATGCATTTTTTAACAGATTTATTGAGCAGCATCATGTATCCAGCCACATCAGCGCCGTATTTTAGAGGTGTGCAGATCCCAGTGGCTACGATTGGCGCCACGTATCTCCAGCCATGAGGAGTTTTATTTTTCTGAGTTTCATGTAAACTTATTAAATACAATTTATCACTGATATAAAATTTTTTAATCTTAATAAATTCAGAAACTAACTGTTTATTTTAATGCAGAAAAAGTTTACGTGGGATCCTGCCAGCCATGATGCCATTAGGGTAGCATGGGAGGCTCTGACGGGACACCGATACTCCGACATGCTTCATCTTTGGAGGTCATCGGGTCAGCGTCCTGCGCACGTGCCAGAGGGTATTTGGCACGAGTGGCAGCAGGCCTGGCAGTCCGATGGCTGGCGCAGGAGGTCCGCATCAGCCAGCACGAACCGCCGATCTGAGAAGGGCGGTCCTGGCATGGGTCTCTCCCGCCATACTTCGGGCTCCATTTCGATTCAGGAGCATAGACGGCGTATGGTAAGAAAACATAAATATTTTAATTACTATTTTAGTTATTTACAAATATTTGTATTAATATCAATTTTTTTATTGTTATAGTCTGAGCAGGAGGGCGGAGATCCTGGTGAGTTTCGCCTATTCAGGGCGACACACACCAGGAGGGACGGTTCCTGGGTCGACATGCGATCACGGAAGGTTGCGGTAAGAAATTAGATTTATGTAGTATCTGTTTAATTTCTAAAATTTTATTTCAAGAAATTTATTAACTCATTTATTGTTGATTTCATAATTTAAAGACACGAGTCGAGGAGCTTCGCTCCCAGGCATCACAGGTCGACTCTACTGATGGAGAGACGCCCGTTGAACTCTCAGCAGAGGAGAGTCGGCGTGTGTTTTTGGAGGCTGTTGGTGCCAAGCCGCGAGACCGCAGGGTCTATGGTCTGGCACTAGAGCTTCTACATATTTTTCCCATCAGGCCTCCAGCTCGCGAGTTTCTGGTGATATTCCTCCCGAGCGTTTAGACGACCTTCGGAGATCTATTGCAGAGGATGTTCGGCAGGAGGTCGAGCAGGATTTTGAGGATCGTATGCAAGGCCGGGATCAGGAGATTGCAGACATGCGAGATGAGATGCATCATTTGCGGGATATGGTTAGCCGCTTGTCGCAAAGTCTCCAGCCTCCACAGCCTCCACGTGATCGCTCAGATTCTTGATGTATTTTTTTTCTTTTTATATGTTGTACATGAAAACTTCAAAATTTTAATATATTATTTATTTTTGTAAATTGAATGATTATTGTTTGGATCAATATAAGTGAAGAATGTTTCGATCAATATTTAAATGTAACGAAATTGTATTAACCGTTTTAATTTTTAAATTTTTATTTTTTTAAAAAATATTTATTTAGCGACGCATTAGCGACTGTAATTGCATCGCTAATATTTTTAAAATATTATTAAATATTACAACGCAATGAGCTGGCGTCGCAATATTTTAAAAAGAATTAATTAGCGACGCATTAGCGACTCAAATTGCATCGCTAATTTTTCATATTACTATTAAATATTGCGACACAACGATCTGGCATCGTAATATTTTTTAAAAAATTTAATTAGCGATGCATTAGCGACTAAAATTGCATCACTAATATATCTAAAATATTATTAATAAATATTGCGACGCAGTGACCTGACATCGCAATATTTTAAAAAAAATTTATTAGCGACACATTAGCGACTAATATTGCATCGCTATTATATTTAAAATATTATTATTAAATATTGCGACGCAGCTAAATGCGTCGCAATATTGCGACGTAATTGAATGCGTCGCAATATTTAATATTAATATTTAAAATAATAAAATTTAGTTTTAAATTTAGCGATGCATTTTGGTGCGTCGCAATATTGCGATGCATTTCTGCGTCGCAGAGAGTCGCTGTTTTGCGACGCAATTACGACAAATTGTTGTTGCGACGATACTCTCAGCGACGCAGTCATTGCGTCGCTAATGCGTCGCAACAGCATGTTTAGCGACGCATTAGCGACGTATTTGGGCGTCGCAATATTTTTTTTTTCTTGTAATGTATGTCACTGTATCACATGTTAATTGTTTTCTTCATCAATGTCCTCAATGACATCGTCTAGATTATCTTCGTAAAACCTATAACAACAAATATCTCCCTTTCCCATAATTACTTTTGGAAGGTAAATAAAAACTCATTTGCATAAAGAACAAAGTGGTACAAATTTCAAGCTCAATCGGATGGCCTCCCACACCTAGCATATGCAGAAACAAAAAACAAATGGAACAGGCAGATCTAATGAAACAAGACAAGCAACAATTAGATCTACTATTGGGGTACATGGTCCAACAATTATAGACAAAAAAAAAAAAAAATCTCAGCACAGTTTTCCTTTTCAATGCAACGTTCTATTAATAGGACATTATTTTTTCTTCCAAGCACTGATGGTATTGATTAAAGATAGAAAAGAAACATTGTCTGCACATAAAATTTCCTAAGAATGAACTATACAAACTCTATAAATGTGTGGTAGCAAGAATATTAGGATTTCTAGAAAGAATTCAGAGTTACAATCCAATACTCAAACACCAATTAAATTCATCAAACAGCATCTAATTTAACATTTCAGCACAAACTGATATCTTTCTATTGAAAAAGTTCAACTGGCTTGTGTGAGGACCAGTACGGATATGTTTAGTCCCACAATGTGAGGCCTTGGATACATAAAGCAGTGTCAAGGACCTGAAATAATTTTTGGATAGCCTTTTTGGATGAGACCCAGGGTCATTATAATCACAGCCAATGGTGCTCTGGACTCAAACCATTTCCCATTATAAATTACAGTACAATTGTGTGATTGTGTCAATATATAGTAATGAATGCACCGATAATCATCCTATTAAATTTATGTGAATAGACAATAATCATCATATTAAATTTATATGAATAGAGTAAGGTTTTTACAAGTCCAAGGTTGAATCGGAAAAGTCCACATCCAAATGTGTATTGCATGATGGCCACTAATATAAAAATCATCTAAGGAAAAACCTGAAATGGTAGTGTAGGAGCATCAGAAACTCGGGCTTACATCATCCAGTATGATGTCTTGAAGGGGAATCCGAGTAGTTCATCATATGCTTCTTGTTACATTAAAAAAATATGAGTAGGAAAAATGACATCAAAAATCATAAAAATAAAGGTCAACAAAAAATCATGGCTGTTAGCATTATCATGTGGACCTGAGTAACACCAGACAAACATGATAAAATGGGGAAACCTTCGGATATAATTTAATAAAATAGGACATATGCGTATGATGATACTGGGGGAAAGAATGGAATAATGTGTCTCAAACTCAAACTTTCATCATTCATTTTGGTGCTCTGAAGGAGAATCCAAGTTATTCATCCCACGTTTGATGTCAAGAAAAAGAATATAGAAAGTTTAACATACATGACAAATCATGCTTAATATGAAACTACTAAAAATTTGGAAGCCATTTAATTTCATTCAAAAGCACAATCAAATACCCACTATGAAAGAACAATTAAAAATACATAAAACAATGATGTTAGCTGCTACAAACAAAACTAGAAAAGTATTTTGCTCTGTTTCTTACAGATGTAGTCATCGTACTTAATTTAAAACTTACAGTAGTTAATGAAAAGTTGTTGCTTTTCCACTTTAAGTATTGCATAAAATAACAAAGAAGAGAGCAACTCCTAAAAGAGCATGAACAAACTGCTTCCTGAGCTACTGGAATATAGCTATGACTATAAGACTACAACAGTCAAAGTTATGATATATGATCTAAGTTATGCATTATGCCCAATATGAACTGCAGGAATTGTTCGCAAATTATCTATCTATATGTTAGATGGAAAACCTTGAAGAATGAAAATAGACAGACTTTGTTACAAGTGGAAAAGGTAAAAACTATAACTAAAAATGGCTGAGGAAACATGGGATGGAAACATGACTATAGTTCTCAGTGCTATACATTGTAACTTATGTCAGTGCAAAAAAATTATTGAAAAAGAAAGGTCACAAGAAAAAGCTCAAACATCATAGGATCACATAGGCTTCTGAGTTTGACAAATGCAATCACACACCCATGGATGTGAGTATGTCCACATGTCTAAATATGGATACATAAAATGAATATCAGTACCCAGACTACATGGATATTGTTGTTTATCCAAATATATACAAGTATCTTGCAAGAAAATAATCAAGCTTATCACGTTCCTAAATCTATTGATTTTCATACTGATGAATGCATATAATGTATGCATGTATGCAATGGTACAAAATTCAAAATAAAGCAAGGAAGAATGCAAAAACTGAAACAGAAGGCAATGACGGACAGCGTGTTTTTGCAGCATATATACGTGGCATTACCATAAACCAGATATAGTTACATGTATACAGATACACCTTAGAAAAGCCTACTAGAAATCAACAGAGCAAACAAGAATACATACTTGATCAGGCTGAGCAACATCTGAGAATATAACATCAACCATTCCCACCAGA
>UESW01001452.1:408854-431682 GCA_900491605.1 Calamus simplicifolius | reverse complement strand
ACTTGATAAATATTGGGTCATAGGAGGACATTTTTGTAGGCAATTTAATGACAATAAATTAATATCCCGTGTATTATACAAAAGGGAACCCGTGTTAGTGTAGTCTTACTTTAATATGGGTACATGTACCCATACCTAAACTCAATAAATATTAATTTATTAACCATTAAAGAAAAATCTTGAATACTGATGTGGCTGATAAGAGCCACATATAAATTAACGGCTAAAATTACCTAACGGTGGAAATCGTTTGAACAATGTGGCTTCTAGGCGGTCCCGACTTCTAGGTAGCCCCAGTTCACAAAGCGGCCCAGAGGCAGCCCCAGCTCATAGGCGGCTCCTAGGCAGCCTCGGCTCCTAAGCGGCTCAGTTCATAAAGTGGCCCAGAGGCGGCCCCAACTCATAGGCAGCCCCGACTCCTAGGCGGCCCAGTTCACAAAGCGGCCCAGAGGCGGTCCCAGCTCATAGGCAGCTCCTAGACAGCCTCGGCTCCTAGGGGGCCCTAGTTCACAAAGTGGCCTAGAGGCAACCCCAGCTCATAGGCGACTCCTAGGCGGCTCCGATTCCTAGGCAACCCCAGTTCGCAAAGCGGCCCCAGCTCATAGCCAGCTCCTAAGCAGTCCCAGTTCACAAAGTGGCCCAGAGGCAACCGTAGCTCCTAGGCGGTTGCGGCTCCTAGGCAGTTCCAGTTCACAAAGCAGCTCAGAGGCGGCCCCAGTTCACAAAGTGGTCTAGAGGTGGCCCCAGCTCATAGGCAGCTTCTAGGCGGCCCCGTCTCCTAGGTGACCCCAGTTCGCAAAGTAGCCCAGAGGTGGCCCCAGCTTATAGGCGGCCTCATCCCCCTTTCATCCCTGAACTCAACTATTGGCTTTCCAAACAAGCCTTTGCTTCTGACAAGGATAGGCCCACCAATCATCTCAGGCTCATATATGTCTAATAAGACAAACTCTGCTGATTCTAGCACAAGCCCAAGAAGTCTTAATCCATCATGAAGCTTTAATTGTCTGGATCAGACAAACTCAAATAGTCATCATTCATTTTAAAGTTTTAATGACTCTGGCCAGATAAGTCTCAAAAGGTGATCATCTACCATAAAGTACCATACACCCAGTTTAGATGGGATGAATCCAACCCCACTAATTCTGATATTCTATTGGCAAAAATCATGGCTCATCATGAGATTTTAATCTTATCGAACAAGCCACGTAGACCCAAAGCAGCAACAAAATGGGCAAGAGGGACCCCTGACCAAGGTATGAACACTGAAGCAAACACTTAGAGAATTTTCTCATCTTTTCCTAACTCTCATTTGAGCTTCTTCAAGCTCACGCTGTGATTCTGATCACTAACTTGAGCATCGAAGGGTCTCCACCAGAATATCCAATCCCTGGGACTTCTTGCAAATCTCGGAGTTGAGGCGAAGCTTCTTTGTAAAGGTCATGGCCCATTCACTAAAGCTTAAGGACGTCAGCTCAAGGTGATCAGGCATCATCAGATTGGTGCACCAGGTAGGGGGTGCGGCAGTGCTGACCAGAAAAGGATAGCTTTGTAACTCTAAACTACAAGCTCTTCCTCTCTTGAATAATAATGGTGGTGACACATATTCAAAAGGTTTCTGCTAGTTATACTGGGGGGCATTCTCCGCACGCCGAGCAATCGGAGGCTAATCCTTCTATTCTCTCTTCACCACCAGTCTTATCTACTCTCCATGAATAACTGGCCACTCTTACCCAACAAGTCCAAGCTCTTATTGGGGCAGTTCATAAGTTGCAAGGGCAACAGCCAGTGGCTAATTAGAAGCTACCCGGGCATCCCATACCATTTGCTACCCGGGCCAGTCAACAATCTATCTAAAGAAGACCCTCTTCGGAGGAGCTTCGCCATCGTCATACTCTGTTCAGGCACCACCATCAAGAAACTTTCAAAATGTTGCGGTCTTCTATCCACCACTCGAGTAGCCCCTCCTCCAAATGTAGACAGAGAAAGGAGCCCAGGCGGATACACCGTCATCAGCATCACCTCTCTTTCCATTCATCTTCTAAATCAATGAGCGAGGACCTTAATTGCCAGATAGAGAGGCATTTGGAGGAGCAAGACTGACAGTTGGAGAGCTCAGTCAGAAACTCCATAATCAACCAGAGGTGGATTATGACACTCGTCCATCCCTCACCCACCAGATTATGTAAGAGCCTGTTCCTCATAGGTTCTATCTTCCTCAGCTGGATTCTTATGATGGAACTTTGGATCCACTAGATCATCTGGAGAGTTATAAAGCTCTCATGCAAGTTCAAGGAGCAACTAACGCCCTTCTATGTATTGCTTTCCCTACTACCTCCAGAAGGCTGCGCGTGCTTGGTATTCTCGTCTTCTTCCATGCAGCATCGACTCCTTTCAATAGTTAAAAAAAGCTTTCTTAGCACACTTCGATGCCTACCGAAAGATTCCTTGGGTAGCGAACAGTCTGTTTTCCATTCAACAAAAGGAATGAGAACTTTTGAAGGATTTTATAGTCTGATTCAAGACTGCGACCCTTGAGGTTTACCACTTCGATGATGCTGTGGCCACCCTGACCCTGAAGCGAGGACTCCGTCCCTCTCACTTTACCTATTGATTGGACAAGAAGCCTTTCAGTTCCTATGTTAATGAAGCTGATCTTACTCGGAGAGGCACAGAGAAAGGGTCTAGTAAAGGAGCTATCCATGTGGAGCCAAGCGGACACCCCAAGAAGCCTAAACCTTCGCGTCGGCTAGACAACCGGTGCCGAAACTTTGCTCCTAGAGAAGAGAACTTCACACCTCTCCTCGCCCCTAGGTCTCATATTCTTATGGAGATTGAAGGTGAGTCTTATCTCCAGTGCCCTCCCCCTCTGAAGACAGGCTCTGCTCGCGACCAGAGTCATTATTGCTGCTTTCATGGAGATTATGGCCATGATACTAAAGACTGCCGTAATCTAAAGCGTGCCATCAAAGAGCTCATCCAGTGGGATTACCTCGAAAAGTTTATCCAGAAGAGAGGGCCTCAGCCATCCCAGCTCTAATGGGGACCCCATCTCTTTAGGCCAACATTGATAATACTCCAACAGAACGGATGGTGGGCATGCTTTCATAGAAAATGACTTCATCTTCGAAGAGACTAAGGGAAGATGAGGGGGTAGAAAATGTAATCCCTTTTTCTGAAAGAAAGTTAGTAGGGGGGCAATTTGAATGATGATAGCGTAATCGTCTATATGATGATCGCTAAGCATCTTGTAAAAAGAATATTAGTAGATAGTCGGAGCTCTGCGGATATCCTTACTTATGATGCTTTTATTCGGATGAATTTATCTCTCAACTTTCTACAATCGGTGACCATGCCTTTGGTCAGCTTCATCGGAGATTCAGTGAGAGTAGAAGGTGAAATTATCCTACCAGTCATGGTAGGATCACCGCCATGTTAGAGCACAATCCTGATGAGGTTCTTAGTGGCCCGAGTACCTTTTGCATACAATGCCATACTTGATCGACTAGGTTTAAACCTTTTGGATGCTGTGATATCTACTAAGCACCTGCTCATGATATTTTCTACCAATGGATGGATTAGCGAGATGCATGGGGAGAAAAATCCTATGCAAATATGCTATCATATGGCTCCCAGTTCTCAGGAGACGGTGACTCCACCGACTTCGGTGCTGCTCGACCCCAAAGAATCTGAAAGAAGGGGTAAGCCAGCCGAGCACTTATTATCCTACCCATTGGGGGATGACCCTGGGAAGACTGTGCATATTGGTGAGCTCCTTCCCTTGGAAATGAAGAATCAACTCCTCACTTTTTTATGAGCAAACATGAATGTCTTTGCCTGATCAGCATCGAACATGCCCGGCATCCCTTCAGAGGTAATTACTCATAAGCTTAATATTGATCCAAAGTATCGGCCTGTCCGTCAAAAGAAAAGAAGCTTTGCCCCCGAGCGATAGAAAGCCATTGATGTAGAGGTCAATAAGCTATTCTTCATTGGCCACATTCGGGAAGCACAATACTCGGATTGGCTAGACAATGTGGTGATGGTGCGAAGGCCAACAAAAGTTGAAAAATTTGCATCAATTTCACTGATCTCAATAAAGCATGTCCTAAGAACACTTTAATTATGTTTTGAATATTTAACTCTCAAGTTGCATGTGAGTGATTTATATTTAGTTTCTAATTAACTATAACATCATGCCGAGCTCTGGGTGTCTTTGTTAGGGGGATCTATTGTTAAACAAACTTCATTATCAGGATTACTATAATTTTTGGTTGAAGGTGTGATAATTCAGATGCAGAAGTTGAACTGACCTACTATTGGCCCATATGACAACCCAAGAGGGGGGGGGGGGGGGGGGTGAATTGGGTTCTTTAAAAAATTAGCCTTTTAAAATAGTTTGCTTAAGAAGAATGAAGGCAAATGCAATGTGAATACAAAGTGCAGTGAATAAAACAGAGATAGAGAAAGAGTCAATGAAAGCACGGCAAACACAAAGATTTTATAGTGGTTCGGTGTATCCAACACCTACGTCCACTCCCAAGATTCACTTGGGTCCACACTATAATCTTCCTTGATTACAACAGAGTTGTTTTACAAGCTCACAACTCAAACTTGTTATTTTTCCGGGATCACAACGAACCCAGCTGGTTTTCAAGGGCTCACCAGCACAAAAACCCTAACACAAGCTTTACCAAGCTTGTACCAAGGTAAGACTACCTCAACTAGTTCAATCCCCCAGATTGAACTAGACACAAAGAATAGAAATATTATTTTTCAGTTACAAAGCTCCTTAATGAGCAGATAAATAAATATAAGAATAAAGTTTAGAAAAGCCTGATTTGCAGTTGGTTGGCTTTTGAGCTTTTCTTCTTCTTCTTTTCCTCAACTCCTTTGAAGTGTAGAATCGGGCCTTAGCTCGGATTCTTCACGGACTGTACGTTGGAGTTGATTTGAGCTTTTCTCTTTTCTTTGAGTGTTGAAAATCACTTGAGATGCTCTTGAATAGCTCTTGGATTTTCTTCTGAAGCTTCCTTTGATTGTTGAGCTTGAGCACAGAAGGAGCTTCCTTTGATTTCACACTTTTTCTTTCACTCTATTTTGAATCATGGATTTTTTCAAGTGACGCTCTGTTTTTCTTCTTTTTCTGAAAGATTTCTCTCTTTTATTTGAATGTCTATTCTCTTCTTGATTTGAAAATGGCTTCTCTATTTATAGATTCTGCAAAAATATAGCCGTTAGAAACAAAGAAAAATAGCCATTAATTAAAAATCTTACCATTGACGCTGAGTTGGCATTCAGAAAAAGCTCGCCCAGATTTGCTGGAGTCGACTCCTGCTTTCCGCGAGTCGGCTCGAAGTCGTGATACCAAAAATAGAAATACTCAAAAGTCAAAGGGTCGACTCATAAAAAATAAGGTGTCGACTCCTGACAGTCGGGGGTCGACTCATGAAAAGTTGGGGGTCGACTCGCGAAATGCTGAGAAAAACACACCTCTGGTGTCTGAGCGGAGTCGACTCATACAGTCATGGAGTCAGCTCGATAGAATCGGGGGTCGACTCCTGAAATCACAGGGGTCGACTCGAGACAGACAGTCATTTCTGTATTCTGAGTGGAGTCGACTCTGAAACTCTAGAGTCGGCTCCGGAACGTATCAAAAATCAGAGAATTTTCTGATTGACTTTAAATTCGTTCCAGATTCATTTTAAATCAATTTTTTGACTTGAATACAATAAAATTGTCATTAGGAATCAATTCAAGAAATGTTCCAAAAACTCATTGATTATAATATGAAGTATAAAATTTCTTTTTGAAAGCTTAAACATGGAGCTTGAAGTTACTTTCAAATTATTAAAGTTATACTTTAACATTCTCATTCATTGTTCTAAATAAATTCATTGTTCATATAAATAAACTTATTACATCTTTTAATATGCTCATGGCTTTTGGTAATCATCAAAATCAATAAGATTGGGGCAACATTTTCTCAACAATCTCCCCAACAATCTTCCCCTTTTTGATGATGACAAAAACATTGAGTTTATGCATGATTGATTAGAGAATTTATTTTATTTTCATAGTTAGGCTTAGGCTCCCCCTGAATGAGGTAGCTTCCCCTATGAAACTCAAATAAATATCCCATTCATTCAATTATTTATCTCATTCATTCAATCATTTTAATATCATTTGATTAATCAATTTCTCCCATATGCATATACAGTTATAAAACTATAAAACTCTTCCCCTTTTTTGTTATCAACAAAAAGTCAATGTAATCAAACATAATCATTCATTCATTCAAGATATGATTTAACAAAATCTGAGATTCATTGATAAAAGGAGAAATACATTCAGACTTAGATTACATTGACCATTCAAAATAGACTTTTCATTACATCAAAGTATAAACATGTAAAACATGATATGAACTTCATTACATTGCAAGGACTAAGTATCTAATACATCAAAAGTGAGTCCTAACAATCCTAGTTAAGTGTTCTATGATATTTTTCATTCCATCTGTTTGTATCTTCACATAGTCCTTCAGTCTCTCATCAACAAAAGTGCAAGCAGTCAAAATTTTATCTTAGAGTTCAGCATTGCATTTTGCATATGTTTCACCATCTCCGCAGACGTCTTTAAGTTCTTCAAAGATATTCTTTAGGTCTCCACTTAAAGACACAGATGAATTGCTAAGGGTTGTTTCTATCTTGGTGATCCGATCATCCAAAGAGTAAAGAGTTTCTTAAGATTCATAAACTTGTTTTCAAACTCTGATTTCAACTTATCTGACTGATCATCAAGAAGACCTTTAAGCTGCCTTAACTGAAGTTCTGTGAAGCCAACAGATGAAGATGATGCATGATCAAACAACGGAGCAGGGGTAGGGGCAGGAACAGGAATAGGAGAGCTCGGAGGAATAGGCGAAGAATGTCTGACTGACTATCCCGGTGCCTCAGTGTCCACGGCTCTATCATCCATCAAACCTTTCCTTTCCCATCTGCCATTTCTCTTCACAAAACCCATTCTTTGTATAGTGGCCAAACTGTAAAAATTGGTGTGCCTTAAATTTCTCATAGGCTCACTATCTGATATGACAATCCCTTGGCTTGAAATATTTTGGTAAGAATCATGCCGTAGGGTAAACTTGATTTTCTCTTACCTCCACAGTCGGCAATATACCATAATATCATGTTAGGAAGGTTAATGGGTTTACCCGTCACAATTGCATCCATTACAAAAATATCTCTTTCTGACACATAGTCGAACCGCCCAATCTTGGGGAAAAGGATTCTACTACAGATGTTGTGGAGAAGTCTCAATTCTAAGGATAACTGATTAGCAAAAACTTTCTCAAAACCGACAATCTCCCTGTTAAGCAGTCTAGACAGAGCAGGACTTCTATCTTCAGAAGAAAATGTAGATGTTCCTGACACTGGAAGATTCAATAATCTAGAAAGCAAATCCACTGTCATTGAAATTCTATTTCCTCTCACATGCTTACAAGTCCATTGTCTCCTCTAGATAGATTCTTATAAAATTCCTTGACAAGGGCAGGGTAGGTAGGACAATCTAAAGAGCAAATCTTTTTCCAACCCATCTCAATCAACTGCCTTCCCACAATAAATCCCTCAGCTTCAAACAATTCAAAATCTACTTTCCTCCCGGTAGTTATCACTCTATCGGCAAGTCTATCTACCTGTGATGGAGCCGTAGAGGGAGAAGCACTAGGAGTCGAAGAAGATGAGGTTGAATCCAAGCTCGGTGAAGGCTCACGAACAGGACGCCTCACGGTCTTCCTCACCGCTCTCTTCCTCTTTACTCCGGCCGCACCAAGGTTAGATCCTCGAGTTTTAGGGGCCATTGATCTATTGGAAGGGTTAATTAGGGATTTTTGAGGAATTGGAAGGTCAGGAAATATTTTGGAGAGAGTATTTGGAGAGATTGAGACGTTAGAAATTAACGGCGAGTCGACTCTGTCCTAGATAAATCGACCTGGGACCACTTCGAGTCGGCTCCCGCAAAGCGAGGGGTCGACTCCGGACAGTCACAGAAAACTATCCCGAAGTGGAGTCGACTCGCGCAGAGAAGGGGTCGACTCAAGAGTTTCAGTAGAAACCTGGAGTCGACTCCGATACTCACCGAGTCGGCTCCGAGACCATTTCAGAGAAAAAAACATAAAGTTTCAGATAATCTAAAATGTGTCCGGATAATGATCTTAAAAATTGATAAAATAATCATTGGATTTTAATAGATCAATTAGATATGAATTCTAGATAAGATTTCCTTAAAGATCAAGGATTTGAAAGAATTTTAGATAAAATTTTCTTAGGGGTTTCAAATTCATTCTAATGGATCACAAATCCCTAACTCTCCTCTAAGATAACAGAATCTTTCTTCACTCAAGGGTTTTGTAAATATATCTGCTAATTGATCTTCAGTATTAACATAATCAAGACATATTTCATTATTTGCAACATGTTCTCTTATAAAATGATATCTAATTTCTATGTGTTTAGTTCTAGAGTGTTGAATTAGATTTTTCGTTAGATTAATTGCACTTGTGTTATCACATTTTATAGGTGTTTTATCAAGTGTGATACCATAGTCTTCAAGTTGTCGCTTAATCCATAGGATTTGAGCACAGCAACTTCCAGCTGCAACATATTCAGCTTCAGTAGTTGATAATGCAACTGAATTTTGCTTTTTGCTAAACCATGAGATTAAGTTACTTCCTAAGAATTGGCATGCACCACTTGTGCTTTTTCTATCTAACTTACATCCAGCATAATCAGAATCAGTGTATGCAATAAGTTTAATGTTGAGTCTCTAGAATACCATAAACCTACATTTTTTGTTCCACTTAAGTATCTTAGTATTCTTTTAACAGCAATTAAATGTGATTCTTTAGGTTCAGACTGAAATCTAGCACATAAGCAAACAACAAACATTATGTCTGGTCTACTTGCAGTTAAGTAAAGTAGGGATCCGATTATACCTCGATAATATTTTTGATCAACCTTCTTACCTTCTTCATCTTTGTCCAGCTTGCATGAAGGACTCATTGGTGTCCCGAGGGGTTTGATTGATTCCATACCAAATTTCTTTAGAATTTCTCTTGTGTATTTTGTTTGGTTGATAAAGATTCCCTCTTTGCTTTGTTTGATTTGGAGTCCAAGGAAGAAATTGAGTTCTCCCATCATGCTCATTTCAAATTCGCCCTGCATCAACTTAGCAAACTCTTGACATAGAAGATTGTTAGTAGCACCAAAAATGATATCATCAACATATATTTGAACTACTAATAAATCTTTACATTTTCTTTTCAAAATAATATTTTATCAACATTTTCTCTTATAAAATTATTTTCAATTAAGAATTTACTTAATCTATCATACCAAGCTCTAGGTGCTTGTTTCAAACCATATAAAGCTTTGTGCAATTTAAAAACATGATTTGAAAATTCATGATCTTCAAAACCTGGTGGCTGTTCTACATATACTTCTTCATTTATAAATCCATTTAGAAAAGCACTTTTTACATCCATTTGAAATAAGTTAAAATTCATGTGACATGCAAATGCAAGTAATAGTCTAATGGCTTCTAATCTAGCTACTGGTGCAAAGGTTTCATTAAAATCAATATCTTCTTCTTGATTATATCCTTTTGCAACTAATCTAGCTTTGTTTCTAATTACTATGCCATTTTCATCCAGTTTATTTCTAAATATCCATTTTGATCCTATAACAGAATGATTTTTAGGTCTTTCTACTAAAGTCCATACATTATTTCTAGTGAATTGATTTAATTCTTCTTGCATTGCTAACATCCAATTATTATCTTTTTCAGCTTCTTCAATAGATTTAGGTTCAATTTGTGATACAAATGCAAGATGATTACTAATATTTTTCATAGATGATCTAGTTCTTATTCCTTGAGATGGATCACCTATAATCAATTCCTTAGGGTGACTATAAGCATATCTCCAATCCCTAGGTAGATCTACATCATTATGATTAGTGTTAGTATCATAATCCTTAGGTGAATCATTATCTTTAGCGTCTTGCTCATGATCTAAAGATACATCAATATTTAATTTTTCAAGTTCTTTTTCAATTAGTTTGTATCTTCTTCATCATCAATTTTTTCGGAACGAGTTGCTAAAGATTCATCAAAAACTACATGAATGGATTCTTCAACAACTAAAGTTTTCTTGTTAAATATTCTATATGCTTTACTAGTTGTAGAGTATCCTAAGAATATTCCTTCATCAGATTTAGCATCAAATTTGCCTAAATTGTTTTTACCATTATTGTGAACAAAACATTTATAACCAAATGCATGAAAATATTTAATGTTGGGTTTTCTATCATGCCATAATTCATAAGGTGTTTTCTTTAAAATAGGTCTGATTAAGGCTCTATTTAGGATGTAACATGCTGTGTTAATAGCTTCCGCCCAAAAGTATTTCGGGAGTTTACTTTCACATAGCATGGTACGGGCCATGTCTTCTAAAGTCCTATTTTTCCTTTCAACTACTCCATTTTGTTGTGGGGTCCTAGGTGCAGAAAAGTTATGATTAATACCATTTTCATTGTAAAAACTTTCAAATAAATGATTTTCAAATTCAGTTCCATGATCACTTCTTAGAGACACTATGGTAGTATTTTTCTTATTTGTTACTTTCTTGAAGAATTTCAGGAATATCGAGAAAGTCTCATCTTTGTGAGCTAAAAACATTACCCAAGTGAATCTAGAGTAATCATCTACAATCACAAGACCATATTTCTTTCCTCCTAGACTTGTGATTCTAGTTGGTCCAAAAAGGTCCATGTGAAGTAGCTCTAATGGCCTAGAAGTTGAAACAACATTTTAGATTTAAAAGAACTTCTTGTTTGTTTTCCAAACTGACATGCATCATATATTTTGTTATTTTCAAAATCTATTTTAGGTAGACCTTTTACTAAATCCATTCTAATTAGTTTTGAAATTAGGTGTGTGCTTGCATGTCCTAATCTTCGATGCCACAACCAACCAATCTCATTCATATTAGCATTATTAGCAACTAAGAAATGATTATTAGTAGACAGATTGTTTAAGTCAATCAAGTATACATTGCCATTTCTATTTCCAATAAAAACAATGCTATTATCAATGGAATTAGCTACTGTGCATATAGAAGAGTCAAATGATACTTTAAAACCTTTGTCACATAATTGGCTTATACTAATTAAGTTATGCTTTAAACCATCAACAAAAAGTACATTTTTAATATATGTGGAGGGAGTTATTGAATGTTACCAAACCCCAAGATTTGGCCTTTGCCATTGTCGCCAAATGTAACAACTCCTCCTTTCTTTTCTTCAAGGGTGATGAATTCTTCTTTGTCACCCGTCATATGTCTTGAGCAGCCACTATCAAGATACCACTTTTTCTTTGATCTCTTGGCCACAAGATATTCCTGCAATGATATCAAACTTTATGTTTAGGTACCCAAGCTTTCTTGGGTCCTTCATGGTTAGTACCAACAAATATTGTTCCTTTCAGAACCCATATTTTCTCCCTTTAATATTTAAGTTTTTATTAGGTTTTAAAATTTTACATTCATAAGATTTATGTCCTTGTTGATTACATTTAAAGCATGTAAAATTACTTTGGCCAGCACGCACAAAAATATTTTTCAATGATTTTTGTTTTCTTAAAGTGTTATACCCTAATCCGGCTTTGTCAAAAACTGCTTTTTGACTATTTAATAACATGTCTAATTTAGTTGAGCTTAATGTAAACTTATCAACTATGTTCTTATGTTTTTCAACCTCTTTCCTTAGATTATTATTTTTATTGGTAATTAATTCTTTCTCTTTTACCATAATTTCATTTTCAGATTTAAGTTCTTAACTTCATTATTAAGATCTTCCTTTTCTTTAATGAAAGTTAAATTTTCATTTTTCAAAATCTTGTATTTCTTTTTCAAAACCTTGAAATCACCAAAAGTTCATTAAAAGCATCAAATAATTCATCAAATGCAAGTTCATCGCAAGGGTTGTCGGAACTTACCTCATCGTTGTCGTCCGCCATAAAACATACGTTTGCGACTTCCTTTTGTTCCTCTTCTTCGGAAGAAGATTCCTCGCTATCACTCCAAGTCGCCACATAAGCCTTCTTTTTCTTTTTGTAGGCTTTCTTCAATTTAGGACATTCATTCCTAAAGTGCCCCGGTTTATTACACTCATAGCAAGTCAAGGGATCTTTCTCTTTTTCTTTGTCCTTGTCCTTGTTCTTATCCTTTTCTCCTTCCCATTTTGCTTCAAATTTCTTCTTGTGGAAGGGTTTCTTTCTCCTCATGAATCTTTTAAATTTCTTAGCTAAGAGAGCAGTCTCTTCATCATCATCATCATCATCACTGCTGCTCTCTTCTTCTTTTGCAGCTTTGAGGGCAATCACTTTCTTCTTCTTTGTGTCCTCCTCTACATGCTGCCTCATAGTCAGCTCATGGGTCATAAGAGATCCTAGAAGCTCCTCTAAGGGTAAAGTATTGAGGTCCTTTGCTTCTTGGATTGCTATCATTTTTGCTTCCCATGATCTTGGTAATGACCTAAGAATTTTTTGAACAAGTTCTGAGTTAGTATATGTCTTACCAAGACTTTTCAAACCATTTACAATATCTGTAAATCTAGTATACATGCATGCAATGGTTTTAAATTGTTCCATGCTAAACAACTCATATTTATGAACAAGAATATTAATTTTAGATTCTTTTACTTGGTTGGTACCCTCATGGGTAACCTCTAATCTATCCAAATCTTCTTTGCGGAATTACAAGTGGAGATTCTATTAAATTCATTAGCATCTAAAGAGCAATATAAGACATTCATGGCCTTAGCATTGAGCTGTGCCATCTTCCTATCATTATCTTTCCAGTCCCTTTCGGGCTTAGGAACAATAGTGCCATCAATAACATGTGTGGGTGTACTAGGTCCATTAATTATAACACCCCATAATTCATAATCAGAAGCTTGAATGAATATCCTCATTCTTGCTTTCCAATAAGAATAATTTGAACCATTAAAAGTGGAGGTCTATTCATAGAATGACCTTCAGCAAATGATCCAACTTGTGTTGCCATTTGGATCTTTAGCTCTTGATCGTGTGATCAAAATCTAATGAGCACTTGCTCTGATACCAATTGTTGGCCCAGATGACAACCCAAGAGCGGGGGGGATAAATTGGGTTCTTTAAAAAATTAGCCTTTTAAAATAGTTTGCTTAAGAAGAATGAAGGCAAATGCAATGTGAATACAAAGTGCAGTGAATAAAATAGAGATAGAGAAAGAGTCAATGAAAGCACGGCAAACACAAAGATTTTATAGTGGTTCGGTATATCCAACACCTACGTCCACTCCCAAGATTCACTTGGGTCCACACTATAATCTTCCTTGATTACAGCAGAGTTGTTTTACAAGCTCACAACTCAAACTTGTTGTTTTCCCGGGATCACAATGAACCCAGCTGGTTTTCAAGGGCTCACTAGCACAAAAACCCTAACACAAGCTTTACCAAGCTTGTACCAAGGTAAGACTACCTCAACTAGTTCAATCCCCCAGATTGAACTAGACACAAAGAATAGAAATATTTTTTTTCAGTTACAAAGCTCCTTAATGAGTAGATAAACAAATATAAGAATAAAGTTTAGAAAAGCCTGATTTGCAGTTGGTTGGCTTTTGAGCTTTTCTTCTTTTCTTCTTTTCCTCAACTCCTTTGAAGTGTAGAATCGGGCCTTAGCTCGGATTCTTCACGGACTGTACGTTGGAGTTGATTTGAGCTTTTCCTCTTTTCTTTGAGTGTTGAAAATCACTTGAGATGCTCTTGAATAGCTCTTGGATTTTCTTCTGAAGCTTCCTTTGATTGTTGAGCTTGAGCACAGAAGGAGCTTTCTTTGATTTCACACTTTTTTTTCACTCTATTTTGAATCATGGATTTTTTCAAGTGACACTCTGTTTTTCTTCTTTTTCTGAAAGATTTGTCTCTTTTGATTTGAATGTCTATTCTCTTCTTGATTTGAAAACGGCTTCTCTATTTATAGATTCTGCAAAAATATAGCCGTTAGAAACAAAGAAAAATAGCCATTAATTAAAAATCTTACCGTTGACGCTAAGTTGGCATTCAGAAAAATCTCGCCCAGATTTGCTGGAGTCGACTCCTGCTTTTCGCGAGTCGGCTCGATGTCGTGATACCAAAAATAGAAATACTCAAAAAGTCAAAGGATCGACTCATCAAAAATAAGGTGTCGACTCCTGACAGTCGGGGGTCGACTCATGAAAAGTTGGGGGTCGACTCGCGAAATGCTCAAAAAAATACACCTCTGGTGTCTGAGCAGAGTCGACTCACACAGTCATGGAGTCGGCTCGACAGAATCGGGGGTCGACTCCTGAAATCACAGGGGTCGACTCGAGACAGACAGTCATTTCTGTATTCTGAGTGGAGTCGACTCTGAAACTCTAGAGTCGGCTCCGGAACGTATCAAAAATCAGAGAATTTTCTGATTGACTTTAAATTCGTTCCAGATTCATTTTAAATCAATTTTTTGACTTGAATACAATAAAATTGTCATTAGGAATCAATTCAAGAAATGTTCCAAAAACTCATTGATTATAATATGAAGTATAAAATTTCTTTTTGAAAGCTTAAACATGGAGCTTGAAGTTACTTTCAAATTGATTAAAGTTATACTTTAACATTCTCATTCATTGTTCTAAATAAATTCATTATTCATATAATAAACTTATTACATCTTTTAATATGCTCATGGCTTTTGGTAATCATCAAAATCAATAAGATTGGGGCAACATTTTCTCAACAATCTCCCCAACACCTACATTGGATGAGCTCTTCAGATACACCCATCAAAAGAAAAAGGATAGCAATCAGTTGATAAATAAGAAGGCAAAAACAATGTAAGTATTTAAAAAACTCTACTTTAATTCATATATTTATACTATTTGTATGTTTAGCTCATTATATCTAATATTTTTTATAGACTAATTTTATGTAGAAGTAGCAAGAGGTACAATCAAGTTAGAGCTCAACTAGAGAGAATGATGCAGAATCATCATAATAGCAGCCTCAGCCCTCTATGATGCATGTATAGAAAGATATAGTTGGAGTAAACAAGGGATGGCACTACAAGAAAATAATGAAATAGCAACGCAAAGATGCGTCGTTAAAATTGCGACTACATTGCGACGCCTCCGCGTCAAAAAAACATTGCGATGCAAATAGCGACGCATTAGCGACTCAATAAACCATAAAATTAAAAAAATAATTTTTAAATTTAGCGACGCAAAAATGCGTTGCCATATTTATAAAATATGTTTTTTAAAATATTATTAAAGGAATAAATATTGCGATGCAGCTAAGTGCGTCGCAATGTTTTTAAAAAAATTAATTATGTTAAATAGCGACGCATTAGCGACGCAATAAACATAAAATGAGAAAAAATATATTTAATATAGCGATGCAAAAATTGCATCACAAATATTAATAAAAAAATTGATTTTTATAAAATATAATTATGAAATGAAAATATTACGATGCAACTCAGTGCGTCGCAATATATTTGAAAAAATATAATAATTTTAAATAGCGACGTAATAGACCAGAAAATTGTAAAAATTAATTTTAATTTAGCAACACACTAATTGCATCGCAATTATTTTAAATAAAATTAATTTTTATAAATATTAATATGAAAAAAAATATTGCGATGCAAAATAGTGCGTCACAATGTTTTTTAAAAACTTAATTATTTTAAATAGTGACGCATTAGCGACGCAATAAACTAGAAAAATATAAAAATTATTTTTAAATTTAATGACGCAATAATTGCGTCGCAATTAATTTAAATAAAATTTATTTTAAGAAAATAGTATTATAAATAAAAATATTGCGATGCAATCCAGTGCATCGCAATGTTTGTTAAAAATAAATATGTTAATTAGCGACGTAATAGCGATGCAATAAAATAGTAAAGTAATAAAAAAAATTTTATTTAACGATGCAAATTAATGCGTCACAATATTTTAAAAAAAATTCATAATGCCAAATTAGCGAGGCATTAGCGACATAATAAATTAGAAAATATAATTAAAAATTAATAATGTCCGAGATCGGTCGTCGTTGATCGTGATCGATCATGGCTTGGATCGATCGCAACCATCGGGTTGTCGCCGATCGGATCGATCGCGATGGTCCAAGATCGGTCGTCGCCGACCGGGATCGATCATGGCTTGGATCGATGGCAACCGTCGGATCATCGCCAATCAAGATCGATCATGGCTTCGATCGATCGCAACCATCGGATCGTCGCCGATCTGATCGATCGCGACGGTCCGAGATAGGTCATCGCCGACTGGGATCGATCGCAACCGTCGGATCGTCGCCGACCGGGATCGATCATGGCTTGGATCGATCACAACCGTCGCATACTCGCCGACCGGGATCGATCATGGCTTGGATCGATCGCAACCATCGGATCGTCGCCGATCCGATCGATCGCCACGGTCCGAGATAGGTCGTCGCCGACCGGGATCGATCATGGCTTGGATCGATCGCAACCGTCGAATCATCGCCGACTGGATCGATCATGGCTTGGATCGATCGCAACCATCGGATCATCGCCGACTGGGATCGATCATGGCTTGGATCGATCGCAACCGTAGGATCATCGCCGATCCGATCGATCGCGATGGTCCAAGATAGGTCGATGCCGACCGGGATCGATCATGGCTTGGATCGATCGCAACCGTCGGATCGTCGCCGATCCGATCGATTGCCACAGTCTGAGATAGGTCGTCGCCGATCGGGATCGATCATGGCTTGGATCGATCGCAACCGTCGGATCATCGTCGACCGAGATCGATCATGGCTTCGATCGATCGCAACCGTCGGATCATCACCGATCGGATCGATCATGGCTTTGATCGATCGCAACCATCGGATCGTCGCCGATCCAATCGATCGCCACGATCCGAGAGAGGTCATTACCGACCGGGATCGATCATGGCTTGGATCGATCGCAACCGTCGGATCGTTTATAATTATTAAAAAAAAGTAATGAAAAAGTTTTAAAAAAATATTAAATAAATATTGCGACGCCGTAGCGATGCATTTTCGAAGAAAAAAAAAACAAATATTGTGACGCAATGTATGCATCGCAATTATTTTTAGTAAATATAATTTTTATTAGTAATAATAAATAAAAGAAATATAATATTGCGATGCATTAGTTGCGTCGCAATTTTTTCTATAAATATATGTAATGAAAAAGTATAAAAAAATATTACGACGCAATTTTGCATCGCAATTATTATCATAAATTATAAATATTATCATTTATAAATATTAAAAAATTATTGCGACGCCGTAGCGACGCATTTTCGAAGAAAAAAATAAACAAATATTGCGATGCAATGTATGCGTCGCAATTATTTTTAGTAATATAATTTTTATCAGCATTAATAAATAAAAGAAATATAATATTGTGACCATTAGTTGTGTCGCAATGTTTTTTCTATAAATATATGTAATGAAAAGGTTTAAAAAAAATATTGCGATGCAATTTGTGCACAATTATTATCATAAATTATAAATATTATCATTTATAAATATTAAAAAATTATTGTGACGCCATAGCGACGCATTTTTGAAGAAAATATAAACAAATATTACGACGCAACTAATGCATCGCAATATTTTTAGTAAATATATTTTTTATCAGTAATAATAAATAAAATAATATAATATTGCGACGCATTCGTTGCATCACAATATTTTTTCTATAAATAGATGTAACGAAAAGTAAAAAAAATATTGCGACGCAATTTGTGCGTCGCAATTATTATCATAAATTATAATTTTTATCATTTATAAATATTTAAAAATAAATAAATAAAACATATATAGTATTGCGATGCATTTGTTGCATCGCAATGTTTTTTGGATAAATATATGTAATGAAATAGTTAGAAAATTTTTGCGACACACTGTATGCGTCGCAATTATTGTCATAAATTATTATTTTAATCATTTAAAAATATTAAAAAAATATTGTGATGCCTTAGCGATGCAATTTTTAGAAAATAAAAATAATTTTCCGCCGGACATTGGCGCCAAGTTAGCGACGCATTAGCGACGCAATTAATTGCGTCGCTACCTTTTCATAAAAATATAATAAGGCCAAATTAATGATGGATTAGTGATGCATTGTTGCGTCGCTAATACATAATAAATTTTAAAAAAAATTGTGACCGATTAGCGATGCAAATTTGCATCGCTAATCACTCATATATAAAGTCGGCTGGCCTTCTCTTCTTCTTCCCCATCTTGACCTAGCCGCCGCCCTCCCTAAAACCTCTCCAGCTCCCACCATTCCCTGCTCCGGCTCCCCCCCTCCGGTGCTCCGGCTCCCCGGAGGTCTCCTCCAACTCCGGCGTCTCCTCTCGACCGAGGTAAGCCCCCCCACCCTCTTCCAAAATTTTTTTTTTGTAAAAATTTTCCTTCGGCCACGGCCAAGACCGTGGTCGTCTTCTCCGGCCACGGCCGCTGCCATGGCCGGCAGTGGCCTGGCCATGGTGGCCAGGCCACAGTAAAAAAAAATAAATTCTTGTAACAGGGGGGGGGGGGAAAACCCCCCCCATTTTGTCTTCTCCGGCCACGGCCGCTGCCGTGGCCGGCAGTGGCCTGGCCACAGTGGCCAGGCCACAGTCAAAAAAAAAAAAGTTGGCTAACATGGGGGGTGGGGAAAACCCCCCCCCCCATTTTGTCTTCTCCGGCCACGGCCGCTACCGTGGCCAGGCCACAGTCAAAATTTTTTTTTTTTTTTGTAACAGGGGGGGTGGGGAAAACCCCCGCCCATTTTGTCTTCTTCGGCCATGGCCGCTGCCGTGGCCGGCAGTGGTGAAAGGATCCCAAGCGAAGACCATGGCCTATACGGCCACGATGGGTAGGATAAGTTGCGAGATGCGGCCCCAGTAACAGGCGGTAGCGCTACCGTGTAGGGCGGTGGATGGCGGCGAGATCAAGTGCATTATGGAGATATCTTCAGAGATTGATTTCCTTGTGGGGAGTGATTGAATAAATCATATCTTCTAGATTTAGGATGTTTCTCCTAAACTCTAGAAGGTGATTGAATAAATTATATCTTCTAGATTTAGGATGTTTCTCCTAAATTCTAGAAGATGATTGAATAAATCATATCTTCTAGATTTAGGATGTTTCTCCTAAACTCTAGAAGAATAGTTTCCCTTTCAGTTAAGTTGTTTTAGGCATGTATCGTCAAATCTCCTTGATTCTAGGAATTGTTTCCTTAGAATCTTGAAGATTAGATTTGATTTGATTGGAAAGATTAGTTTCCTTTTCAGTTAAGTTGTTTTAGGCATGTATTGTCAAATCTCCTTGATTCTAGGAATTGTTTCGAATTGTTTCCTTAGAATCTTGAAGATTTGATTTGATTGGGTTGGTAGGATTTTGTAAGCTCCTGAGGATGCCTATATAAGCACTCCTCAGGAGCAATAGGGAGGGGGGAGAGAGTTGTGTTTTGTAAGCCTAGAGAGCTTATGAATGTTGGCCAGGCATAAGCACGTTTTTGCCAGTAAACTTGGGGGCTGATAACCTCTTAAGTTTGGGTGTGCTTGGGCTAATAACCCTTGTACGAGTGTTCTTGTGTTCTGGTGGTTCGAAGGACTAATAATCCTAAGACCACGTTCTTCATAATAACAGTGAGGCATTCTTCATTTCTTGTGTGTTAGATCCTAATTACCACGCTCGTGTGTTACTGGAAACGGTTTGGGAGGATCGATTGTGGTGTTGGAGCGGATTGCACGGAGGAGTTGGTGAATATTTTGGAGTCCTTGACCGGGGACCCTAACAAATTGGTGCTTTCATTGAGATGAGTTGCTTGAAGATATCTACGCTTCAAGCGGGGTAATCACGAGCAAACCTTACTTTGATTCTCTTCATTGAGATTGTTATAGTTAGAAGTTGTTTGTTCTTATTGGAGTTATTATTTGAGGTGGGGGTTAGATTGTTATAGCTAGAAGTTGTTTGTTCTTGTTGGAGTTATTATTTGAGGTGGGGGTTAGATTGTTATAGTTAGAAGTTGTTTGTTCTTGTTGGAGTTATTATTTGAGGTGGGGGTTTGATCTTCTTCTGGAGAGAACCCAAGGTCAGAAGTTGTCCGTGCAAAGTTCTTCGTGGGAGGGGGTTCGATCTTCATTTTGGAGAGAACCCAAGGTTGGACTTGTTGTTGCAGCCCATATTCCAATGGAGGCCGGATCAAGTACATTTCCATCCAACCGAGACCGCTTTGAAGCTTTGGAGTCATCCACTCTTTGGATGAAGGAGCAGATGGCGGAGACTACCACCAACATGACTCATATGCAAGGAGCCATCACTTCCGTCACTAATGCTACGGAGGAGAACATGAAGGCGGTGGAAGGCATGAGACGAGACTTGCAAGCAATATTGGCAAGACTTGGAGGAGGAGCGAATGGGGCCAACCGCGGACAAACCCCAAGGGTGGAAGAGGAACAACTCGTTGATGGGAGGGAAACTCATATTTCTAAGTCCACAAGGGGAGAGCCTAGACCAAGGCAACCTCTTAGATTGGGCGGGCGTGTGGAGAATGAGCACGAGGTAGTGGAAAGGTGGCTGCAAGAGGAGTCTGACCGTGATGTTGATAACCATGCAAGGACGGAGGAAAGACTCGGTGGGAGTTGGTATGGGGAAAAAATGCCCTATGGCCGGATCCATGAAGATGCTAGAAGACATAAGAGACCGAGAAGAGACCACCACTATCATAATGAAGATGAAGAAAATCGGTTTAACCACCGAGGACCTAGAAGGCCACATTACCGTGGAGGTGACTATGAAGATGATGATGGAAATCGGTTTAACAACCGAGGACCAAGGAGACCAAAAATTGACTTCCCTAAGTTCAATGGTGGTGACCCTCATGAGTGGCTCGATAAGGCGGACCACTATTTTCATATATATGAAGTACCAAGGACAGAAAGAGTGGCCACAGCATGTTTCTTCCTTGATGGGAAGGCAAGCAAATGGTGGAGATGGATACGGGCCCAATATGAGAAGGAAGGAAGAAGGCTCGGGTGGACGACATTCGAGAGGGAGCTGCTTATGTAATTTGGGCCCTCACCCATTATCAACCATCATGGCCAGCTAGCTAAGCTCAAGCAAGATGGCAAGGTGCATGCGTATGTGGAGGAATTTCGATAACTCCAAACCTTGGTGAGGGGTTGGTCTGAGGAGGCACTTATCGGCACTTTCGTGGATGGTCTAAAACCATGGATTGCCAAGGAGCTCAAGTTGAAGCAGCCCACTAGGCTGCAAGAGGCAATGAGGATGGCTCAAATCCTTGAAGAAAGTCATCACTTCGAGAAAAGACACGTCAAGGACCAAGTGGCTAACAAGGTTTATAAACCCTTGTATTCCACGGGGTCTTGGAAAGGAAAGGAGGAGACTACGGGAGATTCAAGGAGCAAAGGGAAGGAAGTCAAGAAGCTTAGTCGTGAGGAGCTTGATGAGTACATAAAGAAGGGCTTATGCTTCAAATGTGGTGAAAAGTGGAGCCGTGATCACCAATGCAAGAAAGCCAAGGTCATGTGTATGATCGGGATAGAGGAGGAGCAATTAGGGGAGACAAGTGAGGAAGATCACGGGCATGAGGAGTCCTCTAGCGATGAGGAAAGTGAGGAAGCCAAGTTGAGCCTCAATGCCATGTCCAGCGTACAAAAGCCCTCAACCATGCGACTTATGGCTTGGGTTGGCAAGCATGAAATGACATTATTGGTGGATAGTGGGTCTACCCATAACTTCATCAATTCCCGCATCCTTTCTAAGGTGGGATTGCATGGGAAGAAGTAGAGCCATTCGATGTGAAGGTGGCAAACGGGGAAAAGCTAAGGTGCGAGATGGTAGTGCGAACCGTGAAGATGAATGTCCAAGGTGTCCGTATAGCGGCTGATCTTCACGTACTCTCATTGGTGGGGCTAGATGTTGTCTTGGACAATGCATGGCTAAGAGGCATTGGCAAGGTCGTCACCGACTATGAGAAGATGACTATGGAGTTCAAGCTTGGAGGGAAGAAGAGGACGTGGACAGCTCTAGCATCAAAAGAGCCAAGGCCTTGCGAGGCCAATGTGTTTGAAAAACTATGCAAGGGTGGGGCTCATTGCTTCGCCATAGTGATGGGCCAAAACTGAGGAGATGAAGGGCAAGAAGAGAAGTATAGTGATAGAAATGAGGAGCTGCCCCAAGGTGTGAAGACAGTTTTAGAAAGACACAAGGAAGTATTGGAGGTACCTACTTCATTACCACCAAGTAGGGAATTTGATCATCGCATTGTGCTGAAAGATGCGAGCAAACCGGTGAATGTGCCACCATACCGGTATGCTCACTTTCAAAAGGGTGAGATCGAAAGACAAGTGGAGGAGATGTTGGCTAGTGGCTTGATTCGACCAAGCACTAGTCCCTTTTCATCACCGGTGTTGCTTGTGAGGAAGAAGGATGGAAGTTGGCATTTTTGCACCGACTACCGAGCATTGAATGAGGCAACAGTGAGGGACAGATTTCCCATACCAACAGTGGACGAGATGCTTGATGAGTTGCATGGGGCTCATGTGTTCACCAAGCTGGATTTAAGGGCCGGATACCATCAAATCCGGATGAAAGAGGAAGATTCCCATAAGACGGCATTTAGGACTCATTCCGGCCACTATGAGTACCTAGTGATGCCTTTGAGCTATGCAATGCCCCCT
>UESW01001452.1:114434-400747 GCA_900491605.1 Calamus simplicifolius | reverse complement strand
AACTTAGATGCTGAATGAATTCGAATGAATTTAATCAAGTTGATGCTCTGATGCATCTCAACCTTTTGTTGATTACAAAAAAGGGGGAGAGATTTATATGATTTAATCGTATATGCATCATCATATTTAAGAGGAAGAGATTTGTTTAAACCTTATATGCTTTTAATTGCCCTAATTAAATAAGGGGGAGAGAATTAAATAAGAAAAAGAAAATATATGTTTCATATAAGGGGAAGAGATAATTTGAATTTCATAAAGAAAAAGGTTTATTTGCTTAAGTTTTTGAATTTGAAAAATTTTGAATGAATTATAAAATTGAGGTTCATAGGGGGAGCTACCTCATTGAGGGGGAGCCTTTCCATGAACACAAAAGTTGATTTTGGTATCATAAATTTTTAATTTTATAATGCATATACTCAATGTTTTTGTCATCATCAAAAAGGGGGAGATTGTTGAGAAATTATTGAAACATAATTGCCCCAACTCTATTGATTTTGATGATTTCCAAAAGCCATGAATATATTAATAGAAACAATGAATTATTTATCAAATACCATGAGTTTATTTAAAAATGAAAAATATAAACTATCAATGTTTACATTCAATGAGTTCTTGAATCAATTAAAACAAAAAGAATTTTTATACTTGAGATTATACTTGAGATTTCATGAATTAAACTTGAGATTTCAAAAAGAATTCTTATACTACTCATTTGATAACTTAATGGAAAATGTCTTGAATTGATGATCAAATCAATTCTATTCAAGTCACATTTATATTTAAATTTATTTGGGACGAGTTTTAAAGTCTATCAGAACATTTTTCTGATTTTTGTATCGCTCCCGAGCCGACTCAAGGGTTTCCGAGTCGACTCCCCAAATGTCTGTTTTTCAATGTTGTCCTGAGTCGACACTTGAGTTTTCAAGAGTCGACCCCTGAACCTTCGCGAGCCGACTCATGGACTGTGCGAGCCGACTCGACTCAGACGGCAGAGAGGCTCATTTTTGAGCACTTCTCGAGTCGACTCCCCGCATATCTCGAGTCGACCCTTGAAAGTTAGGTGTTTCTGGAATCGAGTGTTCGAGCCGACTCACGCAGCTCGAGCCGACTCCACGGAATCTGGACGCGATTTTTTCTGGATGCCACATCAGCTCTAACGGTAATATTTTTGAATAACGGCTATTTTTCTATGTTTCTAACGGCTATATTTTGCAGAATCTATAAATAGAGGAGCCTTTTCAAATCAAAAAAGAAAAAAAAAAAAAAGAGAAAAAGAAATCTTTCAAAAAGAGGGAAAAACAGAGCTTTATTGGAAAAATCTTCTAGTTCAAAATAGAGTGATTCAAAAGGAGTGAAATCAAAGAGGAAGTTTCGTCTGCTCCAGATCATCAATCCACAAGAGTCAAAAGAAAATCCAAAAGCTTTTCAAAGATCAAATCGAAGGATTTTCAACATTCAACAAAAGGAGAAAAAGCTTCATCTCAACTCCAAAGTTTTCAAACGGTCAAGAATCTTGCTGAGGCCTGATTCAATACTTCAAGAGGAGTTAAAGAGGAGAAGGAAGAAAGCCAAAGCCACAACCATCTGCAATCTTATCAGGCTTTTCTAACCCTTTTTATACTTTATTTGTATATTTGCTCAAGGGAGCGTTTCTATATTTAAACTCTGTTATTTTGGTTGTTTGCTGATTCAATCAGTGGATTGAATCAGTGGAGGTTATTATACCTCGTTGCAAGCCGGAGTGCTTGTGTTGGGTTAGTTGTGAGCCCGTGAAAAACAACGTGTAGGGTTTTGTGCTGGTGAGCCCGTGTAAAACCGGCTGGGTTCGTTGTGATCCCGGAAAACAACAAGTTTGAGTTGTGAACTTGTAAAACAACTCGGCTGTAATCGAAGAGATTATAGTGTGGACCCAAGTGAATCTTGGGAGTGGACGTAGGTGTTGGTTGCACCGAACCACTATAAAATTATCTTGTGTTTGCCGTGCTATATTTCTCTCTCTCTATCTCTCTTTATTATTTGCTTGTGTATTGATTAAAGTTAGCCTCTCACTTGCACATTTTGCTAACTAATCAACTAAAGTTAAAAAGACTTAAATTTTTAAGAACCCAATTCACCCCCCCTCTTGGGTTGCCATCTGGGCCAACAGCCACTAAGGCTGAGGCCGAGGCCATATGAGGCCGAAGGGGCAGCTGAGTGCTGAGGCCGAGGGGACAGAGCCACTAAGGCTGAGGCCGAGGCCGTATGAGGTCGAAGGGTCAGCTGAGTGCCGAAGCCGAATGAGGCCGAAGGGGGCAGTCGACTGCCGAGGCCGTATGAAGCCGAAGTGGCAGAGCCACTAAGGCTGAGGCCAAGGCCGTATGAGGCCGAAGGGGCAGCCGAGTGCCGAGGCCGAATGAGGCCGAGGGGGCAGCCGAGTGCCGAGGCTGAATGAGGCCGAGGGGGCAGAGCCACTAAGGCTGAGGCCAAGGCCGTATGAGGCCGAAGGGGCAGCCGAGTGCTGAGGTTGAACGAGGCCGAAAGGGCAGCCGAGTGCTGAGGCCGTATGAGGCCGAAGGGGCAGCCGAGTGTCGAGGCCAAATGAGGTCGAGGGGGTAGAGCCACTAAGGCTGAGGCTGAGGCCGTATGAGGCCGAGCGGGCAGCAGAGTGCTGATGCCGAACAAGGCTGAAGGGGCAGCCGAGTGCCGAGGCCGAACGAGGCTGAAGGGGCAGTGCTGAGGCCGAATGAGGCCGAGGGGGCAGAGCCACTAAGGCTGAGGCAGAGGCCGAACGGGCAGCCGAGTGTCGAGGCCGAACGAGGCCGAAGGGGCAGCCGAGTGCCGAGGCCGTATGAGGCCGAATGAGGCCGAGGAGGCAGAGCCACTAAGGCTGAGGCCGAGGGGGCAGCCAAGTGCCGAGACTGATGCAGGATCGATTCGTATGCAAGTAATAAATTTTTTTAATGATTAATAATTACAGTTGATTATTCTCCCAAAGTAATAGCCTAAGAGGGATTCAGGAAAATTCATAGTAAATCCGCATGCGAAACAGTTCCTTAAAAAAATAAGGAAGAAGGACCGCCAGGCTAAGAAGCCTCGGTAGGGCTTGCTCTCCTACAATAAAGTTACTAGTAGATTAGAAGGGTGTCCTTGGCAAGAAGGGGATGACCAAAGTGTTGAAGGGGTTGCTCTGCCTAGCGGATGCGCCCTAGATGACCTAGCCTTGAACCCATGGATCTGCGGCCAAGTATCTGCTGACTCGGATGACGATCACCTTGAATTCTGGATTCGTGGCTACTGAGAGATCTACAAGATCACCATACAAGGGTTAAAGAATAATAGAAAAAATTTAGAATAGAGGCAAAGAGACAAGAAGGAGTAGAGAAAAGGGGAGGTCGGCCAAGGGCTCTTGGGCATCTACTATTGGAAGACAAAGGTGGCAGCCAGGGTTTCTCATGAAGACTTGGGATGTTAGCATGCGCAGGAGGAGGGAAATAAGAGCACCAGAGAACCAATTAACAAAAATTACAATAACTCAAAACTTGGATTGATTGATTAATAATAAAAGATACATCATTCATACAAGAGGGTCTCTTTTATAGAGCAAGAGACTTGGGGCCCAAGAAAATACAGATATGGAAAGAGAGAAAAGAAAAAAAGGCGCCCTAATCAAATTTGGTATGAAATCTGCAGCGTCCAGATGAGGAAGGTGATCTTCTAGATGCAATCAGCGCAGCTGGATTCGGCATGAAATCTGTGGCGTCCAGATGAGGCAGGTGATCTTCTAGATATGATTGAGATGCAATCAGCAGCAGCTTAATTTGGCATGAAATCTACAGCGTCCAGATGAGGAAGGTGATCTTCTAGATGCAATCAACGACAGCTTAATTTGGGGTTACCACAAAACCTAGAAAGATAACCCTATGCGTCATGAAATCATACTTCTTAAGGTTTGCATATAGGCTATTCTCTCTAAGGGTCTGACAGATTAATCTGAGATGGTTAAGATGGTCCTCTTTGGTCTTGCTATAAATTAATATATCATCAAAATAGACTACTAAGAATTTTTCCGTGTACTCTTTTAGGACCTGGGTCATGATTCTCATGAATGTGCTAGGTGCGTTTGACAGCCTAAAAGGCATCACGACCCACTCAAACAGACCATCTTTAGTCTTTAATGCAGTCTTCCACTCATCCCCTGGTCTAATTCTAACCTGATGGTAGCCACTCTTAAGGTCTATTTTGGAAAAGATAGTGGCACCTGCCATCATGTCCAACATGTCATCTAGTCTGGGAATAGGGAACCTATACTTGATAGTGATTTTGTTGATGGCCCTACTATCCATGCACATTCTTCAGGTACCATCTTTCTTAGGGGTTAATAGTGCAGGAACTACAGAAGGACTTAAGCTCTCCCTAATGAAACCTTTACTAAGTAATTCTCCCATTTGTTTTTGTAGTTCTTGATGCTCAGTGGGTTCATCCTATAATGGGAAAGGTTTGGGAGGATGGATCATGGGATCAGGTCAATGGCATGTTGGATGTTTCTCAGGGGTGGTAATTGATTAGGCAATTCTTTAGGGAAGACATCCTTAAACTCCTCTAGGATCTCAATTATTTCTGGGGGTTATTCCTTTTGGATTGATTCATAGATCTCTTTAGTGGTCAAAATCTAAACAGGATTACCCTCAGTAATATCCTTTTCTATTTCCTTAGCTTTAATCAGATTAACTCTTGGCTTGCTATCCTTAAGGTTGCTAGATCCTTTCTTGATTGGGTCCCTAGGTGGAGTTGGATGTATCACATACTTGTTCCCATTGTGTTTAAAAGAGCAGATGTTGGATCGATCAAACAAGGTGGCATCGTGATCGTAAAGCCAAGGTCGACCTAATATAATACTACTAACACCCATAGGAATTACATCGCACCAGACCTTTTCCTCATAATTTTGCAATTTGATTAGTATTTGGCATCTGGACTTGATTGGGATAGAGGTGGAATCTAACCACAAGACCTTATAGGGACTAGGATGGGGAACTGTGGTCAATCCTAATGATTTAACTCTATTGGTAGAGACGGCATTGACACAACTCCCGCTATCCACTATGATCTTGAACACCTTATTCCCTATCTTAACAAAAGTCTGTAGGATGTTAGTCTTACGCCAATCTTCATGGTCCTTAGTTTGAGTCTAGGTCAAGATACATCTACCACTCCTAGTAGGTCTTCAGACTCAAATGTTTCCTCCTCTCCATCGTACTCATCTATCAAATGGGTATCATCCTCATAGACCTCTCCCTCAGGCTCAACTAGGGACTCGGATTCAGTCTCAAGTAACTCATCTATATGAAGGGATCTGACTGGGCACTGGCTGATCATATGTCCCGGTTTGTTGCATCTAAAGCATTTGATCTGGGGGTTGGAATTTTTTTGGACCTCTACATGTTTGCCCTTATCCTCTCTGGGTATAGGGGTACTATTTTAGGGTCGACTCAACTCAGTTTGGCTTGTACTGGGTCGGCTAGTGTTGGGTCGACTCGGAAAAGTCTGGCGGAGGTCTGAGTACTGCGTAGGTCTAGGACGACTAGGATAGGCCTGGCTAGATCCTGGATATGGGCTAGGGCTCTTGGTAGCCTCTGATCTACGATAGGGTGGCCCTCTTTGAAAATGTTCATAATACCTAGCAACTTGTAAGCTTCTTCTAAATCGTGTACCCTTCTTAGGTAGAGTTCTCTTTGAATATCTGCTCTTAAGCCATACCTAAACTGGATAGAGTTTCTTCCTTAGACTGAACGATATTACACTTCATGGTATACTCTTGGAATGTAGCAATATTCATTCACTGTTTTACTACCCTGAATTAATCCCTGCCACTGGTCCAATAGGCTCTGTTCATACGATGTGAGGACATAATTGGACTTAAGCCTAGCCTTCATGGCGTGCCAGGTGACTATGGGGTCTCTACCCTCTAATAATTGCCTTCGCTCTAAGGTGGCCCAGTATAACCTAGCCTATCGTACTAACTTAAGCTTGGCAAACTTAAACTTACGCTCTTCAGGCATGTCGTATCAGTCAAAGTACTGGTCCATCCCTTCCTCCCAATCTAAGTAGTCCTTAGGGTCCATAGAGCCATCGAAAGTAGGTGCATCAAGTCTGACACTTCTAAGGGCTCTTTCTTCTTGGTCTACTGCCTCATGATTGGGTCTCCTAGGGAGGACATCTAGGACTGGATCAGGTCGAAGTGGTCTCCTAGGGTTTGGCCTTATGTAGAGGTCAGGCTGTTGGACTCTCCTAGGATGAGGTGGGGTCTCATGATCAGACTCAATATGGGGCTCACGGGCTTCTTCTAGGATGCCCAACCTAGTTTCGACTTGATCGAATCTAGACCCTAATCTTGTCTCAAATTGCTTGATGTCTTGGTTCATTCGGGCTAGTTGTTCAGTGATAATCCTTAAGTGATCATCAATGCTTTGATTAGCAATGGGTTCAGCCTGTAATGGAGGTGGCGACGGACGAAAAGATGCTCCTAATCTAGTGCACATGCAAGCACAATCAAGCATACAAGACTCAGACTGACTCAGACTACGTGTTGACCCAGATGGCAACCCAAGAGAGGGGGTGAATTGGGTTCTTAAAAAATTTAACCTTTTAAAATGATTAGCTTTGGAATACACAAGATTAAGTGCAGGATAAATATTAACCACAAACAAAGAGATAGAGAGAGAGTCAAAACACGGCAAACACAAGGATTTTATAGTGGTTCGGTGTATCCAACACCTACGTCTACTCCTAAGTACCACTTGGGTCCACACTATAATCTACTAGATTACAACCGAGTTGTTTTACAAGCTCACAACTCAAAACTTGTTGTTTCCCACGGGATCATAACAAACCCAGCTGGTTTTTCAGGCTCACCAGCACAAAACCCAAACCCAAGCTAATTTAGCTTGACCCGAGGTATTCTACCTCCACTAATTCAATCCTCCTGATTGAACTAGCAAAAACAAGTAATAATAGTGTTTACAATAACAAGTAGCTCCTCAAATGAGCAAATATTCAATATAAATAAACAAGGTTAGAAAAGCCTGCTTGAAGCAGAGTTGATTTGAGCTTTTCTTCTTTTCCTCTTCTCCTTTGAGATGTTGAATCAGGCCTCAGCTCGGATTCTTCACAAAGATTGCAGATGAGAAGTTGGGAAAAACATGGTTTTTGGCTCTCTTTTTTTTCTTTTGGAAAATCCTTCGATTTTGAACTTGAATGCCTTGGATTTCTCTTGAGCTTTCTGGAGTTGATGGATTTGAACTTCGACTCTTTCCTCTTTGATTTCTTGCTCAAAACTTATTGGATTTTTCAATTTGATTTTTCTCTATTTTTTCGTCCTTCTTTTTTAAACGAACGGACTCCCCTTTTATAGATTCTTCTTAATCCAAGATTAGATGAAAAACTAGCCATTATTTCTGTCCTTGGATTCCTCCTACACACAAGAAAAGTGTCCGTTAGAGATTAGGTGAGAAAATATTACCGTTGGAGGCCGTTCTAATATTTTGAAAATCCGTTCCTGACAGGTTGGAGTCGGCTCCAACTTTTCAGGTGTCGGCTCCAAGTCGAGTATCCAAAAATAGAAAGTAACGGTTCGTTGAGGAGTTGGCTCTGAAAAAGTTGAGTGTCGGCTCGTCGCATTCGGGAGTCGGCTCCGGACACTGTAAGCGTTGACTCCGAAACACTGGGTGTCGGCTCCAGACCGTGCCAAAATCAGGAAAGCATTTGATCGGCCATGGGGTCGGCTCTAGACCTTCTAGGTGTCGACTTCAGGCTCTGAATTTTGAAACATACCTTTGTCATTTGATTCAAAACACGTTTCTTTATACCTTTTGATTAATCAAATATGTTTAAGCCCTAAATCACTTGTTACATTTATTAGAAATAAAATGAATATACTCATATCTTTATTAATCATCAAAATCAATAATTGGGTCAACACTACGGTATGCTAGACCTAGTCATCCAGAGTAAAGGATTTGGCTTAATACAAGCCAATCTAATAGTAACTCTTCAATTGGCCAGTTGGGACAGGTCGAAGGGGGGAGGCTCATCCCGCAAATTGCAGGTGCCTAATTATAATAACCCCAACACTCCGCTTAAGTCATTTGACATTTAACCTCCCTTCTAGACACCAATTTCAGAGCACACGGCAGATTGATTTGTACTAGTCTCCTCCAGTACACTAAACTGACTGTTGGTGTCTCTATCCCTCTAGGGCAAATGTCAATTAAGTTGCTACTCAGTTTTAGATTAGAGGCTTGGGATCGGAAAGCACGGGTGGTTGTTTTGGGCCAAGAAAGGGGTCTCAATCCCTTCCTTATCTGACATCAATGAAAGTCCTTAAGAGTAATTTAATGCAGATGAATGACATGTAAAACACAAACCCTAATCCAGAAATTTATAAATAGCAATAAATCTCAGAATTTTCATGTTTTTTATGAGTAATTAGGCATGCAATTAATTCACAGATTGAATTAAATTCTCAAAAAATAACGATAAATTATAACGAATCTAGAGAAATAAATTTTGTAATTTTCTGATGTGTATGCAGGCAGAAATAATTTAATTAACAGATGATATACTGATAATAACGTGAATTAAAATTAAGCCCTAACTATGCTCTGATACCAAACTGATGTAGGACCGATTCGCATGCAAGTAATAATTTTTTTTTTAATGATTAATAATTGCAGTTGATTATTCTCCCAAAGTAATAGCCTAAGAGGGATTCAAAAAATTCACAGTAAATCTGCACGCGAAACAGTTCCTAAAAAATAAGGAAGAAGGACCGCCGAGGCTAAGAAGCCCCGGTAGGGCTTGCTCTCCTACAATAAAGTTACTAGTAGATTAGAGGGATGTACCTAGCAAGAGGGAAAAGATCAAAGTGTTGAAGGGGTTGCTCTGCCTGGTGGATGTGCCCTAGATGACCAAGCCTTGAACCCACGAATCTGCGACCAAGTATACGCTGACCTGGATGACGATCACCTTGAATCCTGGATTCTTGGCTACTGAGGGATCTACAAGATCACCATATATGGGTTAAAGAATAATAGAAAAAATTTAGAATAGAGGCAAAGAGACAAGAAAGGAGTAGAGAAAAGGGGAGGCCGGCCAAGGGCTCTTGGGCGTCCACTATTGAAAGACAAAGGTAGTGGCCAGGGTTTCTCATGATAACTTGGGATGTTGGCATGCGCAGAGGAGGGAAACAAGAGCACCAGAGAACCAATTAACAAAAATCACAATAACTCAAAACTTGGATTGATTGATTAATAATAAAAGACACATCATTTATACAAGAGGGTCTCTTTTATAGAGCAAGAGACTTGGGGCCCATGAAAATATAGATATGGAAAGAGAGAAAGAAAAAAAGGCGCCCTAATCAAATTTGGTATGAAATCTGCAGCATCCAGATGAGGAAGGTGATCTTCTAGATGCAATCAGTGGCAGCTGGATTCGGCATGAAATCTGTGGCGTCCAGATGAGGCAGGTGATCTTCTAGATATGATTAAGATACAATCAGCGACAGCTTAATTTGGCATAAAATCGGCATCGGCCATATAAGGAAAATGATCATCTAGATCGGGAAGGTTGCTTGCTCTGCTAGGTGGCATGTGGGCTGCTTGAAGTAGGTGTGACACCAACTTGAATTTAGCAGCTGCTCTGTGATGGTCTTGTCTTCTGCTCCAATACTGATGTCTCCTCTTGTAAGCTGATGAACTTACTACAGGACTCACATTAAAATAAACTAAACTGGATAGGACTCAATTTAGAATAAAATGAACTGGACGAGACTCAAAATAAACTAAACTTTATTTCCCAACTCAAGACTTGAATCATAACTAATCAGATATCCATAGAGGGTTAAGAATCCTCTGCTTGATCCTGGTGCCCGCACCAATTCTCCTGGGGTGGGAAGAACTCGACCCCATCGAGTATGGGTCATTCTGGCTCTGGTATCTCTCTAGTAGGTCTGGGTCGAGTGTTGCAAGTCCTCTCGAGTAATCCATGAATCGTCAGGTTTGGGGCGACCCTGCCATCGGACTAGGTAGCATTGATAACCGTGGTTCCGGGTCGTAATGGCTTGATCATCTAGGATACGCTCGATCCACTCTCCTCGCTCAGGTAAAATTGGTGGTGGACACTCTTGGGTAGGTTCGCTCATGAAAGGAGGGTTAGGTCCAAAGTACTCACTAGGAATCGCTGCTGGTTCCCTATATTCTACTAGGTCTGCAATATTGAAGGTAGAGCTAATGCCCCAATCCGAGGGCAGATCTAGCACATAGGCATTGGGTCCTACCTTCTCTATTATTTTAAAGGGACCAGCTCCACGAGCGTGAAGTTTCTTAACGTACCTGGTGGGAACGTTCAGGCCTAAGCCTAACCATGACATAATCCCTACACCGAACTCTTTGGCTCTTCTTTGAGAGTTAGCCAGTCTTTTATAAGTTTCATTACTTAGATTTATTTTCTGGCTAATGTCCTTATGTAAGTCTTTGATATGCTGTGCAAATGCTTGTGCGGACTCTGAGACTCGTGTGTGGAGGGGTAAAGGAATTAGATCAAGTGGACGATTAGGCTTGTACCCATGGACTATCTCAAATGGACTCTTGCCCGTGGACCTGTTCACTGAGCTATTGTAGGCAAACTCTATACGAGGCAGTAATAAATCCCACGTCCCTAGGTGTTCGCCTACAAGGCACCTAAGAAGGTTTCTAGACTACGGTTCACCACTTCAGTTTGCCATCCGTTTAGGGGTGAAAGGCTGTGGAAAAATTAAGTTTGGTCCCTAACAGATGCATAGCATTTTCCAAAAGTAGCTGGTGAACCTAACATCCCTATCAGAAACAATGGTCTTAGGTAGGCCATGGAGCTTGACCACGCTGTCTAAGAAAAGTTGGGCTACCCTAGACGCGTCAAAGGTTTGCGAACAAGGGATGAAATGAGCCATCTTAGAGAACCTATCGACCACTACAAAGATGGAGTCATGCTTCTTCTGGGTTTTAGGTAATCCTAGAATGAAGTCCATACTGAGGTCTTGCCAAGAACGATCAGGCACTGGCAAAGGAGTATATAGACCGGTGTTCTGCTTCTGCTGTTTTGCAACGCACAAGTTCGACATCGGGCTATTATCAGGGCAACGAGCCTTTTTAATCCTGGCCAGTAAAATTGGTCCTCTATCACTAGAATAGTCTTATCTCTTCCAAAATGACCAGCTAATCCCCCAGCATGTTTCCCAGACTAAGAATTCTCTAAGTGACGTCCTAGGGATACAAAGTCTATTGCCCCTAAAAAGGTAACCATCCTGATGGTATAATCTCCACTGGTACTGGATGGCCCTAGCTGAAGGATCTTATAAATTTCACAAAGTCATGACAGGTCTCATACTCATCTTTTATTCGGTCGAATCCTATAACTTCGGTGCTAACAGTACTCAACAACAAAGACTTACGGCTTAGGGCGTCTGCTACCTTATTTTCTATACCGGCATGGTGTTTCAGGACAAAAGTGTATGCCTGAATGTATTCAACCCATTTGTCGTGCCTAGAATTTAGCTTCTTTTGGGAGTTCAAAAATTGGAGTGCCTCATGATCATAAAATAAGATAAACTCCTATGGTAGTAAGTAATGTCTCCAATACTTAAGGGTTTGTACTACCGCATAGAATTCCTTATCATAGGTGGAATATCTAAGTTTAGCTTCATTTAGTTTTTCACTAAAGAAAGCTATGGGGTGATTTTCTGGCTTAACACTCCACCTATGCCTACTCCCGACACATCGCACGTAACCTCAAACACCTTAGAAAAGTCTGGAAGTCTAAGTATGGGTGCATGAGTCATCCTATCCTTAAGCTCTAGGAAGGCCTTATTAGCTGACTTAGTCCACTCAAAATTACCCTTCCTAATACAATCAGTGATGGGTGACGATGGTGCTAAATTCCCTAATGAATCTCCTGTAAAAGGTTGCTAGGCCATGGAAGCTGCGGACATCGTGGACGTTCATGGGTACCGGCCAGTCTACGACCGATCTAACCTTTTCAGGATCCGTTGAAACACCTTCTGGGGTTACCACAAAACCTAGAAAGATAACCCTATGCGTCATGAAATCACACTTCTTAAGGTTTGCATATAGGCTATTCTCTCTAAGGGTCTGACAGATTAATCTGAGATGGTTAAGATGGTCCTCTTTGGTCTTGCTATAAATTAATATATCATCAAAATAGACCACTAAGAATTTTTCGTGTACTCTTTCAGGACCTGGGTCATGATTCTCATGAATGTACTAGGTGCGTTTGACAGCCCAAAAGGCATCACGACCCACTCAAATAGACCATCTCTAGTCTTAAATGCAGTCTTCCACTCATCCCCTGGTCTAATTCTAACCTGATGGTAGCCACTCTTAAGGTCTATTTTGGAAAAGATAGTGGCACTAGCCATCATGTCCAACATGTCATCTAGTCTGGGATAGGGAACCTATACTTGATAGTGATTTTGTTGATGGCCCTACTGTCCATGCACATTCTCCAGGTACCATCCTTCTTAGGGGTTAATAGTGCAGGAACTGCACAAGGACTTAAGCTCTCCCTAATGAAACCTTTCCTAAGTAATTCTCCCACTTATTTTTGTAGTTCTTGATGCTTAGTGGGGTTCATCCTATAATGGGAAGGTTTGGGAGGGTGGATCCTAGGATCAGGTCAATGGCATGTTGGATGTTTCTCAGGTATGGTAACTGATCAGGCAATTCTTAGGGAAGACATCCTTAAACTCCTCAAGGATCTCAATTACTTCTGGGGGTTGTTCCTTTTGGACTAATTCATAGATCTCTTTAGTAGTCAAAATTCAAACAGGATTACCCTCAGTGATGTCCTTTTCTAATTCCTTAGCTTTAATCAGATTAACTCTTGGCTTGCTATCCTTAAGGTTGCTAGATCCTTTCTTGATTGGGTCCCTAGGTGGAGTTGGATGTATCACATACTTGTTCCCATTGTGTTTAAAAGAGCAGATGTTGGATCGACAAATAAGATGGCATCGTGATCATAAAGCCAAGGTCGACCTAATATAATACTACTAACACCCATAGGAATTACATCGCTCCAGACCTTTTCCTCATAATTTTGTAATTTGATTAGTATTTGGCATGGACTTGATTAGGATAGAGGTGGAATCTACCCACGAGACCTTATAGGACTAGGATGGGGAACTGTGGTCAATCCTAATGACTTAACTGTATTGGTAGAGACGACATTGACACAACTCCCGCTATCCACTATGTTCTTGAGCACCTTATCCCCTATCTTAACAAAAGTCTGTAGGATGTTAGTCTTATGCCAATCTTCCTGGTCCTTAGTTTGAGTCTGGGTCAAGATATATCTAACCACTCCTAGTAGGTCTTCAGACTCAAATGTTTCCTCCTCTCCATCATACTCATCTATCAGATGGGTATCAGCCTCATAGACCTCTCCCTCAGGCTCAACTAGGGACTCGGATTCAGTCTCAGGTAACTCATCTATATGAAGGGATCTGACTGGGCACTGGTGATTATATGTCCCGGTTTGTTGCATCTAAAGCATTTGATCTGGGGATTGAAATTTTTTGGACCTCTACAGATTTGCCCTTATCCTCTCTCTGGGGTATAGGGGTATTATTCTGGGGTCGACTCAACTCAGTTTGGCTTGTACTGGGTCGGCTAGTGTTGGGTCGACTCAGGAAAGTCTAGCGGAGTCTGAGTACTGGGTAGGTCTGGGACGACTAGGATAGGCTGGCTAGATCTTGGATATGGGCTAGGGCTCTTGGTAGCCTCTGATTTATGATAGAATTGCCCTCTCTGAAAACGTTCATAATCTCTAGCAACTTGGTAAGCTTCTTCTAAATCGTGTACCCTTCTTAGGTAGAGTTTCTTTGAATATCTGCTCTCAGGCCATACCTAAACTTGGATAGAGTGACTTCCTCAGACTGAACGATATTACACCTCATGGTATACTCTTGGAATGTAGGAATGTATTCATTCACAGTTTTGCTATCCTGAATTAATCCCTGCCACTGGTCCAATAGGCTCTGTTCATACGATGTGGGGACATAATTGGACCTAAGTCTAGCCTTTATGGCGTGCCAGGTAACTATGGAGTCTCTACCCTCTAAAAATTGCCTTCACTCTAAGTGGCCCAGTATAACCTAGCTGTCGTACTAATTTGAGCTTGACAAACTTAAACTTACGCTCTTCAGACATGTCGTACCAGTCAAAGTACTGGTCCATCCCTTCCTCACAATCTAGGTAGTCCTTAGGGTCCATAGAGCCATCGAAAGTAGGTACTTCAAGTCTGACACTTCTAAGGGCTCTTTCTTCTTGGTCTACTGCCTCATGATTGGGTCTCCTAGGGAGGACATCAAGGACTGGATCAGGTCGAAGTGGTCTCCTAGGTTTGGCCTTATGTAGAGGTCAGGCTGTTGGGCTCTCCTAGGATGAGGTGGGGTCTCATGATCAGACTCAGTGTGGGGCTCACGGGCTTCTTTTAGGATGCCCAACCTAGTTTTGACTTGATCGAACCTGGACCCTAATCTAGCCTTAGATTGCTTGATGTCTTGGTTCATTTGGGTTAGTTGTTCAGTGATGATCCTTAAGTGATCATCAATGCTTTGATTAGCCATGGGTTCAGCCTGTAATGGAGGTGGCGACGGGCAAAAAGATGCTCCTGATCTAGTGCACATGCAAGCACAATCAAGCATACAAGACTCAGACTGACTCGGACTATGGTATGCTAGACCTAGTCATCCAGAGTAAAGGATTTGGCTTAATGCAAGCCAATCTAACAGTAACTCTTCAATTGGCCAGTTGGGATAGGTGGAAGGGGGAGGCTCGTCCCGCAAATTGCAGGTGCCTAATTAGAATAACCCCAACACTCCGCTTAAGTCGTTTGATATTTGACCTCCCTTCTAGACACCAATTTCAGAGCACACACCAGATTGATTTTTACTAGTCTCCTCCAGTACACTAAATCGACTATTGGTGTCCCTAGCCCTTTAGGGCAAATGTCAATTAAGTTGCTACTCAATTTTAAATTAGAGGCTTAGGATCGGAATGCACAAGTGGTTGTTTTGGGCCAAGGAAGGGGTCTCAATCCCTCCCTTATCTGACATCAATGAAAGCCCTTAAGAGTAATTTAATGCAATGAATGACATGTAAAACATAAACCCTAATCCAGAAATCTATAAATAGCAATAAATCTTAGAATTTTCACATTTTTTATGAGTAATGAGGCATGCTATTAATTCACAGATTGAATTAAATTTTTAAAAAAATAGTAAATTATAACGAATCTAGAGAAATAAATTTCATAATTTTTTGATGTGTATGCATGTAGAAACAATTCAATTAACAGATGATATATGATAATAACGTGAATTAAAATTAAGCCCTAACTATGCTCTGATACCAAACTGATGCAGGACCGATTCGCATGCAAGTAAATTTTTTAATGATTAATAATTGTAGTTGATTATTCTCCCAAAGTAATAGCCTAAGGGGATTCAGAAAAATTCACAGTAAATCCGCACGCGAAACAGTTCCTAAAAAATAAGGAAAAGGACCGCCGAGGCTAAGAAGCCCCGGTAGGGCTTGCTCTCCTACAATAAAGTTACTAGTAGATTAGAGGGGTGTACCTGGCAAGAGGGGGAAGATCAAAGTGTTGAAGGGGTTGCTCTGCCTGGCGGATGCGCCCTGATGGCCAAGCCTTGAACCCACGGATCTGCGGCCAAGTATCCGCTGACCTGGATGACGATCACCTTGAATCCTGGATTCGTGGCGACTGAGGGATCTGCAAGATCACCATACAAGGGTTAAAGAATAATAGAGAAAATTTAGAATAGAGGTAAAGAGACAAGGAAGGAGTAGAGAAAAGGAGAGGCTAGCCAAGGGCTCTTGGGCATCCACTATTGGAAGACAAAGGTGGCGGCCAGGGTTTCTCCTGAAGACTGGGATGTTGGCATGCGTAGGCGGAGGGAAACAAGAGCACCAGAGAACCAATTAACAAAAATCATAGTAACTCAAAACTTGGATTGATTGATTAATAATAAAAGATACATCATTTATACAAGAGGGTCTTTTTATAGAGCAAGAGACTTGGGGCCCAAGAAAATACAGATATGGAAAGAGAGAAAAAAAAAAGGCGCCCTAATCAAATTTGGCATGAAATCTATAGTGTCCAGATGAGGAAGGTGATCTTCTAGATGCAATCAGCAGCTGGATTCGGCATGAAATCTATGGCGTCCAGATGAGGCAGGTGATCTTTTAGATATGATTGAGATGCAATCAGCGGCAGCTTAATTTGGCATGAAATCTGCAACATCCAAATGAGGAAGGTGATCTTCTAGATGCAATCAACGGCAGCTTAATTTGACATTTGTAGGGAGAAATAATCTTCATATTTTAAAATTTGATAACAATTATCAATGCAGAATTTTAAAGATTAAATATTAATCTATCTAACATGCATCAAGATCATATCTTTGCCTTATATATAGGATCGTTTGATCTAAAATATGCATATAAATAAAAATCAAGATCATATCTTGATCATCAAGGTAAGAAGTCGTACTTCTTGCCTTGAATCATGCCTTAAGATCTAGGGATCATATCACTTACCTTAAGGGCAGTTGGTAAATCCTTTGTGCTCTGCAGCCGTTCAATCGTCCGGCCTCTAGTATCGTCCATGCGAAGCCCCGAATGATCAGATTCCTGGGAGTGCTAGCTTGTGGAAAAACAACTTTGCTGATCTTGAATCCTTCCACTTGAATCTTCCTCCAAGATCCACCAAATTTTTGCTAACACCAGAATCACCAGGATTTTCTATTCTAACTCTTTAGAATTTCAATCCATGACATATCGTGTGTTGTTGTTCTTATCTGGTGAGGGATGTCCTCTATTTATAGTCTCATTTTAGCCAGCCCATTGAATTCTAACACTTAGAATTCTGCCGTTCGGTAAAAGCAAAGAGATGTCGAACCAAAGAGACGCGACGTTTGGTTAATTCCGATGTTCGGTGAAAACCAAAGAGACGCGTTTTGTTAATTCCGACGTTCGGTGAGAATCAAAGAGATGTGAATTTTAACACTTAGAATTCCATTGCCTGGTTGATTCAAAGAAGCACATTTATTCCATATAAATTCTAGCACTTAGAATTCCAACGGAATCGTTTGGAGAAGATTAATGTTACATATTAAATTCTATATATGAATTTAATCTCTCAGACTTTAGTTATCTCATCATGTGAGATACTTATGCAAGAGGTTTGGGTTCAGGTTTTAGTATAAGCTGATCTAAATTTATTGGACTGAATCTACATAGATCATGGTCCTAGCCCAAATCAAATTTGGCTATCCTGAATCTATTTAAATCCAAATCAAGTCTAATTTCAAATCAATATTTGAAATTGATTAGTCCTTCTAATAGACTTAAACTAAATTGAATCTTATTCACTTGTACTTAACCCAATTGAGATAATTCAATCAATCAAATTGATTAATTAAATCATATACGATTCTCAATCGTTGATTAGCAAATAGATCATCCTAGAAAACTTCTATGCGTGTGACTCTCTAGGTTCGAACCTAAGCCGGTAGCATATAAATAACTTTCTATACTAATCGATGTGTCCATCTAGCAATGGAACCCGACGTCCAGATAGGTCAAAGAGTTGCCGAGCAAACTCCAAGAACCCTAAGAAACAGTTACCGTATAATTCATCTTTTGACCACAAATGCTAAGGATGGCTTAAGAGCCTGTCAACTCTAAACAGCAAATCCATAAAGTGATTTCAACTTTAGTGATCATGTGACTTTCACATGAAGTGCCTTGGCCAAGGTCTTGCTAAATTGAAACACAAGCATTTCTCCTTTTAACGGGATAGGTCAAATTCCATCTTGATCTACAACTGACTACCACAAGTACTTGACTGCACCCAGTAACCTTTTGTAGCTGGATTAAAAATTCAGGTGGTCCGGCACCTAAGTACAATGAGTTGCTTGCAAGTTACCGGTTGTGATCTTCAGGTCTGAAGGATACTTATACCTATATCTTCTCGGATTAACTCTTGACAACAGAGTATCCAGAAATAAGTCACATTCGGTGAAATGTACTCCTACACTTTCACCTGTATGTCATACTATGTCTCTACACTCCTTGGTTAAAGGACAACTGTTGCCCAGATGTAGCAACCCAAGAGGGGGGTGAATTGGGTTATTAAAAAAATTGATTACTATGCAAGTATGTGCTTAAACCCTAATTTTGATTTGCAGCGGTGTAGTGGAGTGCACAGAATGATAACAGTAGAGAATCAAACAACCACAAACACACAGAAGTTTATAGTGGTTCGGTGCCAAACTCAGCACCTACATCCACTCCCAAAACCTTGGGAATTCCACTAATCGTATCACAACGATTACAACCTCTAGCCAACCAGGCTAGCCCTCTTGTTTATACGGCATAAGGTAGCCAAAAACCCCTAGCCACACTAGGCTAGTCCTCTTATTTCACGGCACAAGGAAGCCAAATCTCCTAGACAAACCTAGGCTAGTCCTCTTGTTTCAAGGCACAAGGAAGCCCAAAATAATCAGGGTTAACACTAACCCTTTTATAAAAATGATCAAGGAATGATAAGAGAAGCTCCCACAATGAGCAAATATTCAGAATAACTTCACAATTTTTTAAGCAATAAACTCAGCAGTAAATGAACGAGGTCGAAGTAGCTGAAGCCTTGATTGCTTGAAAAGCTTCAAGATCCGGATGACTTTTTGGAGCAATGAATGAACTTGAATGCATAGCAACAACCACTCAACAATATGCAATATAAGCTCTTTCTTGGATTTTCTTTCTCTTAAACTCTTTTTTCAGAATCGTCATGGTGTGCTTCAAATCCCACCTTTTTATAATCATCCAACAAGAAAAGATCCGTTAGATACATTAGGAATAAATGGAAATAAAAACGGGAAGAAAATATAACCGTTATAAATGTTTCCCTTAAGCATTGAATGCTGATCTCCATTTGAGGAAGGAAGAGCATGCAAAGATTAAAAAATCTAAAAGTTAAATGTAGCTTAAAATAGCAATAGAGAGAGAGAGTAAGAGAGAAAGAGCAGCTTAAGAACTCAGGAAGCAGTTGACTGAAAAAATAACTCCAGGTAGCTGAAGACATCAATGCATTCGGTAAGAGATAAGTAAGTAACCCAGCTAGCTAGTCAGCTAGCTCATAAGAGAGGCCATGACAAATAAACATCCAGAAGCAGCTCTTTAGCAACTAGAAAGATTGCTAGTTAGCTCTTCAGCTAACTAACAACAAAAACAAACGCCATAGATAAAGTGCAGATCACTTAGTTAGCTAGGCAGCTAACTAAGCAAAGATAGTTAGCTCTTCAGCTAACTAACAGGCAATATAAATGGCAAAGTAAAGGGTTCATGCATTGGTAATTAGCTTCCCAGCTAACTAGAAATTAAGGCTCACGGTTGCAGGAGTTGCAGGAGAAGAGGAGTTAGCTCAATAGCTAGCTAAATGATAGTCAGTTAGCTCACTAGCTAACTAAAATAAAAGTAACGTAGGAATGGTCCGGCTTAGTTAGCTCTCCAGCTAACTAAGCAAAAAGGCAGCCATAGAATAAGATAGCTAACTCTCCAGCTAACTAGCCAAGAGCCAGCTAGCTCTCAGTTTAAAATTTGAATCCTCACGGCTTCAACTTTCCTGTGAAAATAGTTAGCTAAGCAATTAGCTTCAAGATAAAATAGTTAGCTAAGCAGTTAACTAAAAGAAACGTCAGCTAGCTAAAGGCTGGCAGCTAGCTCCAGTTAGCTAAAATTAAGATTCGGCCAGGAAGTTACAAGCAACTGGAGTTAGCTAAAACGAATTCCAGTTAGCTAACAAGTTCAACTAGCTAGCTAAATTAAGAGCGTTCGGCCAAGCACTGTGATGAGCATTTTAGTTAGCTGAAGAAACTTCAGCTAGCTAACCAGCTAGCTAAAATAAAGAGTTCGGCCAAGCACTGAGCAAGTATCAGCTACTAGGTGTGCCAGCTAGCTAAATGGAATAACAAGTTAGCTAACCAGTTAACTCCAAGCTAATAAAAATATCAAAGAATGAAGAACTTTCTTACCAATAAATTTGCATGAAGATACTTACTTGCAAGGCAACCAAACTTCCCTGTATCAAGCTTAGAATTGCCTAATTTTTTGTAATCATCAAAATCAATATGGGGTCAACAATCTCCCCCTTTTGATGATGACAAAACCTAAGCATAAGGAGCAAATATAGGAAGTTTAATATAGACAGGAGTGTAATCAGAAACATTAGAGCTCCCCCTATCTCGAATCAGTGAAATCTTTTCTCCCCCTGAATATATGGAGTTATTACTTTCTCCATTCCTTAATGTATGCAATAATCTTCTCCCCCTTTTAGATTAATCAAAAAGAAGTTTGAAGAGGCAATAAATTTAAGCATAATATCAAGGAGATGTGATCAAACATACATGAGCAGTCATGTCAGTCTCATACAAAATAGAGTATTACAAACATTACACGCCATGGTTGTTGCATCAAGTGAATTGGGGACCCAAGAACCCCAAATCCAATAACCCAGCAGAAGAGATGAAGGTTCTGAACTCAGAAATGTTCGCTGATCTAGTTACCTGTCTGCCTCATTTCTTTTCATTGGCCCCAATGATACAATTAAAATCACCAGCAATGATGGATGGAAGTCCCTGAGCAAGCAGAGAAAGTAATTCAGTCCATAGGACACGCCTCTCCTGAAAGTCAGTACTAGCATATACACCCAAGAGGAGTTAGGCATTAGAATTTCCCTCGGTGATGACAAGAGTAATATGCTGGTTGCACTGATGAAAGGCATCCATCCTAATAGAGGTGTTGCGCCAAATGGCCAAAGTGCCACCAGATAGGCCCACTGACTCCACATCATAAGAAGACCAAGATCTGACAATCTGTCTCCTAAATCGGGCTAGGCTATCTTCCGATAATCGGGTTTCCAAAAAAATACAGATATCAAAGTTGTATAACTGCATCAGTCTCCCAAAAGAGGATTGGAACGAAGGTTTCCAAGCTCCTTTCACATTCAGATTAGAATCTTCATTTACTAGTTGGGAGAGGCTGGGATCCAGCTTGGACCTTCAGCATATCATTATCAGAAAGGCCCCCACCAGACAGGGTGCCACCCTCAGTCTTCTATATTGTACAATCCATCAATTGGTTCACCATTTGATCTTCAATCTCTTCCTCCCGAAGGGGCACAGCGGAGAACTTGGTTTTAGCCTTACCTCTTAATCAAGTCAAATAGAGAAAAGCTCGATGGTAATAGTTTTTGCGATGCCATCTCTCTCTTAAATCTAAAGCAGCTCTCTCTCTCTCTCTCTCTCTCTCTCTCTCCATAAAGTACTATGCAAATCTATATAAACCCATGATTGTTGCTACTAAATGAACTAATGAACTCCAAAGTAGGAACAAATTTCATTATGCTACAAATTTTATACCAAGGAGTATTGTACTTATTGGACATCTACCCTTCATCCACAACTCATATCCGTTTGGCATCCAACAAATTCTTCTTTATTTCTCCAAAACATTACAATAGTCTGCATATAAGTTAGGATGCATAGCAATCATCTGAATATATATATTACTCTACTACATGAAGTTTGTATCATAGAAGATCGGCATCGAAAATCATTGTGCTGATTCATTAGCACGACTTAACAATTTTTTATTTTTTAATATCTTTTTTATATTAGTCTAAACTATTTGATGTTCAGGTTGTGTTTGGTTCATTCATGTCTGCTATACTTCGCATGCATGCTAAGCCGTGCTGTGTTTATAAGCTTAGGAAAAAGCCTTTGCGCACTGTGCATAGTATAGGATGCATGCACTACACACGCATATGGTTGCACATGCGCCAAGAATATTTTTTTTTTTCTATACCACATGTGCATCCATGCGCATAGATAACCAATCATCGCATGTGATGCCTGCATTTCTGCACTACATGCGGTGCAGAAAAAGTTTTCCATAAAGCTATATAGTTCGGCATGGCTCTTATAGCAGTCTTGGGCTTGCATGGCCCATTTTATGCCAGATTGGGCCACAGCATGGGTCCCGGTCCATTTGACACCCCTATAATCAATGTGCTCTCTTTTAGTCCAACTTCAAAGCAGTCAACTTCTGACATCTGAAAAGAGCTCACTAATTTGGTACGAAAAAGAGCAGGAGAAATTTCTTGGACAGTCAACGAGAATGTTTGCATTGCTTTTCCTCTGATAGCACCTGTGCTTCTTGGCAGCTCCATCCTTGCATGGAAAGGCGCCCACATAATAGAGTGTAATAAAACCTCTGAGAATCTTCCTCCCAGCCTCATGGACATATCATCATAGTATAAATACCCAACAAATCCCTTACAAGTAAATCCACCTGCCAATACGAAATGCATTCAATGCTCTCCACGGTATCATCCAAGAAAGAAGTTTGATCAATCAATAATAGAGACAAAAATGGGCTGGCGCTAACTTTTAAGGGGCTGGGCTTAGCTTCTAGCTAGCAAGAATATTATATTTCTGACATTTTATTATATAAGATTAGTTAAAATCGATAAAAAAGCTAGGAAGAATGATATGCTGACTATTTCATCAGTTTTAATTGATCGTATGCTGCGTAACATCATGAATGCAATATTTTTAAAATATAATAAATTAAATTATAATAATTAAGAGTTTAAAGATAAAAATAAATTTTAAGTGAAAAGTTTGAGAATTTAGCCTTTCTTTTTTTTTGTTTTTGTCTCCCTGTCTTTTGCCTTCGAAAGTTATCATTTTATTCTAGCAGGCAAAAAATACAGCATAAAAAGAGGCTTAGGGGGAAAAAAAAAAAAAAAAGAGAAGGGACCCTAAAAACAAAGGGTGATGAGATCTGGAAGTAGATATTTTTGCTTTCTATGCTAAATATATTTTCACTCTGCACTTTGTATACCAAATTTCACTCTGCACTTTGGTTTGGCTTCAAGTTACTGAAGATAGGATCAATCTGAATTTTTGGATCAGTGAAGGTACTTCTACATGGCTTAACTACATTAACTAAATATTCTCATCACTTTTCTTGTAACTAATTTTGAGATTTATGTTTGGTTAAAAAAATCCAAGAACATATATAGTAAGAACCTCAAGCAATATATGCAGTAGTGAGCTCCTTTATATTCTTAACTTGCTATGATCTTTTATGCATGACCTACGAAGATGCAGTATTATCTCATTCAAATATAAATATATTTTATGAGAGACTAAGGCCGGATCTCAACTTAAATCGATCTAGTCGCAATTGAGTGAATAATAGGAGTTCGAAATTGATGATTAAAATTATTAAATATATAATTTAACATCTCTATATTTTTTATAAATTTTAAATTATGCAATTTGAAAACCTTTTGCATTTATGTTTACAGGTCAAAATTATAATTATATCTATCATCTAAATTATTCAATTTTGATTTCTTGACACGTTATAAAACTTTTAAATCATATAATTTTTAATTTTTAAGTTCTTTAGAGATAGTAAATCAAATTAATAGCTTGAATAATTAAATATTAAATTTCATCAGCTAATCAGAATTTTATTGGATCTAAGTGAAGATCAATTTGATGGGATCCTAATCTACCTTTGTATAATGTTATTTATTGATTTAGGTTTTATAGCATGTTAGCTTCGCTAAAGCCAGTTCCAAGTCCAGATAAAGAAGGAGGATTGCGTTAGGTAGTTGATAGTCGATGTCAAACTCCGTTAGATTCTTTAAAAATGAATCTACTGATTCAAACTATGCGAAGTTGAGTTTTATAACATGTTAGATGTTTTCATATAGGAAGAATGTGTGCATTTCATTCTAGAAGCACTATTCAAGTCTTGTTAGAAATAATTATTGAAAGAATTAACAATTAGTCTCGATATTTATTTTTTAAGTGACTCTTTTTCAATAGTTAGCTATTGGTCATTGACTTAATCAACAACTATCTCATACAGGCACTTAATCAATCATTAGTTTGGTCCTACCTGAATCTCGGATATTTTTCAGCTCAAATCAGTGGTTGACATCCCAATCATGAAACATTAAGTACAAGGTTTTTTTTATGCTAATCCAAAAATAAATTCCTATGCTATAGCATCTCAACTGGCTAAAAATTGTTTGATTCTTCTATTATTTAACTAAAAAAAAAGTGATCATAGCTGTCTATCAATTTGCCTCATGTGCAGCACGTCTCTCTAGTACAAAATTATATATAAACACACAAACACATATATATTTTAATTATAACTGATCATGAAGTACTCCAACTAGCTTCCCTAGAAAGTGAAACCATTTTTTAAACTCCTATCTTCTTAAAATTTAGCTTTTCCTCTTCTTTTCCATAAATTTTCATCACATGCCCCCACTTTAATCTCTCAAGATGCATGGGAGATCTAGCCATGTATCCATTTCAGGTCCTTTGTAGCTCCATTGGATTCCCTAGTGTTTGATTGGATAAACTTAATACTCGATACCGTTTACTATTCAATTTATTACCCATATGGGGCTAGCTTTTATTTACCCAACCCACTTACACTAATTAATTGACTTCCTTGGTCCTAACCTTAATTTGGTAGTCCACCTTCCATTCCCTTGCCCAAACTCCTTAATCAAATCCCTAACACATGCTAGACAAGAAGCTTAAGCATTGGAGAGAACATAATAAATTATAAACATGATGACTGCTCCAATTCTTTTTAGCAATTTTTAATCTTTGAATCATGGACTCCATAAGCTTCCTATTAGTTAAAACAAGATTAGAAGTAGCCAATGCTCCACCATACTGCTAGCCTACTAGTATTATTCAATGAGTCTTAAGATCATGCTTTTTGCTATTTGTTCGAGTTACATTGACCAATGGAGTGCGAGGACTAAAGCCAAACTTAAATAATTTATAATCCGATTGGTCTTAGATGACACAAACTGATTCAATTATTAAAATTACTCACTCAACTTCATATACTTTTGATTGGATTGACCTAGCTATAATTTCAAGTCAAAAATTGTCACTCCTAGTCCTCTCAGAACAGTGGGCAAATAACTGTTTGTCAACCAGTGAATGAAGCTATTTATTTGGAGATATAACTTCTTAATGCTTTTCCTCTGAAAAAAAAATCGAAATTATTTGATGCAACACTTCAAATGTGATGAAGTATGTATGAGATAAAAAAAGGTATTAAAGTTGAGTTGATTATACTATTTATGATTTTAATCAGACTAACTTTACTAACGCGCTTTCATAAGTCTAGCAAAAGGTTGCATTAACTTTGAAAATCAATCTACATCATTCTATAAGAAAGTTTCCTTGAATTTTAAGCATTTTTTGCTCAAATTTGAATGTAAATTCATCATATTTTTTGGACTCTGGAACCAAGAGCATGGCCAAGGGCGTGGGTCACATTGAAGTGATTCAAGATTGATACTTCCTAACAGAAATTAATTAAACTTGCAACAGATGAAATGGTTAGGTGATTGCTTTCTTGTAAGTGGATCTCTGTTCAAAGGTGATGTTGGCACTGAGAAGGTCAAACAGGAGAAACAATTAACTGGAGGTCAAACACAGCTTAGTGGAGTGGTTGGATCTCGCTTTACCTTGCGTAAATTTTAAAAAATAAAGGCTTTACTTTCTACTAGCAATTTAATAAATTAGGCAAGTACCACCTCATCTGCCAATATATATCTTAAGGAATATTGTTTCCAGGATGATAGCTGGTCCAGAGGTCAGAGCCTTAATGACTCCTCCAACCATCCTTCTGTTGTTACTTTGAATTCCTCCTCTTCCAATCGGCTACATCTTCAATGGGCTTGCTTCGTCATTTCAGGTATTGCACTTGATGGGGCTAATTGATCTTATGAACAATAATGATCGTATCTGATTTTAACCTCAGCAAAGCGGTCTTTCTAGATGATTTTTCTCGATGGCCTTTTAGACGGCATTTTTGGCAGCCTTCTTAAACGGCTCAATTCCTAGGCGGCCTTGCTGTTCTATTCGGCCTGGATGCGATAGACATTAAATAATTTCGTCAATGGCCTTACTCTTGCAACAAGTGCCCAGTTATGATAAAGAGAGAGAACAAGTCCGTCGAAGGCAAAAAGGCGTGGGATTCACTCAAGGCCACCTTTTGTCATTAATGTCCGATCGTCAAGTCAATGGTTGAAGCATTTAATGGTACAAAAATGGTCATAATGACTTAAAAAACATTTAATGGAGTGGATCATTCAATGATCAAATCACGGACATGTACTACAAGGTGAGGAAGGCATGAAGTCCTCGCGGCCTCTTCTCGTTCTCTTCCTCAGAAGCCTTTTCCAATCGGTCTTCTTGGACGGCCTTCCTAGACAGCGGCCTTCCTACTTTCTAGACGGCCTTCTCCGACTTTTAAGTTGGTTGTGATATTTTTCTATTCGGCTTATGCAGCTACGTTATTGATAAGGAATACAACAAATATTCCTCTACTAAGATCGCTATTAGTATGATCAAGTACGCAGTTGCGATATAATCAACAAAAAAACACATAAAATAATAATAGGAACCAAAATCAAAGAAAACAGCGAGAGACGAGGATTTTACGTGGTTCACCCAAACTGGGCTATATCCACGGCGGCACACGATCTGTAAGGCTTCACTAAGAGTTGAATCAGGTACAAGTCCCCAAAAACACACTCTCTCGGAAACTCTTATGATCTCACTTAAAGATTAAAGAATCCCTTTTTTTCTCTCTCTATAGCATACAAAGGTCCTCATCGAGCCTCCAATTTATTTCACACGTTCGTAACTCCCACATGAGATTTTTATGGTGAGCAGTTGCAGCTGAGATGATGCCTCAAATCCTCTTCTAAAAGCTCCCTACAGTGACTTTGGATAATGGCCAAAACATCCTCAACTAACTCCCCAAAATCTATCCAAATCTTATGTTTGTTACTTTTGGATAATGACCAAAAACATCCTCAAGTAACTCTCCAAAATCTATCCAAATCTCATGTTTGTTACTTTTGGATAATGACTGATTTGCCAACTCCTTCGTGAACTCTGATTTGGGGCTTCCTCTTGATGAAATTAAGCTCCATCCATAACAATTATATCTCTCGCACCAAAGTATTTATGGTCTTATAACAACAACGTACATCATGCTTGCTCTAAGGCATTTATTGCCTTATTTTCTTCCATGCACTAAGACATTTATGGTTGCCATGTTGGCACACTTGCATGAGAAAAGATGGTGTAGGATGCAAGGAAGGCTTACATAGGAATTTAGGTACAGAATAATCAAGTGGCCATCCATCTCTGATGGGATAGCGCCTGCATCTCTGATATGCCACTAAGAAGCAAGCATCTTCATAAAGACCCTAACAAGTGAAAGCACCTTAGGTCTCATAGAAATCAACCTGATATTCCATCCATAAAAGTCATCATTCATCATGTGCCTCAACCACTCAAATCAGATGAGCCCCAAAAGTCATGGTTCATCATGAGGCTCCACGTGACTCATTTCCATCACTAGATGACAAGGCTCCAAGCTTATCAAGCAAGCCACACAAAGTTCAAAGATAAATAAATTGGGTAAGAGGGACCTCCAATCAGGTAACCCAAAAAACCAACCAACAACCCATAACAACACACGCTCATATGCTCATAGAGAGCTCTTCTCTAAGCTCTCTCTCTTTCTCTTTCAAGCTTCCTCAAGCTTACAGCTGTTGCCCAGAGCACTGACTTGAGCGTTGGAGGGTCCTCGTCGGAATCTTCGATCTTCAAAACTTTTTGCAGGCTCTCAGATGCGAAAAGCTTGCCGAAAGATCTCGGGCTCGTTGAAGAAGACGATCGGATGCTTGCGGACGTTCGAGGAAGGTCATCTGGCAACAACAGTTTAATCAAAACATCAATTTGGATCAACCTCATTCACAGTTGAGTCTGACCACCTTGACTTCAACCCAACATCAAATCAGTCATGAAACTGGATTTCAGATCAGATCAGGAATGTGGCAGTCTTTGGGTGTTCCATTCCTGGGCCGAAGATTTCGTTTGCAAGCATATTTTGATCTTCTTTTTGATGAGCTCCCATGCAAACTGGTTATCTGGAACTGGAAGTGACAAGCTTTGTCTTTCTGCTGCAAGAGTTACCTTCACTAATTAAGTGTGTTCTTCTGCCTACTCTAATATACCTTATGACTAAAGTGGTGATGTCCTTGAAGGTAAGGATGTGAAAAAATATAAATAAATAAATTGTGACACCGATCTAAACTATGTTTTTGATTTGGTTTAGATCGATATTTTTCTGCCTTTTAATTTAGCTTCGGTTCTAAGATTTTAAAAGATCAATATAAGCCAAACCGAACAATGTATTTATATTATATAAGCTTTCATTTGTACTATAGTTAAAACTACGATATTATGGGCATATATAAATGAATGAGTTGTGAGGGCGCTATATTAGACTGCTATTTAATCATATAAAATTTAGTAAGAAAATTAATTTTATATATAACTAATAAATCAAATAGAAATCAAATCAATTTTTTTTATTCGATTTAATTTAGTTTATTGAAACAGCTGGTTTGATTTTGATTTCAGTTTTAATTTTAAAAATTTAATTTAAATATTTTTTTTAATTGATCTGATTCAACTCATGCATACCTTCATGCAAAGATGGTGAAACTCATGGCTGTTTAAAGCTTTTATGTGTGGGCAATTTTCTAATAGAACTAAAGTAGGGTAAACTACTCATCTTTTTAAATTTTAATCTTTTATTAATTTTCTTTCTCAAACAAATTACATTATTTATAAAAAAATATCATCATTTTTATGAAAGTGTTCGAGATAGACTTGCTGGATCGGCTTTTATGATCCGTTGATCGGATGGATCGATGCTGGCAGCTGGTGGATTCAGTCTTCTTGATCTTTCTATACCACTAGCTGAGCTGTATGCTGTGTGGACGGATATATCCTATACCATTCGTAATCTGAACATTCGTAGGTCTATTATTGAGGGAGATTTTATTATTGTTATTTACTGGCTTTGATAGGACTCTGGCGATCATTTGCCCACTAACCCTTGATCCGTAACATTTGGACAATGCTTCATCATGCTTATAGCGCTCATGATCAGATTCGGTATATCTACCAGAAAGCTAACTCAATGACTGACTGAGTAGTTGCTCGGATGGTTCATCACTATGGACTTTAAAGCTGGAAGCAGGTGACTTATACCCTCTGGTTCTTATTCAAATTTTATATTATGATATAACGGGCTTGACTCATCATAGAATGGTACGATGTCTGTATGCATCATATATATATATATATAAATGAATTATAGTTAAAAAAATTCTGCTGTTATTTTTCACCCTGGCTCATTATATACAACCTCTGTAACAGTGATTATTTTTAAGATTAAAAAAAAAAAATAGAATGAACCTACGCCCATTGGCACCTTGTGGCATGCAACAACAACGGTAGAAACCCTGGCGATTATTGTCAGGTTCCCAAATGGGGACTCTTTTTAGCGTGGGACCACTTGATCTGGTAGGAGGCCGGGAACTCATGTCATCATTGCCGTTGGATCAGTGGACCCACTTAATGCCGCCATGTCCCGTTCTCATTTGGAAAGATCCAAGGTAATCAAAGCATTCGCAGCAATACGTTTTCGGCCGTCAGGATTCGTCTCCGAGTTTGAAATCCGTCCATTGGGTTGCCGTAGCCGTACCTACCACGTGAGCTGGGGGTTTAAGAAGGGCACCGGCTCGTGGTCGTGGGTACAATTTTTGTACCGCAATCTACGGGGCAAAGTTAGATGGCTGCCATCATATTTTATTCTAGAAAAATTCTAAGTGGATAAAGCTACTCCTTTGAGGGAAAAATAAAATGTTAATATTTTTTTTAATTCCTAAACTTCTACTTAAAATTTATTTAATTTTATATTTTTTTATAAAATATTATATTTTTTTGATATTTTAATATATAAAATTAATGAAAATTAATAATATAATTACTCATAATATTAATATAATAATTATTTATGATAATATATTAGCTATTTTATTAATTTTAATTGGCAACGAAACATCGAGAATGTTATATTCGAGAATATGAGGAATGAAACTATAATAATTATAAATTTGAATATTAAAATAAAATTTGAGCACATATTTTAAGAATTAAAGTATATTTTTGTTCAGATAAAATTAATTTTTTTAAAATAAATTTATGATTTTACTGGCGTAATATCTAATTTAATATAATATAGAAAAGCTGGGAATTTTTTTTTATGCCACATATACCTCTCATGTAAATGTAAAAAAATTTCTTCGCATAAAACTCTTTTATTTTTGTTCATGATTTGTTTTTCTTTTTTTAAGGGAACATGGATGGCTTTCTTATATTTCCTGGTCCTCAAGAAAGAAAACCTTTTTTTTTCTTTTTTTTTTTCCTTTTTTAAATATTAAGCTATTTACTTGCATTCATTTTTTTAATTGAAACATTTTAGTAGTTAGAAATATTGGGTCCTTATCTATTTTTGATTTATCCCCTCTTTAATTTTAAATTTAAAAATAAATTTTAAATTTTAAAAATTAATAATATAAAGTTATAGAATTATGATTTTATTTATCTTATGAATCATATCGGTATGGTACAAGTTTATACCTAATTTATATAGTAAACTTTCTTGGCTTGCATATACTGGGTCGATATTGTCATGTATAAAGATTTATTTAATAGCTTTTAAATTTTATTAACTTTAATAATTTTTAAATATGTGTAAATTTTTTGGTTATTAACTATGGTAGGACAGTAGGGCTCATGTAATTAATGATCAGAAAGTACTAAAATTGAAAGTTCTTACCTAATGCCATAACTTTGAGAGATCTTTTTAGTGAATAAGAACGAGAACACCATTCTTTTAACCATAGAGAAATCTAAAAATTTAAAATCTTTAATATCATCTGAATTTATGATCACTAGAGAAGCCAAGAGGCATGCATCCATAAAAAATGGAAAAAAAAAACTACTAAAATGATAATATCAATCTCAATAGCAGAATTTAATTTCTTTTATATAAAAAATAATCACTGTGACAATTTGACCACTATTTGTTAAAATGATATCTTTTACGTAGCTTACCATTGCATGGATGCATGATATGGCTTGTCGCAAAATCAAATTGAAATTACATCTCTATCCCTTTGCCTCAGCTAGCGATGCCAAGGAAAAACATACCAAATATAAATATATACAAGTTCTAGCATCCATCATCTTCTATATTTTTATAATTTATCTTATCATTGTTTTTAACTCCACCGATCTTTCCCTAATACACTTTTTAATTTTCAATATTTGAAAAAAATTATGTATAAACTCTAGCTATAAATGCATTCTTTAAATTTATTTTAAATGATATTGAAACACCATTACTCATGATTTGCATTACAAAACTGACTTTGAAACTAAAAGCTATATATTTGAAGGTTATCTTTGTAGGCATCTAATCTTCAAAAAATATTATTCTAATGGCTATAATATGTAAGCATTCAAGTTACTAAATTTAGGTACATACATATTTTTATGATATGTAGGTCATGATTCACACTATTAATTTTTAATTTATAAATTATATAATATAATTTATCATTCTAATACTATTACAATCACTGTTGATCATGCCCATTTGACAAGATAATTTTTATGATATAAATTATAATCAATAGTATACATTTTTTATTTAAAATACTTAGCTTATACATACATACATATGCATGCATGCATGCATGCATGCATGTGTATATAAAATTATGTTGTAATTTAAATAGGGATTGGGAAATAGCATAAAAGAAGAGAAATGATGATGAAATCACTGGGGTGTGACCACGTTCCAAGTCTTCAATTTATTATGGCTCCTGCATTCACGACGGTGGATCAGGCGCGGTAAGATGACCGGCTTACCCCATACCTCTCTCGTGCGCGTCACGTGCCAGCGTCCCGCACGGAATCCGCGAAGGCCAGCCTGGCACCCCTGTTATTCCGCCCAAACACGCGCAGGTAATTACGCCCGCGGCCCCAATCCCAGCCGACCCCCAAAACCAAAACCCCCGTCGTCCCCGTCTCCGGTATCCCACCAACCGTCCAAACCGACCCAACACCCCGATGGACGGCCCTGCCCCCGCCACGTGTCCCAGCTTATCCCCGCCCGGAGCAAACTTATTCCAGCATGGAGACGCGGTGTGCTCCAACTTATTCCCCGCCCTCCAATCCCGGACCGCGGAATGCAAACCACCGCACGAACCTTGCCACGTGGCGGCGTGACAAGTCCCCGCCTCGTGTAACGCTCGCGGGGGGCAGTTCCGGCATCTAATTTTAACTCCCGTCGCCCCTCGCCGCTTAATTAATAATTACCACATTCTTCAATTATCCATCCCATATAATTATAATTTAATTAACAAGTAATTATTTAAAGAAAAACACGCAAACCCCCTGCCTTCCTCCCCCGATAAATTAATAACTAATAATTCCAATTATTAAGCTCCGCCATCGTCACCACCCAGAGCAAAGGGAGGAGAAGGCGAAATCTCGAAGCGTAATGGCGGAAGGAGGGGAGAGGAGCGACGGGGGAGGGGAAAAGGGGGAAGGAGAGAGCGGAGAAAGCGTGAAGCTCTTCGTGGGGCAGGTGCCGAAGCACATGACGGAGGAACAGCTGCTGGCGATGTTCAAGGAGGTCGCGCTCGTCGACGAGGTCAACATCATCAAGGACAAGACCACCAAGGTCTCCCGAGGTGGGTCCTTCGATCTCTCCGTCTCTTGTTCCTTTTGATGTGCTTGGATCTTGGGAATGCTGGTGGGGATTGGGTTCTGCTAAGGGGTTGATGGTGGAGAGGGTCTTTTCTGGGTCGCAGGCTGCTGCTTCTTGATCTGCCCGTCGAGAGAGGAGGCCGACAAGGCGGTCAGCGCCTGCCACAACAAGCAGACGCTCCCAGGCGTATGTCTCTCTCCCGATCTTCTCCTCATTTTCTTTTTCTTCTGTTTGAATTCTGTGGAATGCATTGCATTTGGATCTGCATTTTATGCTTATGTTTCTTTAATGAGGAGACGCACAATTCGATTTTTTTAGATCTCGTTGCATTGTTGTTGCCAGCTCCGTGTTAGAAAAATTCGTTTTTTTTGTTTCAGATCTTGTGTTGGAGTTGTGTCAGTTCTGATGTGATCTGATGAATTACTGGGAATTTGATGTGATTGGTGGGTATCAGTTGATATTGCGTTGATGGAATAGGTGGCATAGAGTGGTTTTTGAATATAATGGGCAGAAATGATTGAGTGTAATGGATAAGACAAGCGGAAAAAGCTCGAACTTTCGTAATGGAAAGCTGATGTCAGTTAGGTGACTTTGTAGCTTAGCTGGGTTTTAGTCCGTCCGTAAATGGGTAGAACTTTTCTTACACTGTTACAATCAATTACATTTGTGCACCAACAAAAGACAAAAATATGGTGGTTGAACATGTTGGCGTGCAATTAATGCCTTACCAGTAAAAAGTCCTTCATTAGCTCAACAGAACTGAAATTAAGACCATCAGAATCAGCTTGGCTATGCAGTAAGCTGTAATTTGGACATTCTCAGGTATATTTTGATTCAGTCTAGTGGCAGTGATAGCCATTTTGATAGGACTAGAGTCGCAGACCAAATTGAATTGCAACGGGTAGAAATGTTTTAGAGCAGGAGATTGGATGTTCATACGTTGTAAGAAGGAAATGTAAAGATAATGTCAATTGTGCTGATTTTTAGAGCTGGGTTCTAGTCAGCAACTGATTCTATTTTCTTATGCTGATGTAATAAAATAGATTTATCATATAAATTTTTTATGCGGAATTAGAGTAGCATATGATAGAGTACCTAGAGAAATAATACGGTGAATTTTAGAAAAAAATGAGTATTAAAAGGTATATAGAATTGATAAAAGATATATATAATAGAGCAATAACTATTGTTAAAATAATAATAGAAAAACTAGTAAGTTTTTAATTACCTTAGGTTTACATCAAGGATCTGCCTTAAGTCTATATCTTTTTGTATTAGTTATTGATGAATTGATCAAATATATCCAAAATGATATCCCATGGTGTATGTTATTTGCAGACGATATAGTGTTGATTGATGAAACTAAATTGGAGTAAATGCTAAGTTAGAGATTTGGAGAGAGGCTTTAGAATTTAAAGATTAGTTGAACTAAACCTGAATACATAAAATTTAATTTTAGTGGAAGTAGAAATACAAATGAAGAAACAGTGAAGAATTGCAAGCCAAGAGATACCAAGAAGTAAAACATTTAGGTATTTGGGATCAATTATCCAGCAAGAAGGTGAAATAGATAAAAATGCAAATCATAGAATTAAAGCAGGATGGATTAAGTGGAGGAGTGCTTTGGGAGTATTGTATGATCAACGCATCTCATTAAAATTGAAAAAAAAAATTCTATAAAACCGCTATTAGATTAGCTATGCTATATGGAATAGAGTGTTGGACAATACTGAAACAACATGTAAATAAATTAAGTATAAATGGATATATGGTAAAACTTTAAAAGATAGAATTAGAAATAAACATATAAGAGAAATGATAGGAGTAGCTCCAATTAAAATAAAATAAGAGAAATCGATTACGGTGGTTTGGACATATACAACGAAGACCTTTAGATATTTCAGTTAGAAAGAGTGATCTTTTAACAATCCATGGTAAGGATAGAGGTAGAGGTAGACCCAAACTAATATGGACAAAATAATTAAAAAAGATATAACTATTTGTAATTTGAATGTCGACTTAGTCCTGAATAGAGCAGAGTTGAGGAAGCAGATAACCCCATGTAGTTGGAAAAAGGCTTAGATGAGTTGAGTTGAGTTGAAAATCAAAGTAGGATAGGGGAAGCTGAGAGTTATTTTATTATGATGGGGCCATTTATAATAAGTGTCTATCAAAAAGGAGCCATCTATTAGTTTGATGTCACTAACGATTGCCAAAAACATCTTTGAATTAGCATTAGCTTAACAACATGTTTTACATTTGCAAAAGACTTCAAATCTTTGCACTTAAAATCATGTCTTTCCAAGCTAGCTAAACTATGTAACTTACCTGAAGATTTGGAGATAAACAATTGTCAAGCGAGGTTTTTCACATTATGGAGCAATGAGTCACATCTTCGCAAAATGTCAGGTAATGTAGCATTGAATCCAAGGGAACTGCTGCTAGAAGCCTGGAAAAATGCTGCTAAATGAATCAACTATTTCATGTTAGTATGTAACATTGCAAAAGAAAAATAGAGACATCTTTTGACATGTCTTTGGCTTAATATCATCTGACTACACCCATTAATTTGCTTTCAAAAATCCTATTACTTTGGTTGATGCCAGATGTCCTGTTCAATCTGATCAGTGTCATTACCAATTGAGCTAAGATGAATTATTAACACATGTAGCAATTTTTTGGCAATAGCTCCTGCTGATCATGAACTCAATAGCTTTGAAATTATTCCACACTTCTTTCCTTGACTAGGTAGTGCATGCCACCAATGACATCTGTTGATTTTCAGGGCCATGAAAGGTAGAAAGGAACAAAAATTAATTAATAATATTTATATGTTGACTTTGCTACATTCGAATGCGTCAAACCTAAATCCAGCCACCTTCCTTATCCTTTGATCGAAATAGATTTTGGAGCCACCCCACCTTTTTTACTATTTTCATCTTCGGATCCGTGAACTGTGTAAATCTAAGGACAAAGGAGGTGACTGATATAGGCTTAACTACATTCAAATGTATCCAAGTCTACCTCTACCTCCTCCCCTCCCTCCTCTCTCTCTCTCTCTCTCTCTCTCTCTCTCTATATATATATATATATATATATATATATATATATAATGCCCAATGCAACTTCAACACCAGTTAAATAGAAATTACCAATTAAATGGTAATTTTAATTCAATAACTTTTTCATTGTCTTTTGAGACAAAACTATATTTTTTAACCACAAGCAATATTTCTGTTGGAATATTTGGTTGTCCATAATTTTTTTTACTCCGGTGGCAGTGATGTTGAATGGTAATTTCTGTTTAACTGGTGTTGAAGTTGCATTGGGGATCAACTGATATCCCATTCATTAAGGGGCTTTAGAAACCACATCTTTTTGTTAAGAAATGTGAAGCAGAGTTGTTTGGCATACAATAGGTTTAAATTGGTCCAAAATAGGAGCATGTTACTCAGGTGCTCAAAGATGACTACTATGCAACTTAATTACAGAAAGTGGCTAAGCATGTTAGTATTATACCAGGTTCAAGTATGCAGCTAGATATATGATCTTCCATAATTTCACTTAAGGTTGCACAAACATGAACTTGATCTTTCTTGCATCAATGTTACAAATCACAAGTGCTATTTGAAAAGCTAGTGCTATTTGAAAAGCTTATCTTTAGAGCTGACTATACATTAAATCTTTAAGTTCTTAAATGCTTTTTTTTGAATTACTTTCTTCTTATCCTGAAAGTTCTGTAACACGATGTTGATAGACTCTGGAGACCCTGGTTTACTCGGTTCCAGAAACATAGACTTCTGTTATAGAAGAGAATCATAAGTTAATGATTGTCTTCTTGCTGGCTGATCATTCCCACCATGACATATCCAGATATAGGGCCTATTTTTTATGATGCTTAATCAATTCATGCACCATTATATGGTGCACTTGGAATTCTCAAAAGACTGTACTACAGACCATTTTAAAAACTAATAGTGAGATGACGCAGAAATCTGAGGCCAAAATAATAAATGATGTTTTGCTAAAATCAGTTATGAGATTTAATTACAGTAGCATTCATTAGGTTGCAAACTAGGAAACAATGATGTCCAAGGAGCATGCAGAAAAGGAATACACAATTTGGAATAATTTTTACGCAAGCCAAAAACTGTGAGGCATTAAAATGGTGTTGATCTTGGTATAAGACAATTGAAGAATTTGCAAAAAAAAAGATCAAAATAAAAAAACTGTTTCATGCAAAATCATTGTTAGGTTCTACGTGGGTAAGTTTTTGTTGCATTTAGTGGACTCTCGTCAAGTGGGCAAAATGAAAGTGCGACTTTGCCATTTTCTTCAGGAAATTAGGAGTTTGATATAGAATTAACAACCCTATGTCAGAAATATATATCGCTGGTGGGTTTTTGGGGGAGGGTGATTCAGTCAATTACTTCCTAATCTCTATGGGTTTCTTTGAGGTTTCAAATTTGTTGGATCATATGTATGACTGAGTGTGACTAGTCATCCTATGTTGCTCATCTCAAAGGGATTCTATTTGGTAGTCAAAATCACTCAGGCTTTCTATTTTTTATTTAAAGTTAGATTTAAGTGAGATCAGACTGATCACTTAGACGGATGCAAATTGAATTTAAAGGGCTGATATAGCTAAAATTTTTATTTCGTTATTTTTTATTTTTAAATTGCAAATGAGCAAATTTAAATTTCCAACTTCAACATGGATGAGGAAAGTGCCATAGGCATATCTTTGATAGGACTTATTAGGAATTCTATCGGTAGGCTAAATCGGTCAGGAATTCTATTAGTAGCCATAGACATATTTTTGATATGACTTATTAGAAATTCTATTAGTAGGCTAAATCGGTCAGGTTTTCTAGCCTATTTGGAGATAATATGTTTATTGCTCTGGTTATTACTTAAAAATTACTGTTTTTTTCAGTTATTTACTCACCATCATCCATGCACATGGCCCCCACTACTCTGTACTGGGGCTGGACAGCCAATAGGATCCACTATGCAATATCTGTTCTTCCCTGCTAGATCATTCACTATAAAATGGTGGGATATACCTTTATGTTTGGTAGTGGGTGAATAAAGCGGGTCTCCAGTAACTTTATGAACTAAAAATGATCCAATCTCTCATTTATTTGTTATTTTTGTTTAGTTAGAAATATAATTCATTTGGATGGATGCAAGTCATGTTGAGTGGGATTTAAAGAGATCATCTGAAAGTCCAACATTTAGAAAGTGGCTTGTTTTTACACCTGTTGAGGAAGATTTAATAGCGAATTGATCAACATTAGTAGCTTAGAAAATTTTCAGCTACTGCTTCGCCCATGTACCTCTTTATGCAAAGCTCTCTTCTTGATGACCTGTATAATATCATTTCAAAAGGAGTGCTACATGCTTGCAACAGTTTTGAAGCACCTGAGCATTGATGTTTGGGTTACTTGTTTGATCTTTAATTCCCTTTAGAGCTTGTGTTGATAGGCTGCTCATGGGAGCTGTGCAGCTGGTTAGATAATTTAGTAGCTGTTTTTTAAAATTTTGAACTTGAGTTCAGTTTCAGCAGGCATGGAAAGTTCATTTCCTGCCTTACCTCTTTCTGGATTGATTTGGAATCTCCTCATCATCATGTGGAAGTCCAATTGAGAGATAGGGAAAGTTTTTCTGTGTAAAGTTGACCATCTCTGCAAATTACTTTGAGAGGGAGAAAAAGAAAAAAAGAAAAAAAATCAATGATGAGCGTGAGCCAGGAAATTCAGTTTTATACTGCAAAGAACAATGTTGTATATGTTCGGACAGAAATGCACTATAAACTTAAATAGAAGTTGCAGAAAGTCATATTTCATATTTTAATTACTGTAGAATGTAACTCCTATGGTCAAAATGCTTTAGATGTTTTGTGGTGACCATTGATGTTGGACGTGCAGCCTGCTTCTCGTTTGACGTCAGGCCTGCCTAACTCAAGTTCTGATGTCTGGTTTGGTGCCATCTGTTTTCCTCTTTTATTTAAGTTGTTATTGTAAGGTAGTTTATGTAGGGATTGGATGGATTAAAAAAGAGGTTCTATACAAAGCAGGATATATAGATTTCTGTTGTCTGATCATTCCCTGGGTAAAAATCATGCAAATACACAACGCTCTTTTGTAAATGACATCTTTACAAAGAATATCATCCTGAATAAAGAAGACAGACTTGTTACACTTGCCCACGTGTGTATTAACATCTCACCCCACCTATAGCTCACATGACCAATGAATTGTGTGTCCAGTAACATCCCAATTAAGAAAGTTTGTATCTTCTAAATACCTGGGTAAAAGCTATTTTCTTTCTAGAAAGGAGGTATTCCTTCTCCATTACCAATATGTCATATGGTGCAATGTCAACAAGAGATGGCAGTCTGGTAGGCATCCTTTCCTCTTGGGGAGAGGTCCTAGGTTTGATCCTGGGTGGTGGCATATTGCCACTCATATAGCACCCTTCAGAAGGATGAAATTGTCTGACCTGACCTTCATGTATGCTCTTCCAAATTAAACCAACTTCTGATAGTCATAAGTGCAGTTTTCCCCTTTTTTATTGGTCTGCATGATATTAAGTTGATATATATATGAACTAGGATACATCATCTAATGAATGATGAAAGCCTCATGGTTATTCTTGTTGAACACTTTGGTGGCTAGAATGCATCAATCTAATTGTCTGCATGTTAATTAACATCATTTTTTCTTTCCACACTTTCCATTCTACTGTAATCTGCTGGGATAGATTGTTTGCCATACTGCATTTTAGTGAGTTTGGTAATATCCATGTAATTGTTATATGTTCTTTTTGGCTTCCTCTATGTATTGAGAAATATCTCCATCATTTCTTCCACGGGCTTAGTAACAGAAAAAAGCATATTGCTACCTTAGGCTTGTGTTAGCTTTTCTCTAGTTCTGATTGGTGGGTGTTCTACTCTGTTTACTTCAGGCTTCTAGTCCATTGCAAGTGAAGTATGCGGATGGTGAACTGGAAAGACTTGGTGGGTTATATTGTGTAAACCAATACTCTTCATTTTGCATTTCCTAGCAACATGACATGATGCCTTTTGTCTTTCCTAGTCGATAGTTATTACTTGTTCATGTCCGGTGGTGATATTTCTGTTTTACTTAAAACTTTTAGATATTTGTTTTTGACTATGCTCCAGAGCACAAACTTTTCATTGGTATGCTTCCAAAGAACATAACTGAAGCTGAAGTCTCTGCCTTGTTTTCAAAATATGGTAACATTAAAGACCTACAAATCTTGAGAGGTCCCCAACACACAAGCAAAGGTACAATTTGCTCTTGAACATATTTTTAACTGGTCAACTTGACATACTTTGTAGTTCTGATTTAGAATTTTCAATATTTAAATATCAAATGTTTTTCTTTTTTGATCAAAGTCACTTATCTCTTTCTTTTACTTACTATAGCAGGCTGTGCCTTTTTAAAGTATGAAACCAAAGATCAATCTCTCGCAGCCCTTGAGGCCTTAAATGGGAAATATAAAATGGAGGTCTGTGTTCATTCAAGTCAGAGACTTTCACAGATCTTGCATTTATTTTATTTAGCTCTTTATCTTTTTTTCCTTTTTTGTTCTAATGGTGTAAAGAAGGCAACTATATGACATTCATATGTTCTATGTTCATGGTATGCACGTTGCTTAATGTTAGAGACTACTTTTCTCATTCCAGACACAGAGATCATAGGAATCAGTACATTTCTAGAAGCATGTCATGGTCAATATTCTTGGACTAGTAATTGTTGGTATTACAAGCACAAGATATTTTGGGGTAGGTGGTGGTTTTTTCATTTAATGAATTGCTGCATATAGTGTACATAGTGGCATTTCTAGAAAGTCAAGGTGTCTTCTCATTTACAAGCTTTAAGAAGTGTCGTCACAGAGTTGGTAATGTATCTAAGTGGTGATACAAGATGATGCAATGCAGGGTGCATCTAGCAACTACTATGATTTGTTGGATCAGACCAAGCTTTGTAGAGGCAGTGGATTTGCAGGTGAAGACTTTGATAATTGAGTACTTGAATTTAACCAGGTTTTCACAGGAGACAGAAGTTTTTGCTGGATTTTCTTATAAAATTTTCATTAGATACATCATATTTTAGCTAGGCTTCTACATGTGTAGTTGAATAATTCTAGCATGTTTCCTTTTTAAGTCCTATTTCTAGTATGATTCCATACAAAGTTAATTACTTGAATTAGGGTTAAGGATCATATAGCATATGTGTTTCTAATACATTATATGAGGATGATATTTTGACATATTAATAAAATAATTTTCTAAGAGAACTTCATCGAATGAAAGTTTCTTCGATCTTGATTGCCTTCAATTTGTATCTTTGATCTCTAAGTTTAATTTCTACTGATTGAATCACCCTTCATCCTTCATGCTATGTCACAATAGACTTGGGTTCAACTACCACCTTCACCCAATAGAAGAGGATGGTACTCTGCTGTTCCTCTTATTGAATGGTGCTAATAGATCATTTTGGTATCATATAACTTACTGACATGAAGTGCACTTAGTTTCCCAGGGAATAAAAGGATGAATCATACAATTTGATATAGGATGTGGAATGGATTGGGTAATCACTGGGTCCTTTATCAAGTCTATTACTCTTTTGCAAGTTATGTCAAACCGTACTGATCCGCTCGGTACAAGGCATATCAAACTGTACCAGTGCAAAATCGGTACGGTTCACCATTTTAAAATAGTGTAGGGTCGGTATTGTTCCAAACCATTATATGTAGCCCAGAATCACTCTGTACTAATATCATCCTGACTTTATACCGTACTGTACTGCCTGATTTAGCTTAGTATGGAGCGGTGTACATGTTGGAACCTTCTAGTTCATCTAACTAGGACATTGTTGGTTTGGTATGAGTGATTGGTATGCCATCAGTTTGTTATAGTACGCTCCATATTGAATCGCATTGGTTTGGCAACAAAATGGTACCAGTTCTTGGTACGATGAACCTTATTCTTACAAAAGACTTACATTGACAAACTTGAGCACTTAAGGTTATCCTATTGTAGAGAGGAAGTGTCTCTTGGCTAGGAGGTAAAACTAAGTTTCATCTCTCTGTTGCTATGAAAGAAATGGACAACTGTTTGATAGGCAAGCTACCCATGATTCAAATAATGACTTTGAACATTACCGTGTATGAGAAATTGTGGTGTGTGGTTAATGACTGAAATTATTTGTTCTAGGTGAACCTAAACAATAATGACTAAAATTATTTGTTCTAGGGGAACCTAAACAATCTTTCCACAATTTGTTGAGAATATTAAACAAAGGAGCATGAAGTCCAACACCCCAGTTTTACTATTTCACATCATTTTTGGATTTATTGTTTGTTTTATCAATGTCCAATCAGGGTTTACTATAGTCATGTTATTCTTTATGCTTGCACAATGACATTCTTAAATGAATTCTCTGGTATCTTATGATGTTGTTCTATGCATTCAGGGTTCAAATGTGCCTTTGGTTGTTAAATGGGCTGACACAGAGAAGGAAAGGCTAGCTCGAAGGGCACAAAAAGCTCAATCTCAGGTCTCCAATCATCCAAATACCAATTCAATACAGCAACATCCATTATTTGGAGCTTTACCTATGGGATATATTCCTTCATATAATGGATTTGGCTATCAGGTGAGATTCATTCAGTGGTTGAAAAATATCTCCAAAAAGTAGAAGTGTTGAATAAGGTTTGTGATCTCGTTGCTGGACCATACTGGTACTATGTTGGTATGCCTAATACGTAGGCCAGTTCGGCATATTGAGAATTAGTATGCCCCCCATATCTAGTCTCAGTTCGGTACTGTTATGGTACGGTAGATCTGATGTGAAGTGTTATACATTGAGATAGCATATCATGACGTTGAAAGCTTATATTTTGATAAATTATTTTATTAGTTGTCGCATGTATTTTTATGCTACATGATAATGTTGCTTGTGATTTGTGAGTTGCTTCTGCTTTCTAAGTATGTTTTCACATTTTTTTCCCCTCTTAACTGCTTTTTTGTGTTTATTTTATAAAGTTGAATATATTTGACTGATAATTAAAAGAATGAACAACTTGTGCTGGAGAATCCATTTCATCTTTATCTTGTTTGTACAAATATTTGGGTTTCAGCAGATATTTCAAGTCATGGATCTATTTATTTATGAGTTATCAGAAGTCCAGACTGAGGTGTTAGGTAAAGTGCTTTAGATTGTTTTAGAAGCTTAGATGGTTTGTTTATCCTGTATTTTATTAGAAAAGATTTTGTTTGATAAAATGGCAATTCTTTTTAGTTACAGTAATTACAGGAAATTAAGGAAGAAAGAGGCACAAGAGGGCTCATATAGGTACAGTGAATGAAGTCAAATGGTGTTTGGATACAACACATAACCAGCAGGCTTACATCACAAATAGTGTATCCCACTCTAGATTATTTTACACTAATTACCTCTTATGATATCTCATTCATCTAAAGAGAGACAAAGGCCCTAATGTGATTTGAGCGCATGCTTCCTTGGCTACTTAGTTTCATGTTGGTCTAACAGAAAATTATAAAGGGACGTTTGGTAGCAGGTAATCTATCTAGATTACCGATAATTTAAAAGGATCCCATCGGATAACCATGTTTGGTACGTATTTTGAATGACAATCTATCCTGCAGTGGTAATCTGGATTACCACTCAAGTGGTCCATAGAAAAGAAAAATATTGAATAGAAAAAAATTAAAATAAAAAAAAAATAGTTATAGAAAACTCTAATTGAAAAAAAAAAAAATAAAAAATTTAATTACTATTTTAATTTTTTAAAAAAATTAATTTAAAAAATTAATTAAAAAAAAAAATTAATTAACAAATAAATTAACAAATTAAATTAATTTTAAAAATATTAAATTAATTAATTAAACTAATTAAAATTTAATTTTAAAAATAATTATTTTATTTTTATTATTTTATTTTTTTAAAAAATAATTTTTAAATATTAAATTAAATTGATTAATTTTTAAAAAATTAATCAATTTTTTTATTAATTAAATTTTTTAAAAGAATTTAATTTTTTTATTAATTTAATATTTAAAAAATAAAATTAAAAAAAATAATATATCAATTACTCTATTAATCTTAATTAATTTTATATAATAAAATATTTAAAAATAATTTATTTTTAAAATATAATAAATAAATTATGATAATTGAAAGTTTAAAAATAAAAAAATTGAATAAATGTTTAAAGATTAAAAATATATTTTAATCTTAAAAAAAATAAATCTAGTATCTTCTAATTATATATAAATACTTTGATTTAGGGATATTTTGGGGTATTTTGAAAATTTTTAATAGATTTGATTTAGTATATGAATTTGATTTAGGGGTATTTTGGGAATTTAATGTTATATGACTGGTAATCTGTTTGTCATACCAAACACAGAAATCAATATTATTGTAACATTACCTGTGTATACCATACATAGTAATCAACATTACTAGCAATTCATCCAGTGGTAATATATCTTGTAGGTAATCTACATTACCATTCAGGATTGCTGGCAATGCACCAAATGCAACCTAAAGGTTATACAAAATATCATCAATGAAGTTTACGTCGGACATTTGTAAAACCATGTCTTCCATGTGTATCAGGCTACCCTCAACCCTCAGCATCGCATGACAAACTGTAACATTCTGATTTCTGAGAGCTCCAACATTCCATGACGTGGCAATCTATATGACTATGTAAATACATAGTAAGGGACTGATTTCTTCTTTATGTCAATTGCTTTGGACTATTTGATGCTGGTGAATAGACCTGCTTGTTCCAAAACACCTGAATAACCAATTCAAATGCTTTGTTGACTTCTACACATACATCAAGTGGTGACAAAATTAAACATTGCTTGTTAATAAGACTAGTAGTTCTGATCCAAGTATGTTTTTCCCAAACACTTGAATTTTGTATCTAGGTTCTTGTGCTTGACAAGCTTATTGTGCAAGGATTGAGGAGGTTCTAGTATTAAAATATTTAGTGGAATTTTACATGCCCCAAGAAGCATTTTGCAACAGTAATGGTGACTTCAAGGCTAGCGGGCCCTTTGGATATACAAGAAGAATCTTGGGCTGATTGAGCACCTGGCTTGGACTGATAAGGAACCATGCTGATGTTGTTATCAGCGAGTAGATAATAGATATAGGTTAATGAGATGGTGTAGATATTGTGTGCATAGCCATAGCATAGACCTCTACTCATGCTAAGATATCAAGGCAATTGATGCTTAGATGTTCTAGGATTATCAACTAGAAATTTGACTCCAAAAGCTTACCTGATTAGGGATGTTCTATGTTCTAATGGGGAGCTAGCTAGCCCACATCATGCAATGATGAACATCATGTAGAGCAAGAGCTTGTTGACAATTTTTATTGATAACTCATGGTGCAATGAGACCAAAGAATGTCTTCTTTTATGGATTCCATTCTGTGTCCTTTAGGTGCAACCTTCGTCATCTGAGCAGGCTCTTTCTAGTTTCTGGTAATGGAGGAAAAATGACACTTCAACCACCATGCATTGTGTCTGTGGGGCTTAACTGCCTCAGAAAACATTAAAGCTATCCTGTGAATGTTTTGTTCATGACATTGCTATCTTTCTTCTCAAATTCAGTTTCTAAATTTTGAGGCTAAACATATTGTACATCACAAACTAAAATATTATACTATGGAATATCAACTGGATTTGCATTCCTTGAACATTGCTAATATCTGGTTTAGTTATCCTTAGTTGTTTCTTCTGAAACACTGCAATTGAAGCATCAAATAACAATCCTATGTTTTGTTTAGAGTATGGCTTTTTGACTTTCAACCCTGAAACGGTATATGCAATCTCTTTAAGTTCTATCTGATTGTATGCTTTCTTTTCTTCTCCAGCATTGCTTTCCTTTTCCATCATGATGATGCTTGACTCTTTACATCAATTTTTTTGTTCTTTCCTTTTTCTTCCCCTCCTGGTGCAGCCAACTGGAACATATGGATTAATGCAATACCCCTTAGCTTCAATGCAAAATCAAGCTGCCTTCAATAATATGATTCCAACAGTTAATCAAGGAGATGCAATGCAGGGAATTAGTCCAGATCTTTCCCCAGGCACGGCACCCAGGAATTTTTCTACAATGCAATCTGCTGGCTTTATGGGTTCAACATATCCTGCCATGCCAGTTGTTCAATATCCTCTAGCCTATCCAAGTGGTATGATGAGTCACAGGCCTTTTGGCAATTCCCGTGGTTCGGTCCAACCAGTAAACATGAATGGCAATCAAGCATCATCTTCAAGCACCAGTACGAGTTCTGGGGGTCAGGTAGAAGGTAATGGGCTTATTTTTGCTCCTGCATTCCTGTTAGTTTATGTTGGACTTTCTTATGTTTGTTGTCCTGCTGGTTGATTATTTAATTGTTACTGATTAGGTCCTCCTGGAGCTAACTTATTTATATATCATATCCCCCAAGAATTCGGCGACCAGGAGCTTTCAAATGCCTTTCAGCGATTTGGCAGGGTTTTGAGTGCTAAAGTTTTTGTTGACAAGGCAACTGGTGTTAGCAAATGCTTTGGTAAAACAATATCCACTGTTCATTATTAGCTATTTGAGTAGTTGTTGGACAGTTCGTTAATTAGCTTCTCATTGCAGGTTTTGTAAGTTATGACTCACCTGTAGCTGCTCAGACTGCCATCAATTCAATGAATGGTTCCCAATTAGGTGGTAAAAAGCTTAAGGTACAACTCAAGAGAGACAACAAGCAGAGCAAACCTTACTGATGCTAAAAGTTTTCTGCAAGGAAACAAAAATTCTTGCATTATCTGGTCACTTGCAGTTTCGAAATTTTATGACTGCAAAGTCAGCAATACAATACAAGGTGGATGGAAGATAATTGATCATTTTATACTTTGCTTCATCCCATCATGTCTGAAGGTGGGAACTGAGGGCTTCTTTACTAGAATTCAAATTCTTGAAGTTTGTTACAAACTTACAATTTATGTATTCTATTGCTGCATATTTGTAATTTATATATCATGGAAGTTTTATTAGACATCAGCAATTAAATTCATTCGATTCTCCCAAAAGTGGTTTGCTGTATGTGTGAATTTGGGTGAGTTGTGGAATGGTGAAAATCATGCCTGGTATTTTCATGAAAATCTTTAAAAATTTGTAGTCTAATTTGTGCAGTTTATTGGCCAGAAGAAGTTTTTGACCAAAGAAATGTCTCTGAAAAGGATCTCCATATCGTGCAACGTACCTTATGCTGTCTATTTTTAAAGCTTTTGTGCTGTTTTAGCTCCTGTTGCCTAGATTTCTTTTTTTCTTTCATGTTTCCTTTTCCATTTTCTGTTGTTATTTCTGTGAAAGTAGTACAATATGTTGAGTTGCCACAGCACATGGGTGTCCCTATTGAAGCAGTGTCCTTGACCAGGGGTTCAAAAGACCAACATTTCATGAAGTGCTTTATCGATTGTATTATTTCTGTTGAAAGTACATCTCAAATGTGCAGTGGCCGTTCAGGTATCTTGCAAATCTACTCTTTTTGTTATGATGCCATCTTTTGTGAGATATTTTATACTCAATCTCTATATTTTTTAGTAACTTTTGGACCTCAACATGATGATTCAGGTTTGGATGAAAGCAGAAATGTGTTCTATGTTTTGTATGTTGACAGAGGTCATGGATGCACATGTTCTGAAAGTTTTATCTTTCTTGTACTATTTAGAGTCTGACCTCATCCTCGTCTGTTTACTCTGGAGAAACTCTAAGATGCCTTCTTTTTAGTGGTTATTCAGTGCAGGCTTCAGCTATTTTGAGTTAAAGAAGCCTGCTAATCTCCAATGAGGTGTTCCAGGTAATCTGCAAAAAAAATTGGTGATTGGTGCATTATGAGGAATGGTCTTTGTAGCTAAAGATCACACAGCATGACTAATTTTTATTTCTTCTGTACATAAGAGCATTACCATTACTACAGAGTTGTGAGCCATCATTTAGAACAACTAATTAAATAGTAAATTGTGCATGCCATTCATGTGGAGTCTTAATGCTCAGAATTGTATTCATTGTAAGAAATCATGAGGCTACAAAAGGTGAAAGGTTGAAAATTATATAGTTTGTGTTCATGTTCTAAAGCAATACTGATGTTTGGACTGATTCAATTCTTCGATCACATCAAAGTTCAGGTTATTCTAATTGCTTGCAGTGGAATTGAGCATGTCTGAAACTCTGGTTCAATTAGATATGGGTCTGTGTTTTAGTTGTTATCCATAGATTAATTTTTAAATTAAATATAAAAGGTACTTCACGTTATAAAGTAATAGACATAAAGCTCATCTGTAGGGGTCTTGGTGGGCATGGTTCAGGCTGAATTCTGCTGACGACTAGATCGAGTTCTACCCAAGCCTAGGGTAGTAACCACTTGGATTGGGACAGGACTGCAACCGATCCAACCTTGTCATGTTTAAGGACTAGCTAATTTTGCTTAAATTCCTGAGGCAAAGTTGGGGGTGAAATCAATGGGAGCAATCTGTTAAGTCCAAGCCTGTCCCTAGGGAGCTCAAGCCTGGTGTTTTTTTGGTGAGGTCTAGTAGGTCTGTTGAGCTGGGTTGGCCCATTGACAACCATATTATTTAAGAATGCAGATCTGGTTCACCCAACACATTATTAAAATAACACATTCAAGCATTAGATTTTATAGACATTGCATGGAAATAATATTTCTGTATTGAAACATGAAACTAGCCCAAATACTTACACAGGGTCGAGGAAAGGAACAGATTTTATATGACTGTGGATTCAATTTGTATGTATATATATCGTACCATGTGCTTCATTAATGTTACTTGTTGGACGTTAGGGGCTATTTATAGCACTGCATAAATCATTTATGGTACATTATAACATTATCGACTTTCTTTTGGTCACTTTGAGAGCAGTCTTCCTGAGTCCTATCTCCAAGTTTTTAATGGTGGTGCAAATTGGTCAAATTGGGCTTGAAGTTTCCTTGATTAAATCTGACCTCATTTTTAGCTCCTAAGTCTAGATTCAATGCAATCTGTTTACAAATCTGCATTGGGTCTGGTCTACAATATTTCAAAGGGTTGCCCTGTCATCTTTTTGATATATCTGAGCTTGACTGCATGTTTGTGAGTTGAGACATGCATCAAGGTCACATCTAAGTCAGCATTAATATTAAGTATATATGTACCTAACGACCGATGTTACTACGGCAATAATTTCATGAGAAAATCTAATATCTAGTGCTGAAGGCAACATGATACTAGAACTTACATTGTTGTATATCATTTTTAAAAACTAAAAGCTGTACATCAATTTTCTTATGTAAAAACGAGCATGTCTTCCCATAACTTGTTTTTTGCCTTTTCTTTTATTTTTCCTTAGACACAAAAATTTGTATGATAAACAGAAAACTTAAATTCTAACAATATCAGTGGTTTAAAATGTGGTTTATCTGGTTGTAGATTTGGATGTGTGTCCCAGATCGCATTGCCTCTGTGGTTATTGTTTGTGGCCAGGCCACATGTGGGCTGAATAGGTGGCTCACTTAGCATTATATGGCTACATATGGTACGCCCATGCAGTCAGGACAGTTTAGGCAGATGGCTGAGCTGGATGAGCCGATGAGGACTTCAGGTCAGCTAAATGCAGATATTGTTAATAATGATAATCTCTCTATTTAATGCAAAGGCATGATTGTAACATGAGCAACTGGACTTCAAAGCATCTTTTTAAAATTTTTAACTTATGTTTCTTTTTGAAGAATCCACATTATTATTTTCTTTATTATTAGCTTCTTACTATAAAGTGACAAGAGTCCAAGTGCTACTTTCAACATGAAGGCATATGCCTGTTGGATGGCCCCCTGACAGCCATTCATCAAATGCTCTGTCCTATTGGATCACACGAGTTGAATGCTAGTCTATTGACAATGTTACTATTATTGCTGCTAGGTATTATTTTAACTAATGATAAGTATTTTTATATACTTAAGTTTTTGTTAATATTTTAAAAAATAAAAAAACAATTACCCATGTGCTTGTATGCTCCTATGCATTATGTGGCTCCTTTTCCACCAGCATACTATTGCTTTTTTCTAAATGACTGAATAATACTTTTTCATATTCATATTTATCACCAAGATATGTGCCAACTAGAGCATAGTATATTATACATCTGTATACGTAAGATCAGTGAGGCTGGTCTAATTGTGCAGGATTCAGTCTGGTAGAATGCTAATCCATTAAGACCTGTTCTGTACTTAGGGCTGGGCCAGGTGAGAGTTGGACCACAATTGAACCCAACATACAAAATGGGTCTAGATTTCGACCCAATTAAGCAAACACACCTATTGGGTTGGGGTGGGCATTATTAGGTTGGAGTTTGGGAGGCCAAGAAATGCTTTTTGAAATTCGTTTATGTATTGGAGATATTGATCTCCAAGAAGGATTGCTCTTTGCACTAATTCTTTCACAATAGCAACCTTGTCAAAGAATCTATACTATTGGTAATAATCAATGGTTGTTATGGGGAAAGTGAATTGGAATCTAGTCAAAACTTGGGACTTTTAACTAAGTAATTTTGGGGATTGTGGTTACATTGGCAAATTATTATTCTGCACTACGCGACTTAGTTCCCACTTTGAAGCTTGCCCCTACATTTGGTGATTAACTCCTTAAAATAAACTGTTCAACATTTCTCCCAAAAACAGAAAAAAAACATCAAGCCTGTGGACACTTCCAAGATCGCTGACCTCTGAAATTTTATTACAATCAACAAGCTTTGGGTTACCCCTACACTGGAATCTCAACTCACATTTAAAACCTGACCTAATGTTCTTTGTCTAGGTCGACATCCAATCATGACATCAAATGCCACTTAATTTCCTTGTGTTTATTCATTTCTCAATTTTGTTTATATTGAGTTTTGGTGCTTTCTTGTATTATGTATTATTAATTCTGCCAAGATCTGATCCAATTTGAATTAGAATTCTTTGTGGCACCGTTCACTTGCATGTACCTTCTTCTAGGTCTGAGTATACATAGTAAACCTTTTTCTTGGTTATTTCTTATCCTTTTTTTTAAGATTTGCTTTATTAGGGTGGATTTTCCTATATTTGGTTCTTGATAGTTTTTTCTGGGGCCTTTTTCTGTTTTCCTGCTTCACCTTATTTGAGCATTTTGGGATCTGTACTTTTATTCTTTTGCTCTTTCATGAGGAATTTAAGATACATTTTCAGTTTTTGTTCTTTCAGTTGTTTGACAGTCCCTTTTAGAGTGTACATTGGAGTTCTTGTCCTGTTGTTTGCTAATTTGTTCTTATGGTGGCTCACCACCATGATGTGGCTTTCTAGTTGATGCCAGCAGTTGGTTTTAGTGGTTTGTCATCTTTTCCTCCCATGTTTGGGAGATGATACATCGAAGACTATCTTGATAGTTTAATCTAAAATCTGTTTTTATGACATTGGATGTGGCTTAAGAGATATGGATAAGGATAATGGAGGTGTTATGGGAGATCGATGGTTTCATTTATATGTATGCACTGTATAGCATACCATGGTTTCGTCTATATGGATATATCTTTATCTTATCTATATCTATGTGTGTATGCATGTATGCATCCATGCATGCATGCATGTCTGCCCTAAACATTAATAGTAAACCTGGACTTTGAGAAAGAATATAATTGTATTGTAGGATGCAACTTAGTATATTCATCTAGGGAAGTTATGCTAGAAGAGTGTATTCAACATCTTAGAAGACATCAAGAGTTAAAAGAAGGAAGAGGATGATAGGGATGCGGACTACCTAATTGAATAATGTGATTATTTTGTAGTTGATATTTGCACATAAATGCATTGCAACACTCCCGTAGGCATAAAATGAACTATCAAACAGTTTATGAGCTATGATCTGTATTTATTGCTTATTACCTCATGCTATTGGGTTCTTTCCAGTGTTTCAACTTTATAAAACCTATATCATCACACACTAAATTAATTCTTCTTTTGCTTGTGTTTGTCTGTCTCAAGGGCCAATCTAGACTCTAGAGAGGTTCCTTCATTTGCTGATCACCTCTATTTATTGTGCTTTGCTCAAAAACCTCTATGTGATGATACCTCTATTGGACTTTCTCATTGGAGTCTTATAGAATCCGATGTTAATATAGTTGTCAGAGAAGAGTTTGAATCTGGCAACAAGCTATTGTTTTGCATGCTTCTAGGGAGCTCAATTTGAAGATGGGCATCTCATTCTTTTTTTCCTTTCGTTTAATGAGAGCTAAGAATCACCTTTTCCAAATTCTCAATATTTTTAGAATGCTTTTTGAGATATTCCAATGTTTCTACAAGAGGTTGCAAGACCTCATTTTCTGGTAGTTTCAGATAACTGGCTTCACTTGCAACCAGGTGGGTGATCAAACCTTCCTGTAGAATCCCAAGTCCATCTTATCTCACCTACATATTCACAGTCTGCAAGATCATCAAACTTTTGTCCTTTGACTATTTGTTGATTCACTTATTTCGGTCTTCAATCAGTTTTTCACATTTTCCCATTAGATTTATTCCCTTTCACTATCATATCATTATTTGTATTTGATGAAATTGGTCTCCTTTGGTTTCCAATTTCAGATTTTGGGTCTTCTTTTCTGTCTTCTCATGAAAACCTGTTGAGTATTGATTTAATTTTTGACTACTGGTGTTCATCTTTTTCAGAACATAGGCCTAGTTCTTGCTCTTTTCGTTGATCTTCTATGGCTTATTGATATTTGCTATTTTTGTTCAAAGAGAAAATATTTTACCTCTTGGTTTTCTTCTATTTAACATAATCCGTTTTCTGTTTTCGTGCTTGGTCTATTATCTCCTCTGCTTCACGGCTGACAATCCTCAGCACGATGCTCTCCTCTGTTTCATGGCAACAATCCTCAGCTCACTCATGACTAGCTGTTGACCATGGAGATCTTTCTTTTTTTTTTTTGGTTGGGGGGGGGGGGGGGGGGGTTGTTGTGCAGTATGGTCATATGGTACTTGTTGTGCACACCATGTTTGGAAACTAATGGAATCAAAGCACGGTACATCATAAGTACATTTAGACTTTAGAGGGTTACATGGAAATGTGGCTGCATTTAAAACTAATTGATCAAGGTTGCTTTAATAATAGATATCAATTCTTTATCCACTATACATAAGAAATATTTGTAATCTTTTGATGAGACTAGCATGTGGAAGATAAAATGAAGATGTTATTTTGGAATATCATATTAAAAGATTGTATTACAAATACAAGGAAGTTATATAAACAACTGCATGGTTCTCTTTGTTTCCTAATTTAGGATATTAATCATCAATTGACAATTAAGAGGGTGAATGCATCTAGAATGGGTGTATATATGAATATTCAGTGTGGGATGATACATAAGAGGAATTTTTGCAGGTATTGAAGAAAAAAGTTGAAACCATGTAGAGAGTGTATGATGTGCAGCATGTTTTGATCAAGTCTCTCGGAGGGGAGGAACTTTGGCTTTTCTTAAAACTTAAAAAGCAACATGTTTGTTGAGACTGAAGAAAAGCTAAACAATCCAGAAAAAAAAATGAAAATCGAAATGAAATATATATTGCTTTTCTCCATGAAGTATTGCAAAGTTCTTGTTTTAATCAAGTCTCTCGAAGATCAAAAATGATGAAAACACCTTAATAGAATAGGTAAAGCTTGGCTTGTTTTCAATTTCTCTTAGAGAGTCTAGTATGATGGATGACTGGATGAGACAATTAAGACCATACAATTATTTTAAAGGGCCTTCCTTAAGTCTTAATTTTAAAAGATTCTCCATGTCCAAGGCCAGGTTATCAAATTTAAAGTATTGATCAATTTATACTTTTTTGATTTGGCCAAAGTTAAATCCAGATTGTCTTTCCCTTGCCATTTCTCATTCCTAAGATATTTGTTCCTATGTAACTCTTTATCAAGCTAGCCATTACTAGAAACTTTGTTTCTAAGATGCAACGAATGCCACATCTTAGCAGCTCATCAGTATCGATATTAATTCAATTCCTGTATACAATAGGGCCGAACCTACTTTCTTTACATTATTTTATGCTGTGTCAAGTGGTGCACTTGAAATAAGTGGAGAATAACTTACGTATTCTTTCTTTTAAATTCTTCAACAGCCAGCTTCACACATCACAGTTGCTGAGATTGAAAGCAAGAAAAGAAGATTTATGCTGAGATATAACATTAATTGTGAAATGACATATTAATCTCATAATAATCTTCTTTTTCACTTGAAACTTTTTGGTATTTACTGTTCTGCTCTCGTCATATTACTTTTTCTCTGGTCATGCATTTCAACATCTACCAGCCATTTGAAGGGGCTGGAAGTTTTCGGATTACAAAAACTTTAATCACGTGGTTTTGCTTCCAACTTGTTTAAGTTGTGCATTATTTTCTTGTGGTTAAGAATCATCTCTCGATGCAGGTCACATGGCACACTGATGAAACTGAGCTTTCCACCACAAACTGGCTGGTAGTTGCTGAATATGACGAGTTTCACCTATTACTCTGCCCAGCATCTTGCTGAGAAAGGCATGTATAGCCCAGTCATTGAGGAACCTTACAAGGTGCTAGTCCAAGACAAGAATGTGACTGATGGACAAATGGTATCATGTACCTTACTGGCAAATAAACAGCCTATATTCACAAGTAAATATTGGGTAAGAATGGAAGAGTGGATATGTTTTAACATGTGCCTGTAATGAAAATTTCTCAATGAACATTTTGGAAAATCTGATGGCCATTATCTTTTGCTGTGTGACGTTTTGCTTTTTAATTCCAATTCTATCGATGGTCGAGGTGATGTGATGCAATGGTGTCCAAATGGGGCTGAAGTGTCAAGGTTAACACACAAATTTTAGTTACTCGTGTGTTGGATAAGCTGACTTGTGTCCTTTGGCTTGCAATTTGTTGATTAATAGTTTTGTTGGAGCATCAGTAAACAAGATCAGTAACCAAATTAGATGATAGTTTGCTAATCATAGACATCATGGTTAATTTGGATCATCTATTTGTAATTCTCAAATGTGATGTGGGTAAGCAAACAATTACATTTATTTTTTCCCCTCTTGCAAACAACCGAAGTAACTATTGGTGAACTCCGGCAGCAGCATAAAGAGCAATTATATGGCACCTTTGTAGAACTAATGGTATCCAAGCAGAGGAAAGATAACTAGGCTTTACAGCCATACTTACAAACCAATATATTGTGTCATGGTTTATTAAATCCATGCATATATTTTGAAGCATGTTATGAAAATTGCTGCATTGCTTTCAGCACAAGATGACCATGGAATGATGAATCAGCTATTTGTGCCCTGTTCTTCATGGTACATGTGATGCACCAACTATTGCAAGGGATGTCCATTAGTTCTCGCATCACTGCCCTGATAGTGACTAGTTTTATCTGGTGAGTCTTGAGGTCTACAGCTGCTCAATTTTTGCTGTGATAATTTATTCTATTCTGGCATCAATTTTATCTCTGATCAGTTTTTGGCAGGACACCTGGTATGGGGATGGTGCTTTGAAAGTTAAACTTGTTAGACTCTTTTGTGGTGGTCAGAAAAAATGGATTTTGGGATCTAAACTGGTGTTGTAAGGCAATTGGCAGGCAAGCAAGGCAGCCAGATGATCTTCTACAGAATGCTTAGAATGGTCCTGGGGATGACACAGTAACATGGCATCCTACTCTCAGCACAGAGCAGGGGGAAACAGTAAGATAATTGATCTTATCTTTCCCCTCCAAAAGAGATTCAGGGAAAAATAAAATAAAGAAAAGCAAAAAAAGAGAAAAATACATTGAAGGGAAGAGCTATGAACATGGAGGAAGGACAGCTAACCATGCAACAATCTCATAATAGTACTACTGCAGATGAGTGAAACATACATGATACACATCAAATATCCTCCCTCTCTTCCTCTTTTTGATGCCAGATCTAAGCCTTTTTTTTTTTCGTGATAGATTTTAGCACACAAAGAGCAACAACAAGAAGAAAATTCTAAATCCAGAAGAAGAGGACATCATCACTACTAGGAAACAACCCTTGGAACTGAATCTAGTTGAATGTGCTGGGATGATGATGGCATGGCGGCGGCGGCTAGCCAAGTATGGCTTTCTCCAAGTAGGCCACAGTTGGTGAAGGGTTCACTTGCATGAGCATATAGTTCCCTGCAAACAAGTCCCCTACGTAAGGCCTCCCTTCCTTCAATCTTTCCACCACCTTCCTCACTGCAGCCCCACCTCCCTGGCTTTCCTCCTCAACTTCCTCAACCCTGCCACTCGGACTCTCGGCCTCCTCCACCACCTCACCCCGCTGTGGAGCCTCAGCCAGCTCCTCCTCTCCTTCCTCCTCACCACCACCACCACCACCCTTCTGCTTCATCTTCTTCTAGCTCTGTGGGGACCTTTCTTAGCCTTTGGTAGGAGAACTTGGTGAAGGAAGACATCTTTCACAGCGGGGGAGGGAGCAGGAGGACCCGTTGAGGTGATGGCAGTGGTGTGTGCTTTCTTTTGCCATTAATAGAGTATGGTGGAGGTGGAGGGAAGCTGTCATGCTTCTTTAATGCTTGATGGAGTTCTGTGGTGGGTTAGGAGCTCGGTTGAAGCCCATCTACATTCGTTGCTGGGTGGTGCTTAATTCCCTCACTCTCACTCCAAGAAGGTGGTCCCCTTTAGCACCCCACCAGCTTGTTCAATGTTCTCATACAACTCTTGCTTCTGCTTAAATGGTACTCGTTACAGAATAAGGTCCAAAAAAAAAAAGGAGTAAAAAAAAGAATAGGTAAATACCATTCTATCTCATATTCCACATAGGATAAAATAATGAATTATATATTAAAAATTATCTTATCTTATATCTGATGATAGATAGTATTAGATAGTATTATGAATTTTTTTTGTTTGATAATTATAACCTTACAAAAAAATAATAGATGAACATTATGTATTGATGAGAATAAGGGAAAATTTTAATAGGATAGAAATAAAAAAATTATTTTGATGAAATAAATTATTTCTTCCTCCAATTAGATTACTAATTATATAGGATAAAATTTTATCTTTTTTTTAATAACAAATATGGAAAAGGACTAATAAATTTTATCTCCTTCTCAGCCATTGTACCAAATGTATACGATAAAACTATATTTTTAGTCCTTGAACTTCTATTTAAAATTTATTTTGATTAACAAACTTTTAGTTGTTATATTTTAACCTCTCATGTTTTAAGAATACTATATTTCTGGCACTCTCTTATATGAAATCAATTAAGATTGATAGAATAATTGATACGTCATTTCAATAAAAACATATGAATGCTTATTTAAGTTTTTAATAATTTATATAAAAAATATATGAGTTATTTCATTAATTTTTATTAATCACATGCTACATAATATTAAGAATATAATATTTTTAAAATACCATGACCTAAAGGATCAAATTTTGCGTGAATGTTTAAAGTCCACAAGGCTATTTTATCTCAAGGTATTTAAAAGGATTTGATGGGTTGGCTGTGAGATGTTCGGCCAAAGAGTGAGGTAAGGCATTGAAAGGGGAAAATTTATTTGGACCGCAGAAATAGCTGAGGAGCCCCCTTATTTTACTTTTTTTTACTTAAGAGCCCTTCTATTTTACTAGTAGCCCCCTAATTTTCTAAAATTCCTAAACTACCCATTCTCCCTCCCATCCCCCCAAATTGCTATTTGGCCCCCCATCCCTCCGTCCGATCCTTCTCCCTTCCGCCCCCTTGCTCGTGCTCACCTCCTCACGGTACTCCCCGGTGACTTCCCCAGCAGCGAGCATCCTCTCCGACAAGATAAGCTCTCCCTCCTTCCCTCCCTTCCTCTCCCTCCTTCTTCCCTCCCTCATCCCTCATTTCTCATTCGAACTGTTCCCTTCAAGTTATTTTTTTTAAAGTCAAGATCCCTCCCTCTGGCGTCCGTACGTATCCGACGGCTCTGCCCCCTCTCTGCCCCCTTCGTCCCCCCACTCCGGACGTCTCCTAGCTCTGTTCGGCCCAGCTGGGCTGAACAGAGTAATTAAATTATAAAATATAATTATGATAAAGTATATTATAATAATAATTATAATAATCAAGTATATTATAAAGTATATTATAAAGTATATTAGAATTTATAATATATTATAAAGTATATTATAATTATAATCAATTATTATTATAAAGTATATATTATAATATATTTTTAATAAAAAATATATTATTTTGATATATTTTTAATAAAATATATTATTTTGATATATTTTTATTTTACTAATGAATATTGCAATGTTTCAGATATGGATGCTGGCCCCTCACAAGTTAGACCCACAGCGTCTGCCAGGAGACGTAGAACCCAGGCGCCTGAGGTTATTGAGGTTCGTGAGCTTCCTGAGGATCTTGTTGCACCATCACCCCTAGATGAGACAGCAGATGAGGACATCCCAGCTATGGATGTTGATGATGATGAGGCGGATGGTCCTTGTCCAGGCGGTCCTGAGGATGACTCTGTCCTTAGGAGTTTCAGGACACATATTGCAGCCTCCATCTGGAGGCAACAGGTATTTGTTCGTTGTTCTACCGTATGTTATTTAATGTATTATTTCAATGGTGTTATGTGTTATTCATGTTATCCATTTATATTTCGCAGGAACAGCTCCACTGAAGTGCATGAACCATGCTGCCAAAGTAGGTGAGTGGCAGTGGTGGGCATCAGGGCAATCGAATAGGAGATTCAGGGATATAGTTAGCAGTCGAGTCTTCTAGAGCTAGTGCATTGCTCTTATCGGTTTGCCGATAAGATTCTTGTCTCGGGCTTTGTAGAGAGATGGCAGCCCAAGACGAACACCTTCCATCTTCCCTTTGGTGAGATGAAATCACGTTGGATGATGTTGCCGCCATATTAGGGATTAGTATCATGGGTGTTGAGGACCTACTAGTGCAGCTATTGGATGTATCACGGGATGACGTGCGTCAGGAGGTTCTATCTATCCGTGTCAGTCTGTGAGGTTAGAGTGGCTGAAGAGTCATTTCCATAATGTATCAGATAGAGATAGCCGCCGTAGGATAGACTGTGCAGCGCGAGCGTATTTACTTTTTTGTTAGGGTGTACATTTTTTTCGATAAGAGCGGGACGAGGGTGCCTATAGCTTATCTTGCTCTCCTTCGGCATTTGGATAGAGTGAGTACATATGCCTGGGGTGCAGATGCCTTGGCTCATTTATATCGGCAGTTGGGGATTGCGTCAAGGGCATCCGTTAGACAGATCAGTGGATATATGATGCTTCTTGGATTTATGAGCATTTTCCCTTTTCACTCCTCAACCAGCCCTAGACTATATTGATGCTAGGCCCCGCGTACACCGATGGACTCCGGCACTCCGCCTCGGACGACGATGGACCATTTGGTGATTCTGCGCGAGTCATTGGACGTACCGAGGGCAGATGAGGTATGTACCATAGGACCATGCACTTGTATATTTATATAATTTATCATACATTATGAAACTGATTTCAATTTAATATAATGCAGGTAGTTTGGGATCCCCATCGTCTTATCCGGGATGATCGTCCGTTCCTTGATATTGCATTCTTTAGTGGATGCCTGAAGTGCATGATGTCGTAGAACCCTATCATCCTGAAAGGGTTTTACGACAGTTCGGTAGGATACAGACGATCCCCCATGCGCCACTAGCCCTAAGCGAGCCAGCAGAGGATGATAGCAGCTTCATACCGCATCCGGTACGTCTTCTATGAGCAGTTATGGAAGGTGGGAGGATCACCTGCTGAGCACAGCGACCAACTGAACGAGTGATCCTTTTGGCAGGTTCTTCAAGAGAAGTACTTTCTGGGCTAGCAATCTCTCAGTTTTCTTAACATCTGCAATTGTAAAGACCCATCTAACTGTTTGAATTTTCGAGCAATTATATCCAACTCTGGTTCACAGCTCAGCTGAATACTTTGCACATTTGAAGCCGGCATCATATCAAGTTTTCTCCAATGAGGATCTATGCAATCCAAGGGAATTGGCCGACCTTCCATTCTGAACCGTGCAATCTCGTGGCCGCATGGTAAACCATGTGTGCGCCGAATAGCACACCCACAAACTGAAGCATCAATACCAACTGAATTGGCTCGGTTTGCTTGAGCGAGGATCTGATTTAATGCACTTATAGAAATGAAACCTCGCAGTTCTTTGAATGCAACAGGCTTGAAGTCGTGTTGCACGACTGTCAAACTCTTCTCAAATGAGGCTTTAATGTCACTATGCTGCAACTCAATCAAACTATGTATTTTTGTCCAAGATGATTCGAAATTCCCTTGGCTTGATCCAAGCTGTCTTTTCAACCTTGCATGTACACTTTCAGCCTAGAAAAGTAAATAAAATTTAATAAAAGGGAGATAAAATTGCATAATTAAACTATAAATTTCTAAATTTATCAATTCCTTGATACCTATTAGTTGTCAAATTCCCGTAGTGCCTACATGTGTCCATCCATGCTGCAACAAATCTTTCCTTGTACTTGCTCAGCCAAGTTTCTGACACATACCGTAAAGCATCTGGATAGGTAGTAAACTCTCTCCGGAGTGTGTCCAGTGATAATTAAACTCATCTTCTGTGGTGGACAACACAAGTATATTCCAAGTCATTATAAACTTATCCATTTCTCCTTTGTTTCAAATAACCTTTTGCACTGGGCCAAAACATTCCTACTAATATGCCATCTACATAGCAAATATGTTGCCGTAGGAAATACCCTCTGAATTGCATTCAATAGAGCCAAGTCTCTATCTGTGACTATCACCTCAGGCAGAGCATCATCGTCCATGACACTGCGCAATCTCTCTAATGCCCATGTATAGTTATCTTCTTACTCATAGTCCATATACACAAAAGCAATAGAAAATGTCAGGTCAGTTGATGTCACCCCGACAATCTCTAAGAGAGGAAGACGATATCTATTCGTCTTGTAAGTGCAATCCATTATCAACGCACGAGGAAATGCACGTAACAAGTCTATACTGCAGGGTGTACCCAAAACAAGTCACGCACACCATCAGACTTGATACAATTCCTATGCCACTCAATGTATTTACACTCAGATAATTTACCAAGAAGATGTTGCATCTGAGATCTCCCAGCAATCTCTACAGCCTTGCACTTCTGTCGTGCATTGTAGATTGTCTTCATTGTCGTAATATTGAGGCATCCCTTTGCTTCAAAGTAGATAAAATATCCTTAGGCCGAACCAAACTCTTCGACATCTCCACTAGTATTGTAGTTTCCTGCTTAGATAATCGTCCCGCATATGAGTGCCCCTCGAGATGCTTTGCAGCTGGATGATTGTGTACACCGCAAATGACCATTAACATCCAATCATCTGCTGTGTCCAATTTCTTTCCTCTTAAGGCAAAAGGACATCCACACTTCTTAGTGCCACTGGCCCTGGTCTTTGATCCTTTTCCTTGATGTGTTTACTTTTGCAAGTACCGCTCCTCTCGCAAGAAAAAAAATTCTTGGTTTCTTAACATTGCTGCCCGAATCAGATTTTTTAATAATAACGACAAATCCATTCCTCTTTCGACTTTCCACCAATTACACATTTCATCTCTACTTTTGAATATCTATAAAATAAATAGTTTTATGTTGGTAGACAATTTTAAACATTGCTTAGTAAATAATACGAAAATAAATGCAATTAAATTTTACCTCGTAAGTTGTAAATTCATTTGTGTAATCCATTACACAATCGGAGCCAATCATGCTGCATTCGTCAAAGCATCGTCCTGCACGATTAAATAATAATTTTAAACTCTAATCATAATTAATCAAAAAAAATAGAGGATAAACATTTTGTTCGGCCACTCATGGCCGAACAGATTTCTTCTGTTCGACCATGTGGCCGAACATTGGTGGACTGAACATATTTACGTTGTTCGGTCCTGTGTGGCCGAACAGAGCTCACATGTTTGGTCACATAGGGCCGAACAACGCACGAATCGTGAAAAAAAAATTGACGACGGATTGCATGCACTAACCTTTGCGACTATAGCACCTTCATAAATTATTAATTATTGTTCATTGCTTGATTTCAACCTTGAATCACTTCAATCGACGATCTAATGAAGATCCGGAGTGAGGCAGGCGGGAGAAGTAGCAGGGGCTCTGGGGAGCTGTTTGGGGGGCTTGGGGGTGTTTGGGGGGCTCTTGAGGGGGGAGGGGCTGTTTAGTAGGTAGGGATATTTTGGTTCAAAAAATTAAGAGTAAAAAAATTATTTTTTACTTTAACGTGAGGAACTCCTCAGCAATATTCGCGGCCAAACAGAAGCTCCCCATTGAAAGCCATAAGGCAGACGCATTGGTTGATACCTGTTACTTAACGTTGACTATTCCATCCTGTCATCAGTCTCTGCCAGCGTAATATTATTTCATGGTACCTTCATTAGAAAGTTCAAGCATTCATGTCAGAGGACTTAATAATTTTTCACTGATTTTTTTAAAGATAGCATTTGACGTAAGAATTGTACAGCATATTACAGAATTAATCATAACAATTTTTTTAAAATTTTAAATCCTTACCATTAATTGTAATATTTTTGTAATTAGTTATAATTTCATAATTATAAAATAATTTTTTATTTTTATATTTACCATAATTTTATTTAAATTTTAAATTTTTACCATTAATTATAAATCCTTGTAATTAATTGTAATTTCATAATTTTAGAATAGTTTTTTATTTTTATATTTTAGGTAACTCGGCAATGTCCAATTTTGTATATATATATATTCACTTTTAATCAATAAAAAAGTTAAGCCATTGTTTATAATATTTATCTTTTTACTTCAACATGGTATCAAGAGCCTAATCTTTTTGGGCATTTTTCTTTCTTTTTTTTTTTCTCCATGGCTTCCGATGCGACCTTCTTCTCTACTCAGGATCCTCTTCTCTATTCAGGATCCTCAATATCCCCTCTTACAATCAATCTCTCAATATTAATAAATTGACATCCACCAATTATCTCACATAGAGCCTTCAAATCCAATCTCTTTTTGAAGGTTACCATCTTTATCACTTTATTGATGGCACTCATACTCCACCACCATCCATCGTCACCGTCAATGATGTTGCATCCCCAAATTCCATATACACAACATCAAAGCATCAGGATCATCTCATCTCCTCTTTAGCACTTTCCTTGATGCTATCTCTGTTTCACTACAACCGTTTATTGCCCGTACCATCACTTCCACTACCACCACTTCCACTTTCCTTGATGCATGGCAAACCTAGCAAATACCCAAACCATCTCGATGTCATATTAAACAATTGAAAGAACAATTACAACGATGTAACAAGGCTCACAATCAATTAGTGAATACATGCAGGCAATAAAGACTCGTGCCAATGAACTTGCTTTTTTAGGGAAGCCAGTTGATGCTGAGGATCTTATTGATCGGATTCCTTGCAGGACTCAGTGATGAGTACAAATCCATCATTGATGCAATTAATACCCGTGATACGTCAATTTCTTTCGCTAAGCTACATGAGAAACTTCTCAACAAAGAAGCATATCTTTAGATTGCTCAACTATCTTCTCTATGACAAATCCCATATCTTTAGATTGCTCAACTATCTTCTCTATCAGTAACGACAAATCCCACATCCTTCCAGAATCATCCAAATTGGTGTCCACCAGCCATCAATCCACAACAACCAGGCCCTATCAACGTGCTTTCTCCTCATGATCAACACCAATCCAAACCTTATTTGGGTCGTTGTCAAGCATGTGGCATTCAAGGACACACTGCCAAACCCTGAAAACTTCTTAACAAAGAAGCATCTCTTTAAATTGCTCAACTATCTTCTCTATCAGCAACGATAAATCCCACTTCTTTAGATTGCTCAACTATTTTCTGTATCAGCAATGGCAAATCCCATATCCTTCCAGAATCGTCCAAATTGGCATCCATCAGCTACCAATCCATAACAATCAGGCCCTATCAATGTGCTTTCTCCTCATAATCAACGCCAACCCAAATCTTATTTGGGTCGTTGTCAAGCATGTGACATTCAAGGACATACTGCTAAACAATACCCGATGTTTTGATTTGTCACTAATCAACAATCCTTGACATTTCATCCTCAAGGTTCTCACGGATACTGTCCCTCCATCTCCATACCCTGGCAACCACGAGCCAATCATGTTGTTCTTGACAACAACACTACTCCTACTTGGCTGCTGGATCGGCGATAGATCAGCTCTTCACATCACCCATACTAGTTCTATCACTATACCTATTTCCTCTCTCTCTTTTAATTTTATGAGTTACCCAAAATATAAAAATAGAAAACTATCCTAAAATTATGGTATTACAACTAATTACAAGGATATTACAACTAAAAATAAGAATTTAAAATTTAAATAAAAGTTGCTATGGTAAATACAAAAATAGGAAACTATCCTTAAATTATGGGATTACAACTAATTACAAGGATATTACAACTAATGGTAAGAATTTAAAATTTAAAGGAAAGCTGTTGTGGTAAATACAAAAGTAGGAAACTATTCTAAAATTATAGGATTACAACTAATTATAAGGATATTACAACTAATGGCAAGAATTAAAATTTAATGGTAGGACCTAATTGTTGTGAATTGGTGGCCGGTGGGATGCTAATTTGGACGATTATAGAAGGATGTGGGATTTGTCGTTGCTGGTAGTGATAAAGAAGATGGTTGAGCAATCTAAAGAGATACTTCTTTGTTGAGAAGTTTTTATATAGAGAGCCTAAGAGGTTTTATAATTATTAAAATAAATCTTAAATTTGACCTAATCTAACCAAATAGAAATGCATTAAGTTTAGAGCTGATGTTTCGTCACCTAATCTACCCAAATAGCAAGCTTCCATCTTGCATATTGTTTTAATTTTCAGTATTATAGTCAATTGGCTAGCATTCATAAGAAATAGAACAACGCATCTATTTTTTAATATATATAGATATATATAAAGAAGGGCTTCAACCTTATTTCAGATAGATCTTCTAATTGAACTTCGGAAAGGCCTTTGTCCATCAGGCGCAATGCAGGCTACATGGGCATGCGGCCACAGATGTCAAGAACAATTTTGATTTTTCGCGTATGCGCATGATCAATCAGTATGATCATGCGCACCCCTTCATCGCATGCATACCCCTTCATCGCATGCGATGCAGAACGATTTTTCATGGTTCCCTCGTTTTTCATCTTCCAAAATCCAAAGGTGGCCCAGAAATCTTTTTCCTCACGTACTCCTCCACACGAGCGGTCTAATCCCGGTGTTTGATGTATTTCCCGTCTTCAACGTTTTAGTTAATGCCAGACATCTCACACCGCGTGTTTAGTTAGTCAATAACGTACAAGCAAAGAACCCCAACTCTACAAACATCATGAAACTGCTACTCTTTTTTTTTTTTTCTTTTTTTTCTATACAAGGAGAGCAAAAGACCATTCTGAGTGTTCATGATCATCACCGATCTGTCAATCCGACATTGGAGGTTGAGCAAACTAAAAACTGGGGAAGGTTTATTTTTTCTCTTTTATGTGCGCGTGGCTGTCGGATCACAAGAAATATATCATCTAGACTGAACTACATCAGGAAAATACACTCACAATAACAAACTAAATATTGGTGGAGGTTTATTTTCTCGTGTGCGCGTTCATCGCTGTCAGATCCACAGGAAAATATAAGTATCATCCAGGCTGAAGTACATCAAGAAAATAGAGTCACAACAGTAGGGTCTTCGGATCACTAAAGAAGATGTGGCCTCCCACTATGTACGGTTGCTTGGATACTTGAGCACTTGAGCATATATGCAAAAGAACAGTCACAAAGATAATGTCATGAACATTGGCCAGGTGAATTCGTGAAGCAATCAGTGGACAAGCAACTATGAAATTTAACAGCGGGCAGATATCCTAAGAGACTCGAAATATCTACCAGAGAAGTCTTTTAGATCATAGAATTCAGTGATCGTAGGTAATAACAGGCAACCAATGAATGGGGATGCATTCAAGTTCCTATTTAACTTACACATGCTTAATCTCACTGTTTTAAATCTCTTTTTTCCCAAAGCTTTGCCAACATGTGAAGAGTTAATTGCTGCTACTATCAAATGGAAAGAAGAATCATTTGAATAAGTATGTCCTGCTTTATGGTCTGTCATATATTCAGATTGCAAGGAGGTGGAATTAAGTTTGCATTCTATGTGACATCCAACCAGGAACTAAAATTTTTACATGGCAACATAGACTTCTAGCAACAGATATACAGATACAAGTCCTTGAACTCCAGTACCAAAAAATTCACGAAAAACGTCTTCTCCAGCAATTGCATTGATGAACACAAGTGACATGAATAATTATAAATTTGTAAAAACACAGGCAGTCAACAAGTTTATTCCATTTACTGGCAAGAATGTGAAACAAAGTAATATTAAAAGCCTATGACAGTAAATCACAAAGTCCAAAAGCTGGCAAAGATGCATGTATTATTTCAACTCTCTTCCCTGCATGTACATCAAATGCAGTAAGACGAGCAACTGGAGTTGTTATACCTTAATAAAGCTATAATAATTCAAGGCTTCCTGAATGCTTTGTTGCGTATGAATACAAATGAGCATCACTGACCCAGTTGTTTTGGAAGATGCAAAATCACAACCATTTATTTCAAGAATTCCTATGGATGCACAAGCAGCACAATTCTCCTTTGTTAATTTGCATGGTTCACATTCAATTAACTGTACAGACCATGCCTCCATGATATGGAAGGTGATTCAAAAATAAAAGATACGGAAGGTGACCTGAAAAAAAAAAAAAAAAAAAAAAAAAAAAACCATGACCATCGCCCACCTGGATATGCATTGCATTAGATCACCTTATGTATGTACGTACGTACCTACGTACGCACCTACCTACCTACCTACACACACAACTACATACATGTCTGTGTACAAGGTCTGGAAATTCTTGCATTACAGCATGGAAGATAAAATTGGTGTTGGGCTTGTATGTAAATAGAAAGAGAATTAAAAATTTAAATTGATGGGCATATTGCAGATGTCTGACAAGACAAGTTCAAAATTATTTTGCCTGTGCGGGCTGCTTTTATTCTATTAAAACGTATGCCAGGAATAGGGCCATCTGGGTCATCTAAAAGATATAGCATTTGGCCTGCACTGGCTACTTTGTATGAGCATTCTACATTAAAATTTATAACAGAAAAGGAAGCTGGATGGCTTAGAATCACAGGATTCTGCTCTATGAATTGCCATTTAAATGGACCATCGAGAACTTTTCCTGCTCATTTTCAATTTGCTTCTTCACTGAGCTTGTAAGATTTGTTTCATTCTCTTGCATGCCAGCCCCGGCAGTCACAGGAAATGATCTCTCAGTACTTCTTACAAGATCTTTTATGCTTTTCTTTAGATCTTCATCACTCAACAAGGACTCCAATGTCACATGTACACCTGCACACACCATTGAAGAGCATAAAATTGAGAGAATCACAGGTGATATTCAGAGATAATTTCAAAGTTCATATAATCATATGCGATAGCAGAACATTGGTCCTCATAAATGGTAAGAAATCATATCAGTAAGGCTTTATGAAGAAATTTTCTTGATCAGAAAAAAATTGCTAATTATGACAATTTTTTCATGATATAGTTTAATGTAATTCAACCTTCAGCCCTATTAGCCAAAAAAAAAAAAAAAAAAAAAAAAAAAAAAAATTTGCTTACGGTATCGCCAATAATGCTTTGGGTTTGTGGGATCATTGATTGTTTCCTCTACTGCTGGTCTAGTTGTGTATTCCTCTTTCAGTGCCAGCAAATCCTAATCAAGTAGCAAGCACCCAATGAATACAAAATTTCCATAGTGGTCTGATTGCGAAGTACTATTCAGGTTTCAGTACCTGAAGTGGGAAGATTGCCCACATTGATGGAGCTTGAAGGTGCTGCTGAATGATGAAGTATGCTATTTCTGGGGTGCAACAAGGAGGAGGGACATCATTGCATCCGACCACAGTCTTATAGTAACGGCATCTTCTTTCTTCATCTTCTTCCCACCAAGCACGCAAGGTGGAGCAGTCATGGCATGATGGTGCACATACCTATAAATTTCATAAGAGCCCATTCTATCTTTGGTGATTATTAAATTTAAAGAAAGTGACATTAACTCTTAAGTTAAAAAAGAAAATAGATAAATAAGTACAGATACATCACATAAAAAAATTCTCAATCACATATTTATTATTTGAGAAGTTAAGCACTTAAATTCAATAAATATGATTTCATTTCAACTAAGAGTAACATATCATGACACGGTAAGGTCAAAGGAAGGATACCATATTTTGCTAATTTACAAAGATAATCAGATATCATGCCTAGTGCCAGTGCACCTTTTGGACCCTTAAATCAACCAGCGCCTCTTGAATGACCACAGCAAATCCACAGTTTTACTGTTTGAACCATTCAAATATACATATTTCTTTTCTTTTGAAAGATTGATATAAGTTTTGTTTACAGCTACAAGTCATTTGATAGTTTAGTTTGAATAATTAGATTATATTGTAAAAGATAGAGTAAAGAAAGGTTTTTATTCTACAATTCATCACCAGTAATTCACCATTCTAGCAATAGCTTTCTTTCAATACTATATAAACCTCATCCAATCTGATTTAATAAGTAACTAAGTATAATAAATGCATGAGCAGAAAACTAAACAAACAGAAAGAAAATTTGACTAGCTTAATCCATTATACAAGGTTAAGAAGTGTACCGTCATGTAGCTGTACTGAGACGGAATACCAAATTCTAGGCCTGGCTCACTTGGCATTCTTTGAATACGTAAACCTATTAACCCTAGTTCTTGCATGACCTGGATAAGCACATCAAAAGTACATATTCATTAGTCAAGTAACTCATAGGTTGAAACCTAGTTAGACTTGTTATTGAAAAGGACTTACTGGATGAACACAGGAAGGAATAAGGCCAAGATCCTCTCCACATGCCAACATATCTGATGAATTCAATAGGACAGGCAGAGTCTTCAATGCATTTTGACGCCAAAGAGTTTCTTGCCGGCAGAAATAGTAGTCATAGTATAAACGTTTGAGAACATTTTTACTGTAACAAGGAATGGTCAGTCAGAAACAAACTTACTACCACATAGCAAATTGATGAGGTATGATACCATATTTATAATTAGTAAGAAATCAAGAAAGAAATGTGAAGGCAGATTTTTAAAGTTCAACTATGGAATGAAACATAGGTTGCCGAGGGGAAATCACCATATTCATTTGAGCTCTGGAACATACTTAAATTTTCAAATAGATACTAGTTCTGAACCACATAAAATTATATATATATATATATATATATATATATAGACTTGGCTACATTTGAATGTAGTCAAGTATAGGAGTATAGGAAATTGTATGGATCTAAAGATGTGGAAAGCAATAGATCTAAACTTAGCTATATTTGAATATGGTCGAATCTACCCCTCTCTCTCTCTCTCTCTCTCTCTCTCTCTATATATATATATATATATATATATATATAGACTTGGCTACATTTGAATGTAGTCAAGTATAGGAGTATAGGAAATTGTGTGGATCTAAAGATGTGGAAAGCAATAGATCTAAACTTAGCTATATTTGAATATGGTTGAATCTACCCCTCTCTCTCTCTCTCTCTCTCTCTCTCTATGTATATATATATATATATATATATATATATATATATATATATATATATGGGTTCATGTCATATAGTATGGTAGAAGTACCTGTGTTCATCTAAATCTTTAAAACTGGATGTATCTTCAAGATTGAAGCGAGGATAAAATTTTCTTGGGTCTTCAGGATCTCTGATGAGAACTATATTCTGCAGAATCGACAGAAATTGCAGAACAATCATTAACACGTGTCCAAGAAATACTGTCTCAAGAAGTTAACCATAGTTGAGACTACCAGCCCCGATAGCAAAATACAAACTGTTTATAGCATGCAAACCCATTTTACTGCTTTTCATGCTAAGATGATCTACCTGTAGAGATCAAAAAGTTCTCTTCGTATGTTGTCTTCTTTATCCAACCACGATGATTTCTCAGGACTGGATTTAAGCTTGGCAATAATTTTCTTCTCTGTATTGCAGTCTTCCTTGAACTAAATAAATAAAACCAAAGAAAAGAATGTTACTAATATGATGTTTCAACTTAATCAAGTAAGCCATAAACAGGATCAAGTGATATAATAGAATGTAAAAATAGCACAATCAAACAACCGGAATTAAGATACTTTTTGGACGGAGGATACACGGAAATAAAAAGATGCAGAATCACATTTTAGATTATTCAAATATGCTCACCAGACCATATATTTTATTAAGAAAAGCACTGCAAAAGGCACCATTCATTTCAAAGAAATGATGCAAGGATTACCTGTGAATATCACTTGTTAAAACAGCTCCAAGATTGGAACAATGAACCCCATCCATTTGGAGGGGTGCAACTTCTAGGCTCAAGCCCAGTATGGAAACATGCAGACTAAAGTATGCAAATGTGCAGACTAGGTTATGCACGATGTGGAGACATATGTCATAATATGTTGCATGCAAATCGTTTTATAAAAATGGCCACGTTTATTAACTCTATTGATCAGAACTGAAAAAGGCTAATATGCACTTGCATATGGCTTATAAATGGGCAGAATGTGTTGGACAACAATAGTCAAAACTAGTACACTTAAAGCTTATGAAAATAGCATTGATGTATACCAAAATTACAACACAAATTTAGACAGATGACGACTCTGGAACGGCTAGCACTAGCTAAAGCACATTAGAGATAAATGATCATGAAAGGCACTGCTGTGAAAAAAGAACTGGCAAAGTCAATATATAATCAGCTTTTCTGGCTTTGTTTTGCACCTTTTTAGCTTAAATTTCATGAGTCTTTTCAGATAACTAAGTTCAAACAAAGAGTATGCTTCCTATTATAGACAGAATAGTTGGCTATCATATTCATACCTCTACAGCAAGCATATGTTAAATAACCCATCCATTAATGCATTCTTTTTTTCTTTGTATAAGTCGGTGATAGATTTTATATACAGACTTTATACATACTGCATCCTCACATGGTGCCGTCCAAGAATGAATTTTGTGATGTAAGCACCAGTTTCATGACCTCATGAGATAAAGTATGCATTCCAAAAGTTTTTTTTATCTGTCACAACATCAGAGATCCAAATCCAATAAGCACCATCAAAAAGCTTCAGAGACATCAAAGGATCTTAAACAATGATTAAGCTAATAGCAGTAATATAATGAATAAATGATGACTCCGTTGTTATTAATGCCTCTATCAATGGCATGAAGAGAGCTGCTAGAATCTGGAAACCTAGCCTAGCCAAAGTCTACAATTACTGGGTTGACATCTTGGAGTTATTATGCTCACCATTAGTGGACTCTATCCATGGCTTCCAGACCACTTGTAGAGCTGCAGGATATACGTTTTACTCTAGCATGTTTGTATAGTATTATAGACATCAAATCTAACCATTTCTCCCTTCTGTACCCAAAAAAGAACCAGCTTTCATTAAAATGCTAATATAAACCTTTTACTTTATCTTTTAGTGGTTTCTACTTTCCAATCATACCATACCCCTGTTAAGAAGAAGCAAGCATATGTGTGTTGGCACCACAATTTTTCAGTCAATTTTGATAAATCTAAATCCTATGATCTGATTGTTTCGTATTAGTGTTCAGTCTTTAAGTCATGGTGGTTTAGGATGATACCTTAGAGCTTCCATCCCTTTCTCGCTTCATATCAAGGATCTTCAGGACTTTTCAGCTTCAATTCCGTCTCTGGTCAAAATTATTGTCCGTGAACATTTTAAGCTCCCTTTTCAAACCTTTTGATCACTAGTACCCTAACCTTTTTTCCCTTCCTATTTTGCAGTATTTTGATTATTAAGTCATCTTTTCTGTTTTAACTCCCATGAAAACCTACCCAATTTTAACTGTAATTGTAACGACCCAGGTCCCGGGTCCGCAGCACTCACGAATCCGTTTTGTTACAAGAAAGCAAGATGGATAAGGTCCATACCAACTTGGGCCACCACAGCCCAAAAGGGATCCAATTGGTACTTGTCCATCTTTCTTAACTGGTTATAAACCATACAACCAACTCTCAATTTTTCGATATGGGACTATTGGGAGGGGCATCACAATCTACCCTCCTTACAGAGGTGACGTCCTCGTCGCCAAGGGCACACAATCGCAACCACCAAACAGACAGGATTCAAGAGGTGGCCCCCACAGGTTCAAGAGGTGGCTCCCATCCCCTATGGATGTAGCACTTTGCCTTGTGTGGCACTTAACTCCTGCACTTCTGGCTGGTGTGGGTTCTGATATCATATTGTAACAACCTGGGCCCTGGGCCCACAGCACCCATGAACTCATTTTGTTACAAGAAAGCAAGATGGATAAGGTCCATACCAACTTGGACCACCACAGCCCAAAAAGGGATCCAATTGGTACTTGTCTATCTTTTTTAACTGGTTATAAACCATACAACCAACTCTTAATTTTTCGATATGGGACTATTGGAAGGGGCATCACAATAACCTAACATGTTTGGTCCCCATATAATCTAATATTTTCATCTGTCTTTTTTTTTCTTTTGGTACTATTCTCAGTTTTATCTATATTTTCCTCAGTTTAAACTATGTAAACGTCACCTGGGTACACTATCTTGCCGAGTCATGATATATATTGTAGAGAAGCATACCATGAACTTAGTCCTAAATAGATATAACTTAGAGAAGTATTCCTAAACTAACATGGACAGAAATAATTAAAAAAGATATAACTATTTGTAATTTAAATGTCGACTTAGTCCTGAATAGAGTAGAGTGGAGGAAGCAGATTCATGCAGCCGACCCCATGGAGTTGGTAAAAGGCTTAGATGAGTTGAATTGAGTTGAGAAGCATGCCATGAGTTCATAGTAATTTTTATTATCCATTTTACATGATCAAAAAGCATTACAGAAGATATGTGGTCACATATGAACCAACATTTATCTAGCAAGATCCATGACCTGAATTAATTTTTTTTTAAAAAAAATCTTTTAGTTTTCGGTACATCCTTCTTACTCATCTGAAAGACTCATTTCCTCTATTCATGAACTTTTTTCAGACCCAAAACTCTTAAAGTGCTTCCATTATCAATGTATTCTTCCTTCAGTTACTGCAAACACCTTGTTTACTCCATATTTAATAAGGTGTGCCGGTATTCCATTGCCTGAAGATTATATCTTCAGGCTCCACACAAACTGAATCATGGTCAACACTTCATTGAGGGATGCTGTTGGCCCTTTCATGTCCTTGACCTTTCTGATTTTCTTTCTCCACAGTATCTTCCTTTTAACATATTCTGGGACCACTTCTATGTTGTCATTTTATAAATCTTTTAATTCAGAACCTAGGCTTTTACATTGACAATAGCTTAGCTCTCATATCCAATATGGAGTCTGTTACTGCTTCATGCTGGATTTCTGGGTTCATTTATCTATCCTTCTTGCTATAATACATCATATGCTGTCTACTTCCGTCACCAAACTATTTTCTTCACTACCTCTGCATGCAAAATTAAAGATTTGAGACTCAGATACCTTGTTCGCTGTGCTTAGCATTCATGGATGATTCGTTTGTTGTTAAAATTTCCTTCCAGCATTTCTCCAGCATCATATGCTTGAAGAACTGGATTGACACTGTATGCCAGAATGCATTGTTGCTTGTCAACTTGCCAGCCACCTAGCTTTGCCACCAGTTGGCCACATCTGCTAGCTGAGTCCTCTGTCTCAATCCTGAATGATGATTGGAATGACTATAGTCTATAGCATCTTTAGCTCAGTCCATTTTGAATAGGTCAGGAAATCAGGAAATTGATGTGGTGACCGAGAGGAACAGGTTTGGCTAATTGCACTACATATACAGATAGGAATCTGCTAATATAGAGCAAGAAATATCTATCTGAATGAAGATGACATATCAAAGCTGCTAGCAGGTTTCTCTTCTTTGAATTATTGGAAACAACAACATGACAATAAGTTTTTAAGTCTTGCCTGTGGCATATTACAAGCTCCTGCAACCAGGATTGTTTTAAAGAGTCGCATGCATTACCTTTGCACCGAGGAAATAATGATCTTTGTATCAGACCTTAAATCAAGGTGTTAATCCATGACTTTAAGCATACTTCCAACTTCATCAATTTCAAAGACAATAATATCACTCACATAAACTAGGAGCATGTAAAGACTCTGTTGGACGGTGCTTGAAGACAGTGATCAGGTCAATCTGTTTAGTTTAGGGCTTTACACAATGCTTTACGAGCATTGCAAATTCCTTAATAACATATTGGTAGATCTTGTTAAACTCATATAATATATGTTCAAGTATGCAACCATGAGCAGCAGAAGCTGCCTGGAGAAGCCTGGTTACTTGTGCAATGAAAAAGAACTTTCTATAGACATCCAGAAAGAAATGTGATAATGGCATCTAAAGAGTAGCTAGTTATACTGAACAGAAAGTTCATGAGCAAGACAGATTAACCAATCCAACAAAATGGCCAGACATCTAAACAAAGTCTAAGCTCCTATCCAGATGTTTCTTTTGGTGACTGGTGGTGTTTTTGAGCAATTAGCATTCATAGACATTAACAACCTACCTAAAGCAATGTATTTGTAATGAGGACACTGTGATAGGTCATGTTTCTACCAGTAAAAAATGCATTATTTCTTCTTATGTGGTTCAAATCAGCCTATCATTTGGGTTCAAAAGTAGCAGTTCTGCATGAATCTCTCTATGAGAACTCATGCCATAGCAGGATTTCTGTTTTAACTAGGCAAAATCTCCATTTAGGAAGGTTAAATATTTGACTGATAACCTGGTTTTAACAAAAATAGTTTTAAAAGTCCTCCATTGTTCTTATTTTATCAATGTTTGGCTGGATAACTTTTCCAGTTAAACTCATATAGATCTCTTTATGAAATGTATTATCAAAGAATCAAGCAGTGACATACCTCATAGCAGAGTTTTTGATATTCATTCAGAAAGTTCACAGCAATAACACTCCAAAAAGATCCAAATTTATCCTGAAATAAAGAAAAAGATGATTTAATATTAAATAATAAGCTATAATGACTTAACAGGTAGTAGTACAATGTGATTTAGAAGCCAACAATACCCAGAAAAGGATAATATTGGAACCTGTAAAAATCCTTGCCGGATATATGGGCGGCTCAGTCGATTGAAATCCCAAATGCCTTCCCTCTCAAGCTCCTCCTAAGAAGGCAAAATTAAATTGCAAATAGGTAAGTAAGATAAGATGAAAATTCACTGCTTTTATACATTTTGCAATTTTTTTCTTGACCCAGGACCATATGATGCTACCTGGCTCAAAGCGATGGATGGACGGAATTTTCCAACCAGACCAGTAACAGCATGATCTGGAAGCTCCCATATTCTAAAGAAACCCAGGATGTGATCTATTCTATAGGCTGTGAAATACTTTGCCATCTGTTGGACCACAAGAGCAGAGAATAATAAGAGGAAAAAACAACATACAGAATGAGAGGAGAAAAAAAATCAAAACTGATCAAACATATAAAAAAAAGGATTAAATCTAGATAACCTGTGACAATCGAGCTTGCCACCATGCATAGTTATCTTTTGACATTTCCTCCCAATTGTATGTGGGGAAACCCCAATTTTGTCCATTTTTGTCAAAATAGTCTGGAGGTGCTCCAGTAGATGTGTTCATACGAAATAAATTAGGATATACCCATGTATCCACACTATTCCTGTCCACACCTATTGGTAAATCTCCTTTCAAGACTACTTTTTTCTTCCATGCATAGGCTGCTGCTTCTGATAACTGAAAATGGGGGAAGAAGAGAGTTATAAAAGGCCCTTGCAGAAGCAACAATGCAAGCAAACAAACTAACAACTGAGTCTTTATGCTTGCCTCAAAAGAATAGGCTATCAAACTTACTTGTAAATGTAGATGAAACTGAACATAGTAGTGAAAGCTTATAACATCATAGTGTAAACTGTCCTTTGAAACAAGTTTCTCAAGCTGAAAAAAGAAAACAATTTGTAAAATCTTGGAAAGATGTACTGATTTAGGTGAAAAGCTATTAACACCATAGAAGAAAAATCAAAAAAATCCATAGATAACTTCTGATTAAACAATTCAGAGAGCTCCATAAAATATCTCATGAGGAAATTATCAGCACAAATACCTTTTCTTTGGAAAAATGAGAAAATCTACCCCATTGGGTATGATCTGACGTCTCAAAGAAGTCCCTCAAAAAACAAAATGCTGCATAGGGTTTCAGCCATTCCTGTGTATAATCACAGATTCATAATGTTTAAATTTTTAAAGTTTGAAAGATGAGCTTCTGTTGCAAAATATGCTACATTGAGAAATCATTACAATGGTAAATATGTCAGAAAATATAAGCCACAAATATACAAGGAATACCTCATTCTCAGAGAAGAATTTCTTGAAGGAGCTGGAATCAAGGATTTTATCCTTTTCCAGACGGAATACGTTTTTAGCAATGGATAGTTTAGCAGCCATTGTAGCCTCATAATCAACATTCTGGATAAATAAATATTTTATGTTAGACAAGTTCAAATTAAGATTTAAATACAAAAATTGTGCCGAAATCATGGAAGCAACCAACTGATTTAATTTGACAAGATGATAGTGGTCTGATGTTGTGTGGGATGCATTATCATGAAGGCTCTGATAGCATGATAGATTTGAAGATATTCAAGGAGATTCAAATATGTGGAAAATTTGTTCAATTTCATAAAGAGCAAGAGCTCAAGATATGTACACCGACATGCTGTTCAGGAAGTAGTCACTACTATGGTAATTGGTAAGCATAGCACATAAGAAAAATATAAGAATAACTACACATGTACGCGTTGCTGTATAACAATCAAGAAAGATATAAGCATCATATCAGAAACAGTTAAGCATTTATGGTTATTATGTCCGGCAGAGTGCCTTTCTGATAGATCCTTCTTTCCTTCATCCCTAACCTTCACTAGCTAAATAAGTTGACAATGAACTATCCCCTCACCCTTCTACTAATCCATCTCAATCTACAGAGATGCTCTGTTCGGATTGTTTGCCCTAAATTCAACATATTCATGGCTTCAATGCATGCTCTTGTCAGAGTTTTCATCGAGCATCTCTCCATTCATGAATTAAGCAATGTAATATTGGAATACTGAAGCCTATATAGCCTCATTTTAGATTACAAGCCAACAATTTTTTGTAATTTTATGCATTTAGTGGCCTAAAAATTTATAGAAGCATAACCTAGTGTCAGACCTAAAAAATAATCTGCAGGCATTTGGCCATTCATGACATTTCATTCAGTTACAGGGAGAAAAACCAAATCAATAATTAAAAAGCCCACGCTCTTTCCCTTTCAAACTATGTCCTGTCAGCAAAGTCAAGGGAAATCTTGAATCATCAAACCCTGTAGCATGAGCTTAAACTGCATCAATAAGGAAGGTTCCTCTTCTATCAAACTTATGTTTGAGGATTCATGGAAGACCTATTTCTTGCCAAAAATTGCACTGATCATGAATTTAGCATCATTTTATAGGGGGTCGACATCAAGTAGAGACAGGCTTAGGAGGCTAATAAATTTTGAAAATTTGTTTCTTTGATCCATAACTTGTGATAGGCAACTTTGTAGATTAAGTTACTGTGACTTCTCAGCAATTGATAACTTGGGGGTTGATAGTCATGGGTATTGACCACCTCAACAACCAAGAATGCCTCTTCTTATAAATTTAAGGTTAACAATGTCAACAACAGGCAAAAACCAAAGGAATCATGGAAACTTTGTAGCACTGACAACCAATCCAAGGAGCAGTCAAGTCCACCTCATGCAAACCAAAAGCCAATTATTATACTTTTGGTGCATTTCACACATTTTAACTACTTTAGAGAAATAACCTAAAGAAGGATTCTGCATAAATAAAGATGAATGTTTTGTTCATGCAATATGAAAATGTCAACCTAGAGAAAGCATTACCTTTTGATCCAGCTTTTCTTTTTCCCTCAAGATCTCTTGCTGCAATTACACACAGGATATGGAAGCCCAATGTCAAAGACTTCAAGTAAATGTTATACACTGAATTTAACAACCTGAACAGGCTAGAAGAGAAGAACACATTGACATGAACGCAACATGTCTACTTCATTAAAAAAGTTAAAAAGTCCACCTTTATCTCTTCTGGGATATCTTCTGAAAGTGCTTGTACTCTCAGATACAAGGGATGCAATGCAAATACAGAGAGAGAGCTGTCAATGCAAGAAGTTTCAGATAATCATTTTCAATAGGCAGGCATTGATTAAAATAACTATTCCTGGTTTAAACATCTATAAGCTTGAAGTTAGAGAATCAAAGTTTTAAGAATGACACATATCTATGCATAGTTTATAGCTTCAGAGACAGGTATCTCAATTACCTGTAGGGATATGAGTCCCACCACATCCCATGGACTGAAGTATCATTGACTGGCAAGAGTTGAACAAGATGAAAGCCTGAATCCACAGCCCAATCAACAAGTAATTTTAGATCAAGAAACTCTCCAACTCCAAGGTCATCATTGGACCTAATAGAGAACATTGGTATGGCAACTCCAGCACCCCTCCATGGCATTTCCTGAAAATCCAAAAATAAAAATAAAAAGAGAAAAAAAACAATAAGGCCCTTTATATTACTTGCTTGCTTATCAAATAATTTGATTTATATTTTGAGAATAATGAGTTGTTTTTAGTGCAGCAAAACTAAAGCTCTATCCATTACCCGGAAGGTACCATCAGATAATATAATACAATTTGGTGGGCAGTTTGATGCCAAGTCAACAACTAGCTCCCTATTGGGGCCAACTTCCAGAGAAGCCCCTTGCACTGTACTAACTCGGCAATACTTGTATGTGGAAGTACTGTTAAGGACGTAGATATAGAAGGTTGAATTGTAAAAATATAGAGAGGGCAAAAAAAAAAGGAATGATGATGTAAGCCATCACCAATGTGCATTGCAACCAAAAAAAATCACATATGACAGAGAAAGTGAAAAGGATATTTTATTGGGAAATTATCTTTCCGCATCACACAGTCTGCTCTCCATATAGATTCTCCTGCATAGCAAAGTTTCAGTCCATCTTGAGCCTTCCACTGTCCTAATTGGGGCACACTACCAGTAACACAAACCTGCAAATTTGTAATCCCTTACATATTTAAGTAGCAGATGAATGTATTAGAGAGAGAGAGAGAGGCCTAAATACTGCACTAGGGATATTCAAGCATGTCTCTGGTTAAGGTGATAAGCATGAAAAAACAAGTGTGGAAACATAAGAATTGGGCTTACAGATGATCCAACTTCTAAATATGGGCAGCTAATCACAAACTGGACAACAATGGAATCTGTTCACAATTGAAGAATTGAAAGTAAGAACCTTTGGAAGCAAAATAGTCAAATAAAACTAAACTTTTTTTTTTAAGACTGAAAGGAGATATACCTTTCTGTTCCAAGTTTTTCTGAAGAATCCCATGATATGTTTCTGCTTCCAAGTCCTTATCTCCACCAAAGATGACATTTTTAAAAGCACTTCGGAGGAAGACAGCTTCTGAAGCGTTCTGGATTTTGATTATAAAATGACATGGAATAAGCAAATAAGAAATGTAAAGAAAATGAAGAGCTCCAGAACACTTCTTTAGGTTGGGATATCTTGGACAGCAGCCCAAAACATGCAAGGAAAAGGTGGAATTAGTCCCCAAGAATAAAGTTGAATCATGAATAATTAGCCTAAGTTTCTCAAGAGCCTCTCTATCATGTCCCACTCTTATGAATTCCAAGTCAAACTTTTTCTCTATGTTTCTTTCATGATTTCCTATTGCCATTCTTTAGTTGCTAAGATTGCAGAAATACAGCACCTCAAGGGCTTTTGCATTAGCTAGCAATCTGAGAGGTATACACCAACTTCATAGTCCATGAAAAGATAAAAGCATAGGGATGTTGCACAGTTAATGACTTTGCAAAAAATCTGAACAATCAATCATGAGAGAGGATTTTGAAAAAAACTCGCTATCACAATTATAATGGATTCATTAATGAGAATAGAAAATAAAACCAATCCCAAATAGAAGAGACAATGCTGATTCTTACAGTTATTTCTATCATTATCTTAATGTGCCATGTTAAAACAAACTGTTTGCATTTTCACTCATAGTAATATCACATCCAGCTAGAGATTTTTGGTATAATCCCCAGAGGGTGACCACTGAGCTCTTCATGCCAAGCATATGTAGATACCCTTTGCCTTCATGGGCATCTAGATCTGACATCATGATGTTCTACCATTATAGCATCATGACATATGTAGATACCCTTTGCCTTCATGGGCATCTAGATCCTTTGGTAGCACACAAAGGATGAGCACTTCAATGACTTTGATAGTAATTCATGCATGTCTACCATTATAGCATCATGCGCCACTACACAACCCAAGGGCTTACACAAACATTCACGGCCATTATTTTTCAGCCTTGTAATTCTAGTGTCTTAGCTTTTAGTTAGATAAATGTTCCATTTTCCAGAAATTAAATGATCAAGTTATCCACTCTAAACTTACAAAATTAATCTTGTTTATTGCAAATTTAATCCTTTGTAATTCACAAAAAAAGATGCTTCGATTTGACAGCATGAAGTTGTACGTTGAAGTATACAACTGTCAGATTTGAGAAATTAATGTCAATTATAGCCAATATAAAAAAGCAGGAAAATAAAAGGCATCAGTTAATAAGTCTGCATTTAAAGTTAATTGCAATAGAGTTATAGGAAGTGAAAAATCAAACTTAGTCAATAAAGTGAAAGAAGCTACAGAGAATCCAGAAAAGGACAAGCTTAACAGAACGAAAATTTTGATCCAATAAAAAGGAAGAAAGTTGAAGAAATGCAAAAAGTTCTCGATACCTGCCAGAGATCACGAATTTCCACTACCTCTCCATCCAGAATTCCTTCAGGCAGGTTTAAGTTTCGCTTCTTCCCTGCCTCCCATCTCAAAACATTCCGATCATCATCCACCAAATAATAATAGTATTCACATTTAAAACCAATTGGGACAGCAATTTTTCCACACCAAATAAGCTCATTGTCTTGATGAAAAGGACTTAAAATCAGACCCTTCTTCACATCCCAAGATCCTAGCACTGCCTCAGAGCCAGAAATGAGCAGGCTCTGCCCCCACTGGGTATAATATGGTAGTTTGAAGATCAAAGTCACCATACTCAATGACTTCTTTCCAGAACATGACCCCAAATTCACCATACCTTATTAAACTGAGTCAACCTACTAAAACCATAGCAAATCACAAACCACCCTTATCAATAACCAACAGGATTTTTGTTAACGCATATCATAATAGAAATGGTCGATAAATTGAGGTGTGATCTTCTTGTAGATAATCGAAAATAAAAATGAAATCGAACGACATATGCTTGCATGATAACAATTATCCGATCATAGGATACGCATCAAATTATGATGCAGCACAATTCCGTACAGTGCGTTATATCATTCTTTGGAGAAAAAAAAAAAAAAGGAAAAACTTCATTACTCGGAGAATATCTCGGATTCTCCACAAACAATTCCACCACTAATCGATACAAGCATGGCCGGTCCAGAATCTTGCAACAATGGAATGCAGCTTGATCGAATAACAAACTTCCTCGGCAAAACCCAGCTCGACAAGATAAAAATCCACGAAGAAGCATTCAGAACTCGTAGCAAATAAAAAGGCAAAATCAGCTGAAATCAGTCGAAATCTACAAGGAACCAGTCGAAATTAGTATCATTAAGGGACCCAGATAACTTCGGGGAAGCAAACAAAGCAGACAATAACTCATCAAAAGCCGACCAAATTGGACTAATTCTTATTCAAGAAAGAACATAGACTGGTCCTTTAAAGGATCACAGTTCAGTTAAAGAAACCGTATAAAAATCGATGAAGGCCAACACAAGATCTGCGAACTACCTCTCCGTTTTCTTTCTGTGATTATTGACGAGATCAGAGTGATACCAGTATTCTTTCTCTCTCTCTCTCTGGGGTGAGGTTGGATAGCACAAGAGCAGTGAGGTGACGAGGTGGCGGAGAGGCAACCAGAAAAAAGGGTAAAAATCTAAGAAGATGTGGTGGGAGAGCGATCACATTGTTCTGTCGAGCATCGAAGCGAAACGAAATCGGACGCAGCGCTGCGGGGAAAGCGCGAACGGTTGTGACTTCGCTTTTGATCTCCGGCTTCCCGTGAATATCCCTGGAATGAAGCCATGTGAACAAGCTGGCGTTTACTAGAAGGTCCGTATGATGTGGTGTGGGTGCCACCATCCGTGGATGTGGCGAAAATATTTAAATATTTAATTATTATAATTTAATTTTTAATATTATAATTAAAATTAGATAAATGCATCATTTTAAAAATTAGTTTATGTATTTAGTTAATGATACAATATCTAATCTATAAATTTTAATTAATAATATATAATATAACATAAAATATTTTTAAAATATAAAAGTAGGTTTTGAGTGAAAAATTAGAGCCAGCTGTGGTGTCTCATAAAAAAAAAATAAAAAATAAAAAAAATGAGCAGATATTTTGGACAAACGATGGGAGAGAACGAAGTAACGAGAATGACCGTTTGTTTTGCTCGGAAAGGGGGAAGGAAATGCCTCTCGAACAGTCGGGCTGTTATGGCGGCCGAAAGATTTGCCTCCGCCCCAGACAGTAAAGGAAAGCGAAAGTTGAGAGAGTAAGTGGGAGCGAACGGAGGCTCTTGGAAACGAGTCATGTCGCAATGATCAATGATATTTGTTGTTCAATTTGTGTTTTATGGCACTGAAATTAAGTGAATCAACGTGTCTTGTCTGGGTATTCATGAATGCGCCAGGTTCAAATATCAGCAGCCCAGGGAGTTCAAGGGGGCAAATTCACCTTGAAGCGTACCGGTGGATGGCTTCTATATGTTTGTGTTTAATCATATTTTTTTATGGTTTTTGTGAGAAAATTGCAGTGCCTAGACTACAAGCGGCCAGAGTAGCCATACCTTTTGTTGATGTTACCATTAGGGTTGTAATCGAGTCGAACCGAGGTAAGCTTTTCGGTGCTCAAGCTCAGCTCGTTAATAAATACTCGAGCTCAAGCTCGTTTAAATTTGAAAAATTCTGTTCAAGCTCGCTTATTTGGTATGATTAGAAAGCTCAATAAGCTCGACTCAGAAAAAGCTCGTTTCAAGTTTGAGCTTGAATTGAGCATGTTTCAAGCTCGACTAAATCAAGCTTGTTTAAAGCTCAGTTCAAAAAAAAAAAAAAACTCGATTCAAAGAAGATGAAAAGACAGAGAAGATGAAAGAACATCTTATTCATGAACTCCTAATCGAACAAGCTCACGAGCTCCTAATCGAGCTATCTCACGAGCTCCTAATCTACTTTCGTGCTCAAGCTCAGCTCGTTTATCAAACAAGCTTTAAAATGAAGCTTCAACTAGACTATTTATATGACGAGCCGAACATAAATGAGCTTTTATCGAGCCGAGTCTCGAGTAGCTCATGAGCAGCTCGACTCAATTACATCCCTAGTTACCACCACTGGGATTATCATACTTGATCCGCATATACTTTCAAACCCTTGGATTTTGCTACAACTGATGGAGGTCACTTTCCCATGCTAGAATTTTTTTATCTACATGATATTCCATGCAGAACATAGACACGAACAAACCGACAGAGACAATGTTAAAGTCCCATCATTTTTATATGCTTAAAATGTATTTCATCGGCCATAATTTTAACTATCTAAACTCCAAAAAATAAATCAAATCAGGTATTCAGAGAGCTCAATTATAATCTTAAGGTTTTGTTTTTCTTGCGACCATGAATAGTTTCTTTCAGTAGGTTGCAGAATGCACATTGTTGTCTTTCAATGATCTCACATCCTTGTATCACTTTTATTCCTTCATGTAACACATCTACTGGCCTTTGCCTTCTGCAAGTAAATAGTTAGGTTAGTTTCAGTGGCCAATGATGCGTGCACTTGAGATTTGACTTTTTCTTTTCGGTTCTAGGACTCCTTGAAATTCTTCCAGCTGCAATGACTTGGTCAAAGAGAAATTCAGATCCTCACAATCTCCAAGGCTTCCCCCACTATAGTTCCTTGGGGAAAATGCTTTCTCTCTCTGTTAAGTTGTCTTGTGATACGTGAAGGTTAAACTTAATGCCCTATGATGGTAGCTGTTCGGCTGATATCAAGAAATGCTCGTGTGATAAATGTCATGTATTCGTCCATTCGAAGTCTGGGGCATTGACTGCATATACTTACAGTATAGATAGGTGATATGGTAAATTCCCTGGCCTCACAATTATAAATCAAACTAAAGTTGCCAATTTCGTTTCGTTTCGTTTTAGTCCTACGTTTCGTTTCAAAAGATTTTTCGGCCGTTTCGGTATGTTTCGGCTGTTTCGGTAAAATATGTTTTGAAGACCAATTTATGAATTATTAAACCTTTCAGCAAAAAAAAATCCTAGTTACCCTATCCCCATTTTAAAATATATATATAATAACAAAAAAAATTCTAGTTACCCTATCCCCACAGTCGCATCTCTTAAAAACTCAAACTCAGTGAATTATGATTTTTATGTTGTTGATATGAATTATGTATATATTCTGATACCAAAATATTTCGTTTCATAAGCGAAACTCCGAAACAAAATTGATAACTTTGAATCAAACCCCACTTTTCTCCCTGCCTTGCTGCAGAACTACTTGATCTCTCAAGCTTGGTTCCAAATTATATAAAACTTAGATGGCACAGTAATTTAACTGGATTTGCTCCCAATAAACTGGCTTTTCAGGTTCCATGCAAGAACTCAAACACCCATTCAAGGAGAGTTTTATAATACTTTCAGGTTGAAGGGCTGTCAGAAAATTCTTAAACTTTGTTTTATAATACTTTCACTCATTAAGCTTAAGTCATGTGAATGATAAATTGCAGGTTCAAGAACTTATTCCTTCAGTCATGAGCTTAGTAAAATCTGACAAGCTAAAACAATGAATTCTTTTTCCAAAACCAGTCTTCTTTTTCCAAGCTTTTCAACAAGAAGTCGGGATTAATTCATTGCATTGATGTCAAACTAAAAAGAAGTCATAAAAGAAATCAAAATTTTTTGGTCATAATCTGATCTATTCAGCTGAACAGCACAAGATGAAGAAAGATTTAAGGGTCTAGCTAGCTATAATGGCATGCTCAATGATGAAAACTTGCGAAAAAAAGAATCACTCAACTAATTTTAGGTAAAAACTACTTTAAGCTTCTTTGGGAAAAAGTTTAAACGGACATCTACTACTATTGGTTAGCTTCCTCTTGTTCTTTTGTGAATGCTGTGCAAGCTGAGTGTGTGTTGAACTTGAAGGCAAACAACAATAATGATAGAAGTGGCACCCCGTGAAATTACCAAATAAAATGCAGAAACAAAAGTATACACATATATAGATTTCGATATTTGCGATAGCTTAAGGTAAAAGGTGCAAGGTCAAAGAAACTAGTAAGGGTATAGATACAAATATTCAATCAATGAAACATATCATATGGCAAACCATTCAACCTTCAATAATCTTTCCGGATCGAGCTCAGATGAGAGACAGGATAGTTGTTGGTTGATCTTGTCTCTGGTCTGTCAACAAGCAAGCCTAAAATTTTCCCCTGCCAGTTCATGTTTAAATAATAATACTGATTGAAACAAAAACGAAAACCACAATTCCCTACAACACGAAACAAGGCTCGAAACGAATGAGGATAGAAATAACTGATCTAAATTCATGCAAAGTTGAACCAACCCAAATAGAACAGAATTCCTTCCCCCCGCCCCGCCCCAGAGCAAGCATCTGCCCTTATTAGGGGCAAAATATATTACTTTTACTTGATTTTCTGCGGAATAGTGCAAAGAAACAAGACGATATACGTAAATGAGGGCCTGCCACCTCTGTGGCTTTGACCGGAAAATACATTTGCTGATGCATTAATATTTATGTACACATACATTAAAATTTCAACCTGATTGAAGGTGCACCATTTTTTGTGCACCCACATGCGAAGTTACATTCTCGCTTATGCAGCACCGCAAGCAGTGTACCCCACTTCTTAAAACTGGAGTGATTTAGTTCTAGAAAACAAAATGTTTCCTTTGTTCACTATAAATGCATCAACAAATAGGAGAGCAGTGCAACGAACCAATGGATAGAAGACTGCCCTGAAGCAGAAGCTGCAAAGAAAATGCCAATAGATTTAAGCTGAGGAAATTCAGATGTAGAAGATAACAGACTAACTTAGAGAAAAAAAAACAGAGATGAAATATCAGCTAGTTAAACAGAACCATAGGAGGTCTGGTAAGTATGGTTGTTTTACTTCAATTCAGTCCTATTGACTCCATCTTTTCCGGTTCTCCTCAAGCACTAGCATAGCTGAATAACTAGGACAAGAAATATTGATTTTTTTTTAAGCACGATAAAATAAAAGATGTAAGCCTTCATAAAATAAATGTCTTATAGCATCTGATTTGGTAAGATGGTCGAGCAACATGCACATACTACAAAACCATCCACCCCCATCAAAATACCATGCGTCAAGGCATGGGTAAAAAATATAGCCAAACTTGCATATTTAGAAATATGTGTTTAAACATTATATATCCAAGGCCTAGCATGAAGTGGCTTCAAATCCATTCTTAAACAACAATCTATGGCCCATTCTTTTTCTTATTGCAACTTTTAACCTCCTGGTCTAATCCAAGACATTAAGCCTTGCACGGCATGCAACTAAACAAACCAACTTACATACAACGAGACAAGGGCAAAGGCTGGAGAAGTCCAAGAATCAAGGGGAGGGCCATGGATCTTGCAATTACAAGATTGCTAGCAAGGGCAGAAATCAGGACCCAACCAATTTCAGGAGACCTTTGGGCCTGCAGGATTAGTTCAGCCCTTAAACATGACCAGTTGTAAGGTCAGGTGGGTTTGGTCCACCTAAAAAAACATATAAAGATAATATGTTTCGATTAATTTATTAATATATAAAAATATATTGTAGATGACATAAAAAGCTAAGATGCATTCCAAATCTACACCCTAGCTCTAAATTTATTGCACATATTTAAAAACATACCATACATGGCATAAAAGCTGATATAAAATCTAAACACTAGCTCTAATTTACTTCACCTAAATACTACCTGAACTTCCCCTTCCTCATCTCCTCCTCCCCTCTCTTTGCTCTCCCTTTTCCCCTCTGCTTGCCCTCTACCATCTCTTCTCCCGCCTCTCCACTTCCTCCCCCTCTCTCCTCTCATCCTCACCTTTGTCCCATCCACCTGTACTCCAGCCCTATCATTACTGTGGGAGATCTGGTAATGGATCAACTGAAAAACTTGCAATAATTGCCTCTCCAGTTATCCTGGCCAGGTAATTAACCTTGACACAACCTCCTATCTTAATCTTGTGTTTCCAGAGAGCCAACCATGCCCAATCTTCAAATTGCCTTGACATTGTTGTTGCCATCAAGCCATCTTGACCTAGTCTCCAACCCCAACCATGCATCTCCCCTGCAACCACCAAAATCATTCTCACTTGCTCAACTGCTACCTGGAACATGGAGATGCCATCCAAACCACCTACGACCATGGAACCACCATCTCTGAGTACGGATGCCCCATCCCACCATCATTTGGCAACCCCACCACTGCAACAATTGCCTTGATATCAGTGACCTCAAATGTTTCAATGTTCCCTTTCCTCTTTCCTTCATCCAGGTCAGGTCCAGCTCAACCCACTTGCAGGTTTAGATCAGCAAACTTTGACCTGAGGGCATGTCGGATCAAGCTCAGGTCAGGCCAAGTAGGCCTTACTATCAAACAAGTACCTTCATCTGCAACGGAGCTTAGCTCAAGTACACCACTACCAACCTTCCTATAATGCACCTGGTTCAAACTTTATCATTCTTAGATCCTCCACATGCCACCTGAAAGTCACCATCTCTTCTACATTGTTTTATGCAAACTGCTCTAATAGCTGCCTAAGTGTATTTGCAGTATATCAAGTATTTAGATATGTCTCATATGACTTCTCATAGGTTCAGGACTCTGAGCTATATTATATGGACCAATAGTACCCAGTTCAACCAAATAATCAATGAATTGGCCCTTTGACTGATCAGTTTTTAGACTGCATTGATGAAAGAACCAATGTTATTTTATTGAGTGGCTAACTGATAAATACATCAGTTATAGGTTGTTTCGCATAAAAAATAGATTACTGTGAATGATGCTCTCTTATTCAGTTGTTCACAGTAATCTTTGCATTTTTGAGAGAATGGAGGGAGACCCACCACACATTAATCTTTGCAAACTACTGCAATAGGGACCTTTGCAAAAGTCTCAGTTCATCAAGGAATACATCGATCATCTATCTCCTCTTTTAACTCAATGAAAAGATAACAGAAGCACTGAAAAATTATGCCATATAGCCTACCAAAGAAATACAAAAAAAAAGCCCTTATGAACATCAAACAAAATGTAAAAGATAAAACATCCCAGTGAAACATGGAAAAATCAATCAAATATGGGTCAAAACTGAGAGACAAAATGGATTGAAAATACTGGCATTGGACAAAACCCAAAACTTGGGGCTGGTTTCAATTTTGCTGGTCTGAATGATTGACCCAGAAATTGAACAGGCAAACTGGTGGCCCAGCCTCTTAGACAGGACAATCTCCAGTCCCAGTAGGACAACTATGCTCGTACCCCACCCCAATTTAAAACTACTTAGACTTGTATTCAGTGTGCCATAATTTGGACCAATTAATGCTGCACAATAAGAGCCAGTATGGCACATAGAAACAAAATGTTTAACATAGGTATGTACTCTCTCTATAAATGCAGACATGAAGACATGCATCTTGGCATGACAACCATGCTCAAACACACATGCATGCACACCCACATGTATAACTTTATGTACACACATGCATGGCCTTGTTTGACTTGCCTTCCTACCTCATCACCCAGTATGGAACAGAAGAGACATTTATCTATTTCAGAACTCTCAATTTGTAACCAATGACATATTCATGCAACAGCACTCAACTTGCATAAAGAAAATTGGATGGTATTAAGCATCTAAATTTTCTCAAGCAGGGACAGTCATGTTTCCATTATAAACAGATTTCAAAGTCATTGTGCACATCATTTACAAACCAATGGACATGGGCAACATGCCATCATGTAACACCCTTGTATTCAATATGATACAAAGGATCTGGGAAAAGATCATAAATTGATATCATGACATGTCTCAAAGTCAAAACATTATGAAAACAGTATTGCTGTGAATTCCAGCCCATTTCTGCCTGCAAGCCTAGGATTAACTGCTCCACATAGGATTTGATATAAAAAATACAACAGACAACTATGATCATGCATGATAGAGCTGCAACAGTTTGATGATATACAAACATACAGATAAGAGCTCTTAATACAGACAGCAAACAAATGATTGAACCTATCAGGTTTTTTTTTTTTTTTGGTAGAACCTATCAGGTTTTAAGAGCATTTATGCAGCAAAATTATGACTTAATCAGGACTAAACACCTCGTAATTACAGCCAAATGACAAAAAGAACAAAAGAAACATCTTGTCTAACTCATGAATTGGGATATGATGCTAACTTCATAAGATCTAGATATATTGGTGACAACAAACTCAGATTAGTCAATGCCCTTGTTTTAGAAATAACGTTACCTTAAGAAGCTCAGGATATTATATTCTCTTGTTTTAGAAATAACGTTACCTTAAGAAGCTCAGGATATTATATTCTCTTTGATTGTTCAATCATTGAATTTTCATAACAATGTACAGTTCTGTTTAGAGAAGAGAGAACCTATAAAATTAGAGTTTAAGATAAAATAATCAAGAAAAACTCACAGGAATGTGTAACAGGTGAAATTGATGGCTTTCTGTCAGTAGGTTTGACATCTGTCACACTCTCACTTGGAGGTTGTACATGAGCCAAATACACACCAGGCAATGGTGATGCTGCATGCACATCTGGAGCTGGAGCTGGTGAACCTTTATGCACATGCGGAACAATAGAATGTGGCGGTATAGACTCAGGTACAGATGAATGCTGTGGAGCAGCCACAGGTGCAGCAGCTGAAACTAGATGATAAGCTTTGCCCGGGGGCCTGTTTGAATGTCCAAATCGGCAACGAGAGGGAGCTGGAGTCTGGTAACTGTGTCGAGGTGGAGAAGCAGGAGCCAGATCATGATGATGATGGTGATGGTGGTGGCCGCGGTGGTTATGGTCTGGCTGAGGTTGAGGAGATGGACTAGGCGAACTGCTGCCTCCGCTGTTTAGAGAATCTTGAAGAAAAGAGGAAAGTTGGACTGCTTAACTCTACCAAATACAGTGTGGTTGAGGCCAAGATTGCCCACAGAAGAATTAGAGATGGTCTTAGCCAACTGTTTCAATCTTGGCAAAGAGGGTTGACGATTCCCACTTTAAGCATAATGAACGTCTGAACAGTCGTTGGAGGAGCCACTGTCGAACCCTCTAAATTTGTCAGACTAACATACAGATTCTGCATACATTAAAGTAGATTTTAGTTTCTCATGAAAGTGCAATAATAAGTTTAGGCAATAGCTTCTAGCAAATCTTGCTTAAAACATGAATGTTTAGCAACTGCAAATAATGCTCTAAAATGAACAAATATTCCCCTAGATGGATGCTTGTTTCTCCAATAAGAATCAGAGATCTCTTATTTCCTTCAAACCAGTTATATGCATCAAGCAGCAGGCTTATGTTTTGAGCAAATGAAGGGACTAAAGTCATCTCAGCTAGAAAATTTCTGACATCACAAACTCTTTAGAAATGAAAAAGGTTAGAATTGAAACTAGAGTTATGTTTTCACAGAGTCATCAGAAATTGGAAGGCTTTTGCGCTCCAGTACCAATTTCACTGACTAAAGTCTTCTGAGATAGCAAAATTCTAACATCACAATCTCTTCAAAAATGAAAAAGGCTAGCATTGAAACTACGTTATGTTTTGATTGAGACATAGGAACGCTTTACTATGAATCATGTCAAAAAATTCTCCCAGAAAATGATGCATACGGTGGTGCATCCACCCAGATGCAAAAGTTAGTTTCAGATGCATGTCCTTATATTAAATTTGGCATGAGAGAAAAAAAGAGGCAAAAAACAACAATCAACTAAATTATAATCATCTTAATTTTCTAGTATGACAGATCATAAAACAGCGGTGATGTTAAAGTGTCCAAATTTTTATATATAATTGAAAAATAGCCTAATTTTGTCAAGTGTTAACTTATGAGTTATTGGTTAGCTTATGATGCTACCGTTGATTTTGAATTTTCGAATAGTTGTTATTTGTTTGATATGTGCTCTGGTGTAACGCCAGATAATTGGTGATGTGACCTTGAGAAGCAGTAAAAAGTATAAATAATAATATATACAATTGCTTATTGGCCAAAGGTTCAGTGTCAAGAATGATAGCATGCCATCTTTAAATGCTTTAAAAAAGTAAAGAGGCTAGAATTATGCCTTTTCAATGGTATAGTTAATCAGTTATCAATATGCATGCCCCTCAGCTAGGCACTAAGATTAGCTCAAATATACAAGAAGCATGAAATTTTGCAAAGTATTAAAAATAATCCTTCTTTAACCAAGCTCAAAAACAACAAAAATTGGACTCCTTATTCTAGTTCGTCATGCTCATTTATGAAGAGCTGCTAATATCTAAAAAATTTACAATCTAGAAATTTGATAAGTATGTCTGTTGTCCGACACATATAACCCATCAATGGATGTTAGACACAAATTCCTTGAATTAGATGCAAAGTCCAAGTCACATAAATATATAAACAGGAGGAATTAGATTAAATAATTATGAAATTCAATCATCACTAGAGATGAGCTACCATAAACGAGTTCATATGAAAGAAACAATCATGGAGTAAAATATGATAAGTGGGCAGACCTCATAAGTATTGAGCAGCAGCCCCATCTTCATCTGGTCCTTCAGTTCACTGAGCTTGTCCTGTACTTGATAGATTGGAACATTTAAACTGAAATTAAAAGCGATTGGACTTTTTGCAGAAGAAAAGCATTTTGTGGGGGAATAATTGTAATTCCACCAGGGAACTTTAGCACCTCAAAGAAGGATGAGTTCCCAAACAAGGATGTAGTCAAGTGGAGAGTTGACTGCCGTGTAACCAAGAACATGAAAGACTCTCTGAGAACACTTATCTCAGCTGATGATATTGTTGAATTTTTTGGATAAGGCCAAATGCCAAACACTACGGTTGTCCAATTTGATACAGATGAAGGTTCCAGAGAATTTACAACCACCTGATTGATTAACACCAATAGGTAAGGGCATGCAAGCATTATGGATGGACATTAAAAATCATGAGAGTACAAAGCATACCAACGAATTAGGAACACCAATTTCTTCATAGATATCATATTGAAGATTTGAGATATTGGCGGTTAACAGGGCAACAGGCTTTTGCAGTCTGAAACTTGCTACTATATCAGCTGCAAAAATTAACTCTCTAGGTGTAAAAAGTCGAGATAGGTGAAGTATAGTAACATTAACAAAAATAGACAGAAAAAAAATAGAAAATTGTAGTATGATTCTCAGTTCCTGTGACATCATCAACATCAAAATTCTGGAAAAGAAAAGAACTTATAATTAAACATATAATCAGGCAAAACATTCCATAACTAGACCCTAGCTATAAATTCAATTTCATCAAAGCAGAACATTTAAACAAGCAAGCCCTCATTAACAACTTGTCACAATGCATTTTCACTTGGTGTTGGCTGCTAGTTACAGCATCCACTCAGCTTAGGACAAGGATGCGCCAGTAAAAAGTTCAACGATCTTTGATAAACCATTAAAACTTTCTCCATAATGTAGTCAGCTAATTTTATCCATAACAGCTAGACAAATCCATTCTTTCCTATTAGTTAAATATTCGTAGTTGAATTTGTTGCATAGATTTCCTTTATCTGTGCTCTGTAGTGCAAAGTCCACCAGGCAAACTTCCAAAAAGCCTTGTAGACCTACCATATAAGAACCACCAATCTCCATCACTAGATTGAGTCACCACTGCCTCAGTTTATAACTTGTGCCTTTGTCTAATCTTAGTTACTGAAACATCATTTGGTCACATGTATATAGGAAAGTTCACCAGGGGAACGTACTGGTTCTAATTACTGGCTAGAGTGATTCCAACCTTTTACCAAATATATACACAAGACTTGAAGCTATGAAGCTGGGTTTTGACCAGTTCATCAAACTAAACAAAATTCAATTGGAAACTTGAAAACATGAAAAGTGCTACCATTTTAGCCAGTGAATAATACCCAAAAAGTTTTTTTTTTTAGTTTTCTTTGTTAATGAACTACCAAAGGAACCTAGTTAGGGTTTATTCAACTTTTTTTGCATCTCCATCCCCACTACTAATGATCCTTCAGAGATATCTCTGATTATGTTTATTTCCTAAAATATAACAAGATGATAAAACTTTCCTAAAATGTAACAAAATGATAAAACATACTCACCCCATTTTTTATCTTGTCCAATTCAGATTTATTTACAAATTAAAACTCCATCACCAAATCATCAGCACATACTATTACTCGGTTTTAACATCTTCTGCATCAAATAGCAAGTTGCTTTTAGTTCTTTACAGTATTACATGATTGTTGAACCAGCTAATGGAGAGTCAGAGACTATCCTTTTTTCATACATAAGTCCTCCATGTAGGAGCCAATCTCCATGTCAGTGTTTTAAGCAATGGTGCATGAGGGCATGAGGCTGCATATGTGCGCATAAACCAACATTATCGCATTCCCTATATGCAGCTAGTATATACAGGTGGGCTGCATATGAACCAAAAAAGCAGTTCACTTTACACGGTGGATGTTTTTGCAGAAGGATTATCATTTTGCAGCCATATATGCTGTCACTTATCATTGTGTGGCATCTTAAATATGAATCTTGCAATTGTTCCTTTAAGAAAGTGATAATCAAGAAAGAGATTCAAGTTATGTTTGCCTCTTATCAAGTTGTAGATTATCAAAAGCAACAACATGAGTGAAAGAAAACCAATGATAGCTGATAGTCTCAAAAATTTGGATTATGGAACCTTGCAGCCAAGCACAGTAAAGGATCCCAAGTTCTCAAATAGTTACCCCAGGAATAACAAATTTATCTCATCAAAAATTTGTAAGCCTATCCTCTCAAAAGCCAAACCATCTCTTTTGTAACCAAGGATCCTCCAAAACCTTGTCTCATCGACATATTTAGCATCACCTGTTGGAAACCCCAAAGAGTTGAAAAAAATTCACCTGTTGGAAACCCCAAATGTTCCCATTGACAACAGATAACGAACACGGACCATTTCAACCTAGTCATTTAATTCACTAATCTTTTTCTTTTTTTGACAAAATTGTTCCCAAGAAAAAGCGCTCTTCTACTTAGCAATCTTTTTTCTTGTGCAATAAGATACTCAAATACACACAGTATCCTAGAAGAATGCCATTTGTGATTGGTTAATGCAAAGTCCACTAAAATGGGGAAAGAGACATATTCATGTTGTTTTATTGTAACCCCTGGATCTTAAATTTCCTTAAAAAATAAGCTGTGAATTAAGTATTTAATTCTCGTCACTCAACAGAAATAAATTGCGTGACCTAAATGGTCTTAACCACCTTTCCAGTACTCGTGGATGTCCAAAATCAAGTTTTGTGGTGGTGATAAATGCTTCATAATAAACATCTTGCATAGCCTTACATTTCTTGCTTCACAAGTTGGCATATTTGATGGAGATCAATACATGTTCCGAGGGTAGAGACTTCCCTACAACCAAAACTAAGGCATTGTCAAGGCTCAGATAAGCCTTAAGGACCTTCATTCATTCTTAAGTTCGCATGAAGAAATTCATTGGCCTCACATAGAAGATTGCCATCATAATGAATAAAATCCCCTGCAATAGTCCAAATTATGCCAAATCTTCAAAATAATCCTGAAAATCTGGGGCAGCTTCCAACTCCAATTCCAGATGAACCATATTAATTAACGTCACAATCATCTCCAGTAAGACAAAAATTACAGAAAGCAAACAGGACGGCTTCCAACAGATGCACACTGAAATTCCTCATACCACGTAGCCAAATCAGGTCACTCTATAATCTCAAATAAAAACCCAGATCAAACAAAAACATCAAGAGTCATTAACCATCAAAGTTTGATCTATAATCAAGCATTCACTTAGATGCCACTCAAATTCTAGATCCATTCCAACACCTTAAAAAAATTCAGGAACCATCCAAACAGACTCATTTCATCTAACGAGCTGATGGCTTCTCAACATACGGGAAGCAAACTATGCACGGCATTAACTGAACCAATTCGATCGACATTACAATCTGCACCTATCTAATTAACCCAGTATTCAAAATCAAAATCCAAGAACCAGAAGAAGGATACAAATGCCCACCAAAATCAAAATCAGAAACTGGCGCACGTTTCTAACCAATCCAAGAATAGGAGGAATACAGATGCTCACCAAAAGTTAACCAATTTTTTTAAAAAAAAAATAAAATAACAAATTCACCTAAATATCACTATTTTCAACCAATAAATCAGAGAATGCAAGTCAATATCAACATAAACCAATTCACCGGAAAACGAATGCATCAAACGAATCGCAAAAAGAATCAATTCAAACAAAAACAAAATCATGCCAAGATCCAGCATTGCGCCCAATGCTACTGATGAAACATCCCAAATCCAGCCCAAAAACCCAACCACTCCCAAGCCTCCCGAATCCTCACCTTTAAACAGCGGGTTCCGACTCCGATCTCCCAGATACCCACGGTGTCTCAAGAAGGGAGGAAGCCAGAACACTGCCGACAGCAGCATGGCAACACCGACAACCAGCGTCGCAACGCACCGCGGCCCCACGATCCTGCCGATCGATCGGCACTGGGGGCAGCTACAGACGGCATTCCCATCGGCGGCCTCCGACGACGGCGGAACGGTGGGCAAGGACTGCTCGTCTTCGGCTTTCCCCATTGCAGCAGATCTCCTCAGTCCCCATCCCCACTCTCCTCGCCGAAAGCTCCCATTGCCGCGAAAAGAGATGCAAGAAGAGGAGGAAGAGGAGAACAAAAAGATGGAGGGAGAGAGAGGCTCAGGTCAGGGTTAGGGCTTCGCTTTCTTGGGATATTTTTTAGGTTAGGAAGGACAAAACGAGAGGGGGTCGAGAGAGGGGACGAAGGTGAGAGAAAGGGAGGGTTAAACTGCAGGAGAGTACAGAGTGGCACAGAAGCCTCTGTCTTTTTTCTTTTTTAATTTCTATTTATTTATTCCGTCTTTCGGTTTGCGCGGATATGTAAGCGTGGTTTTAACCGTTCAAATTTTAAAAAGGAGTCAAATTAAAAGGCGAGGCGAGGCCGGTGTTTCCCGTTGAACGGGATTGGAACAGCGTGAACTATTACGATATTTAAATTTAAATAATTTATTTAGCTTTATAAATTAATAAAATAATATAAAATAAATATTTTATTATAATTATCCTGCGATGTATCCATGATGGGTATAACCATCCGTGCTCAAAGAGCCGCATCTTTCTATATTTATCTTTTTTTTTTTTTAATGTAATGATGACACTAGCTTAATACGAATCAATTTTAATAAATTAAAAAATAAAATTTATTTAAGTATAGTAGAACAGAAATCTTGCTTAGAATTTTAAAATTTAGAATGATAAGCTATAAAAGCTCAACCATAAAGTTAACTTTCCATAGACATGGCATATATTTCAAACAACGCTTAAAATTTAGTAAATAATATGCGCACATAATTAAATTTTAAAATAAGTAATATTTTAATTATTGAAAAAGTCACTTAAACTCTTAGAATAATAAGTTCATTAATCTCAACTCAACTCAATTCATCTAAGCTTTTTTTTAATCTAGACTACATAATCTGCTTTCTTCACTCTATTCTATTCAGAATCAAATCGATATTTAAATTATAAATAATTATTTTTTAAAATTATTTTTATTCATATTAATTTAGATTTATCTCTATCTTTATTTTTATCATAAATTATTAAAAAATTATTTTTAAAATTATAAATAATATATTCGCTAATGTAATTGCTTATTGATATCATTGCTCATACTGTTATTGAATAAAAATTATTTTTTTTAATTTAATGTAAATTTTAAGAATTTCGCTATGTTTCTTTTTTTATTTTTTTAAAAATTAATTGAATCAAATTTATTATTTTAATTTTTAATTATTTACAAAACCAGAACCTGCACTATTATACAACTAACAAAAAGGTTCTTAGACCTTTTTAAAATTTAAGAAGAAAAATAATTTAAAAAAAAGAAAGAAAAAATATGCTTTTTTTCTATAGTTTTTAAATTTTTAATTAACTTTAAATAACATGATTCAAAGGATGTAACATTTCTAAAATATTTAAAATTAAATTATAATAACTAAAAATTTAAGAATTAAGATGAATTTTGAATAAAAGTTTAAACTTAAATAATAACTTTTGGTTAAAAGATTTTGTGGAATGATAGCGAGCGACGGTGAGGTCATCTTGCGATGTTTTAACGTAGGAGGGAGAAGGGGAGGCGCGGAATGAGAGAAGGATTGCAATCGAAAATAGATCTCGTGACGTGGGGCCGGCCGTTGATCGCTCTATTGGATGAAAAGGATTGGGACGGTGGAGGGGTTGGGAAAGAGCGCGAGATTGGGTGGGAATTACGGTGCTGCCATTTTTTCAACCGTTGTGCGTTGGAACGTCCATGATTGGTTGGTTGATTTGATGGGCCACCCGGCACGCCGGACAGCGATTACCGATGGATGGGAAGGAAAACTCTTTGTACACCGTGGGATGACTTGCAACTGAACGCGGTTACAAACTCGCACTAAAATATTCGTTCATAGATTTTACACGGCAGATACATAAGTTCATATACCAACGAATTGGTGTAAATTATTTTATAATAAAAATAATATATAAAAACTTAAAAAATATATTAAATTTTAGAATATTTTTGTTTGCTTTTAGTGATATATGCCTATATAATATTCAAGCTAAATACCAAAAGAACTATGCATGCATAATTAGGTGCACAGGAGATGGACCATAAGGTTACTGGCAAATACACCCTTAGACAGCATCATATGCATCATGGGTAGGGCATGAATTTTTCTTTTTTAAAAAGATGAAAATATATCTTTGATCCACAAACTTTCATTCAAAATTTTTTTGAGCCATCAAACTTTTAACCATTATGGTTTAGCCAGCTTCATGTTTTAAAAATTATACTTCTGACATTCTCATTACATAATATTAATTAAAATTAATAAAAATAGCATGCTCTTAACGCTAATACAAAAATTGTTACTTATTGGAAGCTTAAGTTATTAGGAGCTCAAGCGTAGGTACCAAGGTGATGGATTAGTTATTTAGTTAATTTTACTGGACTTTGATGAGATATTAAAATATAATATTTTAAAATATTAAAAAATTATTAGAAATTTAGTATATTTTAATATCCAAAATTTTTTCAAATATTTTTTTTTTTTTGCATAAAACCACTCTTTTAGTCCCATATGAAAAAAAAATACTTATTTATATATATGTGTTGCTCTCTTGCTTAGCTGAATAGTTGTAAGAAAGCGCCTGCACGCGTGAGCCGAGCCAAGCCCAATGCAAATTGGTGAAACCGAATTTGAAAACATGTTAATTGGGTATATAGCGTGTGTTCATCGCGCGCAGAGGGATACAAATTTTGCTCGTTGGCTCACACGGATGCGTACATCTTTACGTGATAAGTTTTTCTCAACCATTGAACCGATTCATTCCGACCATTGGATTTGATTGATTGGATTGATTCGTTCTCAACCGATGCATGCTTTCCTTTAGATATTCGATGCAATGTCCGGTGTTTAACTCATTCGATTGTTCCAGAAATTGTTTCTCCTGATCCTTATTTCGAGTTCAAAAATCCATTCTCATTCTCACTATCCATCCTTATCTTTTCATTTTGAACTCTATATCCGGAATTCACCAGAAGAAGAACCTTCAGATTTCGAATATTGATTCGATTCAACCTTTTTAGCCTTTAGAGATGGTGGGCTCGACCTAGGATTTCTTATTTTGTTAAAAACGTTACCCTCAACTGGAGGGATAGGGTCAATAGGCAAATATGAAAAGGACTCCCACGTAATTAAATCTCCCAATCCTACCCCGGGTTAGGATTCAATACGTAAATTACAATTCATTCCACTAAAGAATTATAATTACTCCTAATCATATTTGAATTATATTTTCGAGGTTAAGATTACAGATATCCATCAATTAAATTTAATTACTACTGCTTAAGACTTATCCACTTAACTTATTTGATGTATCGGATTCAAAATCCACTTGCAAGATTTGATACAATCAAAACTTATAAGCTTTCTCAAGGGGATATCATCAATCCAAATTAACAGGACGTGGATTCCTTCATTCACCTCACTGGTTAATTGACTCATCTAGAATTCTCAAGTACATACATCTTATCCTCATAATATTCCATAACTCAATATTCAATTAAAATTAGTTAGAATAAACCATTTCCCATAGTCAAGACAGACCTACTAAAAATTTGTGCTACAGACTGAGTATCCAATTCCATCTAAAACTGTGAACAATAAATTTGTATTCCAAAAGAATCGATGATCTAGTCTTCTGTGTGTAAGCCGTACTCTACACACTAGATCAAATACTCTTTGTAAATACTAGACACATACACATATATATAGTAAATATTGCTCAAAATGAATTCTATTATGTAAAGACATAACATAAAGGTCTATATCTCTATCACTTTTATGTTCAAAGCGTGTGCCATTTACTTGTCAAAGAAAGGTTTAAGCAAAGAGTAAGGATTTTAGTATATATTAAATATAAATTATATTTTTACACCTCCTAGTTGTCTTACATTTCCTTGTATGGTGATAAACTAAAACGTTAATGAAAAATTATAAAATTTAATAGAAGAATATTGATAGAGTAAATATAAGACGATATTGTCTTTTAGATTTTCATTTTGGCATAAGCCAAAAAAAATTATCAAACCATCCGACTTACCTAAGTTTGTAAATCATGGTAAATTCTTTAATTCAACAATAGTATTGAAAAATACTTGAGATATTGTTTTTGTTCTATCCTATCTTTTATAACCAATTCCCTTATATTCCAATCTTTTTGATTTGAAGACCAGCATAATCTTTTTTCTCTTTTCCCAAAGAAAGAACGAGTTGTCCCGTAGGTTCATTCATGAGAAAATAAATAAATACAAGAATAGCATAATCTAATATTTTAAATTATTCTTTTGCAAAATATTCTCAATGCAGCTAGTAGAGCAAGTTAGTCTCATATTTGAGTCAATCAATGCTAAGTAATTATCTTTTTCAAGTTAAAATGATCTATTAAAATATCTTATTTAGTAAATTAGATCAAATAAGTATTAAACAATTTTTCTTATGAATATCTAAATTTACACTGTAATATGAACTAGGCGTTACTTTTTCCTTTTTACAATGCTGTAAAATAATATATAATCGGCATAGCATTTTAATTAACATCTATTATAATAGCTTTTGGGCGCCTATGATAGGTTATTAACATCTTATTATTGTGCCAATGTTATGGTTGTATCGTACAATAAATTAACAGGGAGAAGGGAAAAAAACCACTTTTCCTTTTTCTTTTTGTAAATTTGTAATTCATAATGTTGTTATTACATTGCTATAAGAAATTTATGTGAATTTTTTTCCAAAAATGATTTCTAAATTATGAATAGCTAGGTCAATATTCATTAGGTCCTTGCAGTGATTTAATAATACAATGAGCTCTAAGCATAGCCTTTACATAGTCACCAATAATAGACACATGTGAGACAAGTGCTGAAAAATAGATGAACATTATCTTGTTTATATGATGAACATAGTCCTACTTTGGCCAGTGAATTTCTATTTATCTCTCTCCAGTGAGCAAGGTTTGAAGGAACTTTGGCTTATTTTCATTAAAGAAGAGGACATATACACTGTGCTTCAAAGACCAAAGACAAAGTCTCAAAGTAATTTACATCATAATAAATCAAAGATGAAGGTTCAAAGTTACTTACATCATAATAATGAAGGTCCTGCCTACCTAATTTCTTCAAAACTCTTGGTACAACAAGCACATGTTGTGTCAGAGTAGGTGAGACCAAAGGCCTTGACATCCAGAACCAAATAAGTAAAGCTTAGTTTAAACTAACATTTTGGTGTATTATGAAGGAACCCCCCATATCCCATATCTAAGATCACTAAAATCCCTTAAATAGTGTGCCATTGTAATTTTTAACATCAAGTTAGAAGCAATGAAGAAGTCTTCATATTTTTTTAAGACTAAAGTATACTTTCAATTATAACAGTTTAGTTTCCTATGTTTTAAAAATTTTGCATCCTTAACATTTCGTTACTTGAGACTAATTAAGATTAGTGAAATATATTCATGCTAGGATAGTACATTTTTAATTAATTTCATATAATAAAACATTAAAATGCTATATTTTGTATGTATGTATATATATATATATATATATATATATATATAAGGGATTAAATAATAATAACTAAAAATTTGAGGGCCAAAATAAGTTTTGACTGAAAGTTTTGGATCCAAAGTCTATTCTCACACTTCTTTTAGAGGAAAAAACAGTAGAGGATTAAAAATTTTGTTGAGCCATGTGTGATAATGTTTGGTTTGAATTGCATGGGTCATGGCTCAAGTGGAGGCAAGAAGAAAGCCTGGCATGTGAAGGCTCCCAATATAATAACATAACCAAGCTTCCTTGCACGTCATTGGATTAAAAGAATCTGTGCTTCCGTGTAAAGAGGAGGATTTTAGGTGTACCTTCTGAGTAAAAAAAGAGTTCAGAAAACTGTGTTGAGAAAATGTTTGTAAAAGTATGGACAATAATATGGGGTGAGGGAAGGTGTGATGGCATAAAGTTAGCTTCATCTATGGTTGGAGTAGATTGGAATTTGATGTGGTTTGGTGTCAATGGATTGCAGCCTTTGAAAGTATTGATAGCAAACATGGTAAGTAGGTTTAGATGGAGAGCATTCTTCGAAAGCACGGTTAGATCACCAATAGAATTGGATTAGATTAGATTTTCAATTTAATGGCATATTATGGATCCTACCATTTCATTGCTATTGTTTTGGAATCCAATGAAATAGGATTGGTAATTTCATACCATCTCAATCTGATTGGTGGTCCAAACGCGTTCTAAATGAAGTCATCGCATCGAAACCATGGTCTAATGCTATAACTGGCCTCTTTCTTTTTATTTTTTGGTTGGATTATGACTGAAGATCTGGATCATGAGTTCATATGATCAATAAACTCTTGAAGGTTTTAAAAACTTAGCTGATGTATGACTTCTTACAGCAGCAGTTAATGTTAATATTATGTTAACTACTATAGTGTAGTCAAAAATTCCTGGAATTGCTATTATATTGACCATTGTTCTAAGGCACCATATGGTTCACTCTTGGCTGCCAATGGTATAGAGCCATTGACTTGTAAGCTTATGTGATTTGAAAGTTAAAATTAATAGCTCACCAGGAAGTTGGTGCAATGTCTAATACTTTTGCTGCCTTTGTTTTGCATTTGCTTCTGTCTGAAACTTTGGCATCTCAGATTTGATTTGGATGATGTCTTGGTAGCTGTGAAACCTAAATATTCAACCTCTTGAGATAGGCTCCTGGAAGTGTCCTGATTTACTGCTTCAGATTTATAAGACATATGGCTTGCAATATCAAGATAATGGCACCTGTAGGCTGTAACTCTTTGCATCATCATAGTTTACATGCCTTGCACTGCACCAAAATATTAATGGCTTTTGCTATGGCACTCTAAACCTTTATTATTATTATTATTATTATAGGTTCTTCTCGTTGTATGATTAACTTTAATGCATTGGATTAAGTAAAAAAATAATTGGTTGATATCTCGTGTAATAGATGGGGTCTATCCGTGAATTTGTTAAAAAAATATATATCCAAAAGAATGTCAACCTAAATATTATTCATTAAACGGATTAGAAATCAAAACATGAATTTGATATGTCCATTTGAAAAGATAATATAACCTAACATATACAATGCAACTTATTAGCTTGATTTGATATGGATGTTGATGCATAAACAAATACATTTAATAGGAATTTTAAAGAAGTTGACATATTTAATGGATCTTAAGTAAGTGAGATCATAATGGAGTCATGTTGAATAGGGTTGGATGGATGAAGATTCTAAGGTTGCATTTGGCACACAGAATGAGATTGGATAAAAGAAAAGAATGGATTGCACAAAAAAATGTAATAGAATAAAATTTATTCTCTCTTTTGTTTGACAAAAGATAAGATAAGAAATCAGATAGAACAATTATATCCTTGAAAAAAATAGTAGCCATGATCAACAATAAAATAAAAGAGAGAAAATAAAGTAGTAGTTAGATAAGATAAAAATATACAAAATACTCTAATGAGATAGGTATATGGGATTAGTTATTGTGTAGAACAAATTTTTTTACCACTTACTCTCTCGCGCCCCCCCTCCATTGTTGTCAAAGAAAAGACTCCATATCATCAAAGACTCCACTTACTCACTTACTCCTGTCATAATTTATTTATACTTATATTACACAGTTACATACACTTTCATGCGCGAGAGGGATAAGAACGACAAAAACCACTTCTAAGAAAGATTAGCTAGATAGTTTCATATATTAAATTAGAATGAAAAAGAATTTTTTAATCCTTTCTCATATTTATTTTCTATAAAAATAGAATAAAAATTATCTTATAAAATATTTAATCCATAGAAGAATGAATTATTTATCCCATCAAAATAGATATTTTTATTTTATCATGTATGGCTATTACTTTATCTTCTCTTTTTTTATCCTTATTTTTAGTAATGACTTTTTTTTATGATATAACTATCTTATTTGATTTCTTCCTCTGTCCTCCACCAAATAGGTGATAGGATAATTTTTATCTTATTCTGTTTTAATCCCATCTGGTCTTTCTTTTTATCAAATCCTGTTTTGTCCATCAAATGCAGCCTTATGATATAAGAGTGTAACTTCGCTAAAGGTTACATGTTCAAATTTCTTTCATACTAATTGATGCCGCTGGGATCCGTCCTCCGACTCGGATGCAGTCGATCTCCAGGGGGGCGGACCTGCACACAAGTCCTCGCGCGAGAGGCGTTGGGGGTGGCCCTCCGCGGAAGACCCTCCGACGCTCAAGTCAGTGAGAGAAAATCGACGATCAACCAGAAAATGGGGAGGTGAATCTCTCCTGAAGACCTCTCTGGGGGCGGCCAATCGGGAGCTCTAGAAAGCGAGAACACCGACGAGCTGCCGGCGAGAGAGTGGGAGAGTGAGGAGTGAGGGTGTGAGCGCGCGCGAGTATGCGTACCTGAGGGAATTTGGGATTGTTCCATTTATAACTGTCACCTGGATCTTGAGCGCCTTCTGGAAGGTTCAGATGTTGTTAGGATACGGGAGTGGATCGAATCAGGCTATTGTGGGGCTGTTGGGATCCGTATCTTGTCCGTTAGGGGATCGACGGCTGGGAGAGCCCCTTGATGGCTTGAGATCTGGTAGATATGTAGGTCTTAGGTGGCCTTGATAGGTTCTAGACCATTTCTTGGCATGATTCCTTGCTTAGGGTGCCGTTACAGTAGGTTGAGGCTCTCCCATGTCAGGTTTCGCGGAGGTGGGTATTGGGTCATTCAGCGAAGCCAGATCATGAAGGTTCGGAGGAAACGAACTACAGGAAGTTTGGAAGAGCCGAGCTATGGAAGCCCAGGAAGGCCGAGCCACGGGAACCCGGGGAGGCCGAGCTACGAGAGCTCGAGAGAGGCCGAACTACGGAAGCTCGGGGGAAGCCGAGCTATGGGAGCCCGGGAAGGCCGAGCTACGAGGGCTCGAGAGAGGCCGAACTACGGAAGCTCGGGAGAGGCCGAACTATGGAAGCTCGAGGGAAGCCGAGCTATGGGAGTCCGAGAGAGGCGAGCTACAGAAGCTCGAGGAGGCCGAGCTACGAGAGCTCGAGAGAGGCCGAACTATGGAAGCTCGGGGGAAGCCGAGCTATGGGAGCCCAGGAGAGGCGAGCTACAGAAGCTCGAGGAGGTCGAGCTACGAGAGCTCGAGAGAGACCGAGCTACAGAAGCTTGGGGGAATCCGAGCTATGGGAACTCGGGAGAGGCCGAGCTACGGAAGAGGTTGGTCTTAGCCTCCTCACACGGGTATTGATGCAATGACGATTTTAATCCGAGCTATGGGAGCTTGGGAGAGGCCGAGCTACGGAAGAGGTTGGTCTTAGCCTCCTCGCACGGGTATTGATGCAATGACGATTTAATCCGAGCTATGGGAGCTCGGGAGAGGCCGAGCTACGGAAGAGGTTGATCTTAGCCTCCTCGCATGGGTATTGATGCAATGACGATTTTACCCCCCAACACATGCCCTCCACTCCCTAATTCGAAGCGTAGGTTCGGGCATAGGGAGTATAAGTCCAAGCGGCGTATTCTGGATAGGACGTTTTGGTTTAGACAGCCCATGCAATGATGCCCTAATTAATGTGTTAGGGTCATCGTGCCTTCGGGGGTAAGGCTCTCTCAAAAGTGACGGTTGGGAATACGCCACGTCGCGAATCCCGATCGATCGGGCGTTTGTCGAGGCGATTCCGAACGCCTCGGCGGGATGCCCCGTCTTCTCAAGGCGGCTTCCTTAGTGGGGAAGCAAGGCGATAGACGTACTATCTATATATATGTGCATGTTCGCAACATCCTCTCGTCTTGTTTTTTGAAAAGTTTGGCCTTTCATCCTTCTTGACGCTCGTCGTTTCGCCTGGTGTTTTTCTTAATCGAGATGGTGATGAGCCCCGACGATGTGGTTTTGGAGATTGTAGCTGAGGATTTGGAAAGGATTCACCAATGGTATAGCATGCCCTCAGATGTCGTTCTGCGGGCGCCGGAGTCTGAGGATAGGGTCTCGCGAGATCTGGAGTCCGGGGTCTTCATTTATGAAGACAGTCTGAAGGCAGGCTTTCGTTTCCCTCCCATCCCTTGATAAAGGGGATAATGACCCACTACAACATCTGCCCAGCGATGGTGGCCCCAAACAGTTGGCAGAGCATCATCGGATTCATCTCGATGTGCCACCAAATTCAGATTGTCGCCACTCTTCTCCTTTTTCGCGCCTGCTACCATCTGATACCTGGGAGGAAATCAGAATGGCCATACATTGGGCCCCGGAGGTCATATGGAGAGCGCACATGGAGGGCACAGAGATCACACGGAGAGCGCACATACACTCTTCCAGTGTGACCTTTGTGGTTCCCCTTTGGGGATGCACGGTAGGGAGTGCACGCGGGCTCCCCATGGTTTGAGTGAATTTCGCCTCCTCCCCTGGTTCGGATTTCCGGGCTCATCCGCCTGGGGAATCTTTTGCCACATGGGGAGGGGGTGAAAGTGTGCCGCCCGCCGACGCCTTGTCCTTGAGCCATGGCGAGGTGGGGGCGGTGCATACTCGATTTGGGAGAGCGTTCCGACGCCAGGGTCCGTTGGTTCCCTATCTGCTCGTCGGGGGGTCCCTCGGTTGGGTGGTCTGGGATGGCCACCCAAATATCTCGGTTGGGTCACCGAGATATCATTATTTACTGAAGCTGGCCGCAATGATTGGTCCATGTCGCCCGGCTATTATCAGCTCGAGCTGACTGGATGCGGCTTAACTGGTTCGGCGGTCGGATGCCGGAGCACCACGTTCGCCTAGGTCTGCTTTGGAGCAGTTGCTCGAGTTTTGTATTTGTCTTTATTTTATGCATTTCAATGCTCTTGTAAAGCCTTTCAGGCATTTGTAACCGATCTTGGCAATGAAATAAAGAGAGTTTCATTCTGTTTCTCAATCTCTATTTCTTCTGTGCCAAGTTTATTGTTGCTGTTGGGCATGGATGCCTCGTTCGTTCATAGGCAAAGATTCCGCGCTATCCGAACTAGTCGAGGTTCGCAAGCGGCGATTTGGAGATTGCTCGGCGGAATACGTTCCTTACTTCGGTCTGAAGCTCGGCATTTCGTGTTTTGTCCTTACCGGAGCTCGAATGTTCATGGGTCGACCCGCTGAAGTTCAGAGAACTTGTAGCTCGGCCTAGCCGAGGTTTGGAGAAGTTTTCGCTTGGCCCTGCCAAGGCTCGGAGAACTTGTAGCTCGGCCCAGCCGAGGTTCGGAGAATATTTTACTTGGCCCTGCTAAGGTTCGGAGAATTTGTTGCTCGGCCCAACCGAGGTTCGGAGAATATTTTACTTGGCCCTGCTAAGGTTCGGAGAATTTGTTGCTCGGCCCAGCCGAGGTTCGGAGAATATTTTACTTGGCCCTGCCAAGGTTCGGAGAATTTGTTGCTCGGCCCAGTCGAGGTTCGGAGAATATTTTACTTGGCCCTGCCAAGGTTCGGAGAATTTGTTGCTCGGCCCAGCCGAGGTTCGGAGAATATTTTACTTGGCCCTGCCAAGGTTCGAAGAATTTGTTGCTCGACCCAGCCGAGGTTTGGAGAATATTTTACTTGGCCCTGCCAAGGTTCGGAGAATTTGTTGTTCGGCCTAGCCGAGTTTCGGAGAAATTTTACTTGGCCCTGCCAAGGTTCGGAGAATTTGTTGCTCGGCCCAGCCGAGGTTCGGAGAATATTTTACTTGGCCCTGCCAAGGTTCGAAGAATTTGTTGCTCGGCCCAGCCGAGGTTCGGAGAATATTTTACTTGGCCATGTCAAGGTTCGGAGAATTTGTTGCTCGGCCCAGCCGAGGTTCGGAGAATATTTTACTTGGCCCTGCCAAGGTTCGTAGAATTTGTAGCTCGGCCCAGCCGAGGTTCGGAGAAATTTTACTTGGCCCTGCCAAGGTTCGAAGATTCAGGGCTCGGAGAAATGACTTAGCTGTCACTATGAGCCGTAGTGTAAGGTCTCTATGACGCTTGGTGAGGGGGCACATGGGCGGAACGAGCGGTATGTTGTCACGCTCCTTTATTTATGACGTTACCCTTCCCGAGGGGACAAGTCATTGGCCAGATGCCGGATTTCTTCCCTCTGCGCTTCCCGAAAAAGGAGCTTAGGGAAGTGCTGGGAGCATTTATTACGGGGGGTGGCAGATCGGAAAGTATTCTGTTCAGGGAGATTTTCGATCAGTCAGTCAGCACTTACCGATCTCACTCGGGATGGGGTGCGATACCTCGAATTCTACAGTCATTAAAGTGACGGCACGTGGCGAGTTCTCATAGGTCGGTAGCTACGGCGTGACCGATTGAGATACCTGCCTGATAAGTATAAATATGACCGAGGGGTGTGGTCTTAGTCATCCCTCGGTTCAGGTCGTGAAATAGTGTCAGACCATGGCCTTTCAAGGGTGATCCTCGGAAGAGTTGCGTGTATCTCTCAACGGTTTGCTATATTCGGAGAGGGGGCGCCCCACCATCACTGTCGACGGGTTGGGTCTAGCGTCAACCCTTGCGAGCAATCAGCAGCTCGTAAGGGTTGTCGAGGAGTACATGGACGTATCGACTAAGGAGGCGGAGGCCCTGCGCCGGGTGGTAGACCGGCAGAGGGAGGAGGTCGAATCGCTTCGCCAGTAGGTTGCTGATCTCACCGAGCGCCTGGAGGATCTGCTGGCGTCCAGAAGCGACTCCGACCCATGATTTAGGGCCTCCGTTGCTTTTGTTTTGTGCTTTTGCTTTCTTGTCTCCCTTTTTGTGTACTTCCCTCTTGTCCGATTAATGCAAAGAGGCTTTGTTCAGATAACCTTCTTTTTCAGGAGTTTTTTGCTTTAAACATGTCATTCGCGTAATAGTTAGGGAGTTGGCATCGCTCCACTGGTTCACGCGTCGAAATAGATGCTTTGATCGACGGGTTATAGGGGCATTACCCAAGGATTTTAGTAGCAGAGGGGAATTCCTTGGCTCTGCTCGGGGCTTTTGGCCAATTACGCAGGGCTTAATGGGCCCTTTAAGGGTTTCGCCGAAGGCGCCTTTTTTTTGTGTGTCGACGGTTTATGCTTAGCGTGCTTCTTTTTAAACCGGACGAAGTTTCAGGGACTATTTGGAAGTCCTTTGGCTTTAAATGGGGCCTGCGTATTTCGGTTTCCAGCATGTGTCTTAACCTGAAGAATTTGTACTCAGCCTTGCCGAGGTTTGGAGAATGTTTTACTTGGCCCTGCCAAGGTTCAGAGAATTTGTTGCTCGGCCCAGCCGAGGTTCGGAGAATGTTTTACTTGGCCCTGCCAAGGTTCGGAGAAATTGTTGCTCGGCCCAGCCAAGGTTCGGAGAATATTTTACTTGGCCCTGCCAAGGTTCGGAGAATTTGTTGCTCGGCCCAGCCGAGGTTCGGAGAATATTTTACTTGGCCCTGCCAAGGTTCGGAGAATTTGTTGCCCGGCCCAGCCAAGGTTCGGAGAATATTTTACCTGGCCCTGCCAAGGTTCGAAGAATTTGTTGCTCGGCCCAGTCGAGGTTCGGAGAATATTTTACTTGGCCCTGCCAAGGTTCGAAGAATTTGTTGCCCGGCCCAGCCGAGGTTCGGAGAATATTTTACTTGGCCCTGCCAAGGTTCGAAGAATTTGTTGCTCGGCCCAGCCGAGGTTCAAAGAATATTTTACTTGGCCCTGCCAAGGTTCGGAGAATTTGTTGCCCGGCCCAGCCGAGGTTCGAAGAATATTTTATTTGGCCCTACCAAGGTTCGGAGAATTTGTTGCTCGGCAAAGCCGAGGTTCGGAGAATATTTTACTTGGCCCTGCCAAGGTTCGGAGAATTTGTTGCTCGGCCCAGCCGAGGTTCGGAGAATATTTTACTTGGCCCTGCCAAGGTTCGGAGAATTTGTTGCCCGGCCCCGAGGTTTGGAGAATTTTACTTGGCCCTGCCAAGGTTCGGAGAATTTGTTGCTCGGCCCAGCCAAGGTTCGGAGAATATTTTACTTGGCCCTGCCAAGGTTCAGAGAATTTGTTGCTTGGCCCAGCCGAGGTTCGGAGAATATTTTACTTGGCCCTGCCAAGGTTCAGAGAATTTGTTGCTCGGCCCAGCCGAGGTTCAGAGAATATTTTACTTGGCCCTGCCAAGGTTTGGAGAATTTGTTGCTCAGCCCAGCCGAGGTTCAGAGAATATTTTACTTGGCCCTGCCAAGGTTCGGAGAATTTGTTGCTCGGCCCAGCCGAGGTTCGGAGAATATTTTACTTGGCCCTGCCAAGGTTCAGAGAATTCCTGTCCAGACAAGTAGCTCGGTCGTGCTGAGGATAAGTAAGCAGCATCTATTTCTTTTTGCAACTTTTGGCAATGTAGTGCATAATGACTTGCATTGAAAAATATGCTGACAGGAAGATATAATGAGGCATATGAAAATAAACTCGGAGAGGACGTACCCTATTGATAGTATTTTCGGAGATTGTCCGAATTCCACGTCTGGGGAATGGATTTCCCCTCCAAATCCTGTAGCTTGTAGGTTCCCGGTCCGATGATTTCCGCCACTTGGTACGGGCCCTCCCAGTTCGGTGCCAGCTTTCCTTGTTTCAGCGGTTTGGAAACAGAGGCCTTTCGGAGGACAAGGTCGCTGGGCAGGAAGGCTTTCCCTTTGACTCTGAAGGCGTGATAACGGGCTATTCTTTGCTGATAAGCGATCATTCTAATCTGGGCCTTCTCTCTGATCTCCTCTACCAGGTCGAGGTTGGTGCGGAGCTGCTCGTTGCTGGCTTCTTCCGAGTAGCTTTTCACCCGCAATGATGGGAGGCCTATTTCCACAGGGATGACGACCTCTGTACCGAAAGCCATTCGGAATGGGGTTTCACCTGTCGGGATTCTCGGGGTGGTGCGGTAGGCCCATAAGACATGGTGCAGCTCCTCCGCCCACCTGCCTTGGGCTCTGGAGAGGCGAGCTTTGATTCCCTGAAGGAGGGTCCTGTTGGTCACCTCGGCCGCTCCATTGGCTTGTGGGTGCCCGACCGAAGTGAGGTGGTGGCGGATTCCATGCTCCTCACAGAACTGGCAAAACTTAGAGTTGTCAAACTGCTTACCGTTGTCGGTGATTATGGTATGCGGGAGGCCAAACCGGCAGATGATGGATCTCCACACAAAATCTTTGGCCCGTGCCTCGGTGATTTGTGCAACCACTTCCGCTTCGACCCATTTGGTGAAGTAGTCGATGGCGACAAATAGAAACTTCCGCTGTCCTGTGGCAAGCGGGAATGGGCCGAGGATGTCCATCCCCCATTTGGCAAAGGACCACGTGGAGGATATGGAAACTAGCTCGGCGGAAGGGAGCCTTTGGATGCTTGAGTGCCTCTGGCAGGAGTCGTAGGCTCGAACCAGATCGTCCGCATCCTTTTGCATGGTCGGCCAGTAGTAGCCTTGTCACAGCACCTTGTGGCATAGGGATCGGCTTCCCAGATGATTGCCGCAAATCCCCTCATGCACCTCGCGTAAGCATAATCTGCTTCGATGGGCGAAGGCATCTGAGCAGCGGCATAGAAAAAGACCGTTTGTAAAGCTGGTTGTCGATCAACACATAGTGAGTGGCCTGCAGCTTCAGCTTTCTAGCCTCCCTTCGGTCGGACGGAAGCGACCCTTCTCTGAGATATTTGAGGATAGGGTCGAACCAGGATGGTTCGGCCTCAACTAGCATTATTTGGTCGGCCTCCGCGATGCTGGGCCTTTCCAGAGTCTCCAAGTGGAACTTTTGTTCGGCATCCATCGACTCCGTGGTCGCCAATCGAGAGAGTAGATCGGCATGGGCATTCTCGGATCTGGGAATCCGAATGATTTCAAATTCAATAAAATGGGGAAGGAGACTCCGCACCTCCTGAGATATCGAATCATGTTCGGCTCCTAGGCTTCAAAATCTCCTTGCACATGACCGGCCATCAGCTGAGAGTCGGTGAAGGCACTGAGCTTCTCCACTTTAAATTGCGGGCGATGCGGAGGTCGGCTAACAGGGCTTCATACTCTGCTTCGTTGTTGGAGGCCGGGAAGGAGAATCGGATGCCATACTCGAAGGTTATCCCCTCCGGACTGGTAAGAACTAGGCCCGCACCGGAGCGATGGGCATTAGATGACCCGTCGACATGGAGGAGCCACTGGGCTCCAGCTTTTGGTTCTTCGGAGGAGTCTGGGGTAGAGCCTCCTCTAGGATGGTACACTCGAGGAGGAAGTCGGCAAGCACCTAGGCTTTGATGGCTGGACGAGGCTGGAAATGTATGTCATGCTCACTTAGCTCGACGGCCCACTTGGTCATTCTCCCCGACGTCTCGGGATGGTGGATCACCGCCTTGATGGGTTGGTTGGTCAGGACCGTCACGGAATGCGCTTGGAAGTACGGCCGCAGCTTCCGAACTGAGGTGATTAAGGCCAACACCATCTTTTCAATTCTGCTGTACCTTGTCTCTGCATCGCGGAGTAGCCTGCTGACATAGTAGATCGGCTTTTGGACTTTGCCTTCTTCTTTGATCAGCACCGAGCAAACCGCACCTTCCGAAACAGCCAGGTACAAGAATAAGGTCTCCCCTGGGGACGGACTACTGAGGAGCGGGGGCGAGCCAAGGTACTTCTTGAGATCTTGAAACGACCTTTGGCATTCGGGGGTCCATTGGAAGTTTTTGGCCGATCGAAGAGTTTTGAAGAAGGAGAGGCATCTCTCGGCCGATCGCGCCACAAAGCGATTGAGGGCCGCTATCCTCCCGGTTAGGCGCTGGACCTCTTTGACAGATGCCGGGGGCGCCATTTGTTGGAGAGCTTGAATCTTCTGGGGGTTGGCTTCGATACCTCGCTGGGAGACCATGAAGCTGAGAAACTTCCCGGAGTTAACACCGAAGGCACACTTGGTCGGGTTAAGTCTCATCCCATACTTGCACAGCATGGCAAAGCTCTCTGTGAGGTCCTCTACATGCTGCGATGCCTCCTTGCTTTTGATCAGCATGTCGTCCACGTACACCTCCATATTCCGGCCGATTTGCTCTTGAATACTTTATTGACCAGCCTTTGGTAGGTCGCACCTGCATTTTTAAGACCAAAAGGCATAACGCGGTAACAGTAATTACCTCGGTCGGTTATGAAGGCGGTCTTTTCTTCATCCTCAGAGGCCATTCGGATCTGATTGTAGCCTGAATAGGCATCCATGAATGACAGCATCTGGTGGCCTGAGGTGGCATCCACGAGCTGGTCGATCCGAGGGAGGGGGAAGCTGTCCTTCGGGCAGGCTTTGTTGAGGTCGGTGAAGTCGATGCAGATTCTTCATTTGCAATTCGACTTCTTCACCATAACGATATTTGATAGCCAGCTCGGGTAATTTACCTCCCGGACGAAATTAGCCTTGATGAGTTTGTCTACTTCTTCTTCAATGGCCTTTTGTCGTTCCGGGGCAAAGCTCCTCTTTTTCTGCTTGACGGACCGATGCATCTCGTCCACGTTGAGATGATGGACGAGAACCTCGGGGCTGATCCCGGGCATGTCGGAGGCGGACCAGGCGAAGATGTCAGCATTGCTCCGGAGGAACCTGATCAATTTGCGCTGAGACTCTCTTTGAGCAGCGACCCGATCTTTATAGTTTGATCGGGACGAGCCTCATCCAATGGCACCTCCTTCAATTCCTCTGCCGGTTCTCCCCTCTGTTCGGCGAAGTCCTCGCGAGCATCCAGCCCATCAACTTCTGGCATCCTAGACTGAAGGCTGGTAACAAAGCATTGCCGAGCCATGGCCTGACTTCCCCGGACAACTCCAACTCCTAGCTCGGTAGGAAACTTTATGGATAGATGTGGGATAGAGACAACTGCCTTGAGGGACATTAGACCGGGCCTGCCGAATATTGCATTGTATGGAGATCTGAGGTCGGTTACTAGGAAGTCTGTCTGGACAATGGTCACAAGGGGCCAGGTTCCGGCGCGGACCGTCAGGGTGACGACCCCTTCCGGGACGACGACGTCGCCTGTGAATCCCATCAAGGTGGAATCCACGGCTCGAAGGTTTTCCGCGAGTAATTTCATCCTGGCAAACATACCGAGGTACAAAACATTTACCAAACTTTCACTATCAACTAGGATTCGACTTACATCATAGTTATTCAAATTAAGGGACACAACTAGTGCGCCATCATGGGGAAGCTGTATCCCTAGGAGATCATCATCGGAGAAGGAGAGCTTGCCCGTCCGTGCCTTTTTGGCGCCGATCTTTCACTGTCGCCCCTGGGGCTTGATCCGCCGGCCTCTTCAATCATATTAATGCGGCCGATCATAGGCGGATTCGGTGGAGGAGGAGGTTGTTGAAGTTCGGGCTGGCGGTCACCTCCTTGTTGTTGTGACTCGGGCGCCCTCCTGAACTGGTTCAGTCGCCCCCGTTGGATCAGCCTTTCAATTTCATTTTTTAGCTGCCAACATTCTTCAGTGTCATGACCGTGCTCCCTATGATAGTGGCAATACTTGGTAGGATCTCTTCGGGTCGGGTTCCCTCGGAGAGGTATTGGCTGGGGGAGCTGGCACTCTATTTCTATGAGGATTTGCACCCGGGGCACGGTCAACGGAGTGTAGTGGTTGAATCGCCTGGGAGGGCTTCGGGAGCGATTCCTTGGCGGCAGTGGAGGGACTCTCTGGCAGCGAGGCGGACTTGGTCGACGGGCGGGATGGTGCCTGTCGGGGACTTTGGGCTCCCTCTTCTTTGCCTGCTCAGCGCGGGCAACTCTCCGCGATTCCTCGACCCTAGTGTACTTGTCTGCCAGAGTTATTATCTCCGAGAGGCAGGGGGGATAACTGACTTCATAGCCAGATAGAAGTCACTTTCCTTCAAGACTCCCCCCTCCAGGGCAGACATGGCCACCTCATGATTAAGGTGGTCCACCTCTAGCATGGCCTTATTAAAACGGCCTAGATAATTCTCAGGGACTCCCCCTCTCTCTGCTTAACTTCAGCGAGGGAGTCAGATCTTCATCGATGGCGGCGGCTGCTGACGAACTGACCAATAAAAAGGCGGCTCAGTTCGTCAAATGAATCAATAGAACCTGGCTTCAAAGCATTGAACCAGGTTCGAGCGGATCCTCTGAGGGTGGAGGGGAAGGCGCGGTAGAGGACCGCATCAGATGCTCTATGGAACATCATTATTGACCGAAAGCTACTAAGATGGTCGTCCGGGTCAGAAGAGCCATGGTAAGGCTCGACGGCTGGTAACTTACATGGGAGGGGATCACTTCCTCCATAATCCCCTTAGAGAAAGGGATGCCCTACTTTGCTTTGGGCTGGGGTGGATGGGCCTGCTTGGCGGCGTCCAGCTCCTGACACATTTCCTGTATCTGACGACGGATCTCCTCTTCACAAGTCAGGGAGGAGCTGGGCGAGAAGATCGCAGAGACGGCGTCGAATCATGGTGGGAGGTCGCCGGAGAGAGAGATCGGGCTCGTCGAGACCTGGGAGGATCTCTGTCGTGACCGCCTCGCGGGACTGGCTTGTCCCCTCTAGGTCGATGCGGGGGGTCCGTAGATTCGCGCGGACTGGAGGAGGAAGTCACCGACGAGGAAAGAACCACCGCTTCCTTATGAAAGTGTGGAGCAGGAGAGGCCATAAGGCGCTCCTGGACCAGGTGGGTCAGAGTCTGAACTTGTTGGACCAGCGAGGCAAACTGGCCCTAGGTCACCGGGATGGCAGGCGGTGACGGGGTTTCGACTGGTGGTGGTTGCGGCGCTACACCGCTCGTCGGATCAGGCCTCTGAGAGGCGACCTGATCCTGAGCTTCAGAGGTTGCTCTTCTTCGATTGGCCATTAGAGAGGTTCTACTCCAGGTTAGGATCCTTGTCTCCTTTCTTCAAGTTTAATGGGACTTGAGACCCTTCCTCTAGCGCCAATCTGATGCTGCCAGGATCCGTCCTTCGACTCGGGCGCAGTCGATCTCCAGGGGGGCGGACCTGCACACAAGTCCTCGCGCGAGAGGCGTTGGGGGTGGCCCTCCACGAAAGACCCTTCGACGCTCAAGTCAGTGAGAGGAAATCGGCGATCAACCAGAAAATGGGGAGGTGGATCTCTCCTAGAGACCACTCTGGAGGCGGCCAATCGGGAGCTCTAGAAAGCAAGAGCACCGACGAGCTGCCGGTGAGAGAGCAGGAGAGTGAGGAGTGAGGGTGTGAGCGCGCGCGAGTATGCGTACCTGAGGGAATTTGGGAGTGTTCCATTTATAACTGTCACCTGGATCTTGAGCGCCTTCTGGAAGGTTCAGATGTTGTTAGGATACGGGAGTGGATCGAATCAGGCCGTTGTGGGGCTGTTGGGATCCGTATCTTGTCCGTTAGGGGATCGACGGCTGGGAGAGCCCCTTGATGGCTTGAGATCTGGTAGATATGTAGGTCTTAGGTGGCCTTGATAGGTTCTAGACCACTTCTTGGCATGATTCCTTGCTTAGGGTGCCGTTACAGTAGGCTGAGGCTCTCCCACGTCAGGTTTCGCGGAGGTGGGTATTGGGTCGTTCAGCGAAGCCGGGTCATGGAGGTTTGGAGAAAACGAACTATAGGAAGTTCGGGAGAGCCGAGCTATGGAAGCCCAGGAAGGCCGAGCTATGGGAACCCGGGGAGGCCGAGCTACAAGAACTCAAGAGAGGCCGAACTACGGAAGCTCGGGGGAAGCCGAGCTATGGGAGCCCGGGAAGGCCGAGCTACGAGGGCTCAAGAGAGGCCGAACTATGGAAGCTTGAGAGAGGCCGAATTATGGAAGCTCGGGGAAGCCGAGCTATGGGAGCCCGGGAGAGGCGAGCTACAGAAGCTCGAGGAGGCCGAGCTACGAGAGCTCGAGAGAGGCCAAACTATGGAAGCTCGGGGGAAGCCGAGCTATGGGAGCCCGGAAGAGGCGAGCTACAGAAGCTCGAGGAGGCCGAGCTACGAGAGCTCGAGAGAGACCGAGCTACAGAAGCTCGGGGGAATCCGAGCTATGGGAGCTCGGGAGAGGCCGAGCTACGGAAGAGGTTGGTCTTAGCCTCCTCGCACGGGTATTGATGCAATGACGATTTTAATCCGAGCTATGGGAGCTCGGGAGAGGCCGAGCTACGGAAGAGGTTGGTCTTAGCCTCCTCGCATGGGTATTATGCAATGACGATTTTAATCCGAGCTATGGGAGCTCGGGAGAGGCCGAGCTACGAAAGAGGTTGGTCTTAGCCTCCTCGCACGGGTATTGATGCAATGACGATTTTACCCCCCCAACGCTAATTATTTATTTTACTAACATGGCTATCACTTCATTCATTTTAATTATTGATTTAACTCCTTTATTCCTCCTTGTCCATGATTCAGATTATAATTGTGTGGTGCAAGTGTTAGTTGATTAATTTGAATGGTGTTAGGGTCAAGGGTATTATAGGTTCAAATGTTCTAATGATGCCTGATCTCCTTGAGCTGATGTCCTTGAGTACCAATGGATGTACCGTCAGTTTGCTGAAGAAGCTTCACTTTAGGGTCGAGATCTTCAAGAAGTCTCGGGGATCGGATATTTTGGCGAGGACTCTCCGACGCTCAAGTTAGTGATTAAGAATCACAGCCATGAGCTTGAAGAAGCTCAAGAGAGAGAGTTAGAGATGAAAAATTGTTCTTTGAGTGCTTGAGTATTCATACCTTTTTTTAGAGGTCCCCTTTTACCCATTTTATTGATACTTAGAGTCCGTGTTACTTGCTTCAGAAGCTTTGGAATCTCATGATGAACCATGACTTTATGAATGGAATATCAGAATTAGTGAAATTTATCCCATCTGAACTGGGTGATTGATTCTTTTATGGCAGATGATGACTTTTTGGGCTCATCTGATCAAAGTCATTAATGCTTCATGATGGATTATGACTTCTTAGGCTTCCTGTCAGAACTAATGAAGTTTGTCTTATTAGGCATATATGAATCAAAGGTGGCTAGTGGGCTCGGGCTTGTCAGAAGTGGAGGCTTGCTTGAGAAGCTGAAGTTAATCTTGAAGATAAGAGAAAATAGGAGCAGGGGCTGCCTAGAAGTAGGGCCGCTTAAGAGCTGGGGTCGCCTCAGGGCCACTTATGAACTGGGGCTGCCTTAAGGCCACTTATGAACCGAGGCCGCCTAGGAGCCGAGGCCACCTAAGAGCTACTTATGAGCTAGGACCGCCTTAAGGCCGCTTATAAACTGGGGCCGCCTAGGAGCCGGGGCCGCCTAAAAGCCACTTATGAGCTGGGACCACCTTAAGACTGCTTACGAACCGAGGCCGCCTTAGGGCCGCTTAGGAGCTGGGGCCACCTTAGGGCCACTTAGGAGCTGAGGCCGCCTCAGGCCGCTTAGGATTTAGGGCCGCTTATGAATTGGGGCCGCCTAGGAGCCGCTTATGAGCTAGGACCATTGGCATCCAAACGACTTCCGCCGTTGAATAATTTTGGCCGTTAACTTACACATGGCTTTTATCAGCCATATCATATGCCCTCTCGCTCCTAAGTCTTGGTGCTCATGCGTGCAGTACTTACCAAGAGGAAGGAGCACCAAATCTTTCATTTTTGTTGGGTTTCACGAGCCATAAATTAGCGGAGGGGAGCACACGTTTTGAAGAAGGTAAAGTATCTTCGAAGTCTCCTCATCATTTAAGGAGCGGTACCAGGATCGATGCAGTTTATGGGGAGATTAAGGAAAATACTTCTCGATCAATGAAAAAAGGTGGAGTGCCATTATTAAATTGTTCTTATCTATGTCCCATTATCGCGCGGGAATCATGCCCCTTAAGTGTCATTGAGGCATTGTATCTCGAACAGCAAAAAATTTGTGGATAGCTGGACGGTACCTCCACTCACTAATCTTCGCATGGCACTGTAGTGAAAGAGATATTTTTAAAAATTATGTATAAAAACCGTCCCGTCCGTCCCTTCAAACTTTTCATGCCTCCACTATCTCCCTTGTGCTTTCTTTGTCTTCTGAGTTTTGAGCTCTTGCCTCTGTCCCCTTGATCTTAGGTCAGTTTTTTCCACTTTCTTTGTTCTTTCCCCTTATGGATTCTAACTCTCATAGGAAAGGTAAGATCCCCATGGTCAAACCCTTTAGGAAGGAGATCCTCCAGGTATGGCACCGGGCTCCTGGTGGCATCTCCATCCGAAACTGCCCGACGATCGAAGCCCAAACACCACTAGGGCTTTTCCTCTGCCACCTAGGGCTTCTCCTCCATCACCTACGATTTCTCCTCTGCCACCTAGGGCTTCTCCTCCATCGCCTAGGGTTTCTTTTTGATCATCTAGTCATCCGGCATCTCCTTGGTTACCCTTTCTGAGTTCGTAGGTCCAAAGGGGATAGCCTTCACCACGATAGCCCAAGATATAAAAAACTTAGGACTCAATACAAGATTCCTGATAGCATCTGCATCTCTACCCCCTATTCTGGTGACAAGGTAACCTCCAGCCAGTCTGGTAGGATTGTCTTGTATGAGAGTTTTTAAGAGTGGGCTTCGTCTTCTTTTCACCCCTTCTTTCTCAATCTCTTAGATAGGTATGACCTTGTCCTGATGTAGCTAACTCCGAACTCCGTTCGGATTATCTACACCTTTATAGTACTCTACCATTTTCATAGCCTTTCTGCCCGAATTTCTTTATTCTGGACCTTGTACAAACTCCACAATCTTAACAAAGTCGAGTGGTGGAGCTTCGCCTTCAGACCCAAAAGAGCCCTTAAGCTTGACCTGCCCTCTAAAATTAAGGGATGAAAATCTTGATTTTTCTATGTCCTCTTGGATGGAGTGAAGATGTGCTGGGGCATTCCCGATATCAGGCCTAACAAAAACTCAATTGTAAATGAGGAAGACCAAGAAGTGTTCGATTCATTGCTGTCATCCATCTTTCCTCCCTGCTAAGAATTACTATCGGAGGACAAACTCTGCGAAGCCGGCATAGCGCCAATGGCCGGCGCAGCACCGTGTCGCCAACATCGGCGCCTGGTGAGCACCTCATCCCTTAGCCATTATTTCTTTCTCTTTTTTAAACTATGATATTTGCTTCTTTGTGCAGCAATGAAGTTTTCTCCTAACTTCCTGATGGCAAGCCTCTGAAAGAGAAAGAGAAAAGAGGCCGCTGACGACACGACGAGTGCAGCGCTTAAGAAGCCTCACCGAAAAGAACAGGACGGGTCATCCCGATCCCCCATGGCTCACGAGGCCACCCCGGTGGAAGAGCCGAAAAGGAAGGATCCCCTTGCCGAAGCGCCAGTAGTGAGGGTTCCTCCTATTGAAGCTGAGGCGGGGCCATCTAGGGAAGAGCCCCCGGCCGCCATCAAACCCAGAGGTGAAGCCGCACCGGAGGTGAGGATTGAGACACCTCCGGTGGTGGAAGTTGAAGAGAATGTCCTGTCAGCCACCCAACCGATGCCGAAGGAAGGAGGGACGCTCCCTATCAGTGACCCTAGGAGTTGACCATCCGGGTGAAAGCGATGAATCGTGGTTAGCTGGCAAAGCGTGTATTGAGGCGCTCTAACCTCCCAACTTTCCAGGCTGAGCTCAGCCGCCGACCAATTGCCGATGCCTTCGATAATCTCTTCACCGTTGCCCTTCAGGTAAGTTTGTTGATTCCATCTCTTTTTCATATTTGGATGTGGATATAATATAATAATTTGGTTCGAGCTCTAACTGATTGGTTCATGCAGATGCCCAAAAGCTTTTTTGTCCTTTGGGAAGCCTACGCCGGGTCCATCAATAACTATGGGCACACTCAGGATGAGCTGACTGCCACTGACCTAGGCTGATAGCTTGGCCAAAGAATTAGCCAAAGTGTGAGCTCGAGAGATGAAGGTGGTCGGCGAGCTCCGGGCTACTCAAGAGGGGAGCCACTTTTTAAAGGCTCAAGCAGAGGAAGCTGAGAGTAAGGCCAGAGTCACCGAGGCCAAACTGATGGATGTCATGATGAGGCTTAGACCAAATGAGGAGAGGTTGGAAGATGCTCTCCTCAAGTTGGAGCATGCCGAAGAGAGGGCCGACAAGGCCGAGTCCGAGGCCTGAGCGGCCATGGAGAAGCAGGCCTGTATGGAGTCAGATGCTCAGATTTCTGGGAGCAGAAGACGCTGCCGAGGCCCAGGCCCAAGAAGCTATGGAGAAGTTGGCCACCGTTGAGGCCCAAGTTAAGGAGAAAGTGGCCACCACCGAAGTCCAAACTCGGGAGGCCATGGAGTAGTACAAAGGCTCCACCGACTTTGCCACAGAAGTGAGTGAAGCGGCCATTGATGCCTTCTCCCATGGCTTCGAGAAGTGCAAAGAGAGGATCTTTTGGATCTTTAAAATAAGCGGCCTTGAACATATTCGGCCTGAGGATGAAGAGGAGGATCCAGAGAGTAGGACCCGTCGAACCTTAGAGTTTATTTCCTTTTTCTTTTTTTAATATTTTGTAATCCGACAAATGTTGGTCTTTTCATATGACACTATCATGAGATTAATGAAAGGAATATTTTTGTTCAAGTATGATGAACATATCTTTTTGTAGCACTTTAGTCTTTTGGTGATAATGCCTTGGCTTTAGCCTTTGTCTCTTGGGCTTTTGTTGAAGTGCTTCATGAATGCTGATGTCGGCCATCGCCCTAGAGATTTCTTAATGCCGGTTTGGGGGTTTGACTAGGGGCCGCAAGACTATAGGAGTTGAACCACCTCGGAGGTTTCTCGATGCCAGCCTGGGGGTGTCCTTATGATCGTGGAGCCGCCAAGGTCCTTTTGAAAACTTCTACGGGGGTTTCTCGATGCCGGCCCGGGAGTTTGACTCGGGGCTGCCGAGACCATAGACTTGAACCGCCTTGGGGGTTTTTCAGTGCCAGCCCAAGGCTGTCCTTATGATCGTGGGCCATCGAGGTCCTTTTGAAAACTACCATGGGGGTTTTTCGATGTCGGCCTGGGAGTTTGGCTTGGGGCCACCGAGACCATAGGACTTGAACCACCTCGGGGTTTTTTATGCTGGTCCAGGGGTGTCCTTATGATCGTAGGGCCGCCGAGGTTCTTTTGAAAACTGCCACGGAGGTTTTTCGATGCTGGCCCAGAGTTTGACTCAGGGCCGTTGAGGTCCTTTTAAAAACTACTACGGAGGTTTCTTGGTGCTGGCCTAGGAGTTTGACTCGGGGCTGCCAAGACCATAGGATTTGAACCACCTCGGGTTTCTTGGTGCTAGCCCGGAGGTATCCTTATGATCGTGGGGCCACCGAGATCCTTTTGAAAACTACCACGGGGTTTCTCGATGCTGGCCCAAAAGTTTAACTCGAGGCCGCCGAGATCATAGGACTTGAATCATCTGAGAGTTTCTCTGTGCCAGCCCAGGGGTGTCCTTATGATTGCGGGGCCATGATGTCCTTTTGAAAACTGCCATGGGGGTTTCTTGGTGCTGGTCCGGGAGTTTGACTCGGGGCCGCCAAGACCATAACTACCTTAGGGATTTTTTGGTGCTGATCCGAGGGTCCTTATGATTGCAAGGCTGCTAAGATCCTTTTGAAACTACCACGGGGGTTTCTCGATGCCGGCCTGCGAGTTTGACTCGAGGCCACGAGACCATAGAACTTGAATCGCCTCGGGGGTTCTCGGTGTCGGCCCGGGGGTGTCCTTATAATTGTGGGACCCGAGGTCCTTTTGAAAACTATAAAATCATCTAAATGAACGAAAAGATAAAATTTAAGACTCTTCATATATTCATTGGCCGAATACACTCACTATTGATAATACCGACGAAGGTTATTCATATTCCAAGTACGCAGGATTGTCTGTCCATTGAGCTCCTCAAGCCGATATGCTCCTTGGTGAAGTGCTTCGGTGACTCGATGGGCCCCTTCCAATTTGGAGATAGCTTGCCCCCTTCGGTTGGCTTAGATACCTCGTCCTTGGAGGATTAAATCTTTCGGACGGAATGTCTTGAGGCAAACCCGGGCATTATAATATTTTTGCTCGTTGGCGAAAGATGGCCATCTTGAGCCATGCCTGGTCCTATATCTCATCGATAAAGTCGAGGTTGGCCCTTAGTTGATCAGAATTGTCTTCTTCATTATATGATTCCATCCGAGGGCTTGGAAAGACCAATCTCCATCAGGATGATCTCTTTAGATCTGAAGATGAGACTGAAAGGAGTCTTCCCTATGGGAATCCTTGGAGTCGTATGATACGCCCACAATACACTAGGAGTTTCTCCATCCATTTGCCTTTGAATTCATCCAATCGGGTTCTAAGTCCCCGAAGGATGATCCGATTTATGACTTCTGCTTCTCATTGGTTTTGGATGCCTGACAGAAGTGAACCAATGGCTGATACCCAACTCAGTGCAAAAAGCCTTGAATGCAGCATTATCGAATTGTCGACCATTATCGACGATGATAGTATGAGGTAGACCAAATCGACAGATAAAAGATTTTAAAAAATGCCTCACTTGCTTTCAGTAATTTTGACTAACGCTCGACTTCAACCCATTTGGTGAAGTAGTCGATGGCGACAAGTAAGAACCTCCATTGCCCTGAAGCTAGAAGGAACGGTCCAAGAATATTTATCCCCCATTGAGCGAAGGGTCACAGAGCAGAAAGTGGGCTCAGCTGAGAGGCCGATTGTCGTTGGACATTAGAATATCGTTGGCAGCTATCACATTTCTGGACTAGCTCGGCAGCATCCTTTTGCATAGAGAGCCAATAATCCTCTGGTGAAGAGCCTTGTGCGCTAGTGATCTGCCCCCAGGTGGTTTCCACATATGCCTTCATAAATTTTTCTGAGGATATAATTAGCGTCCGCATGACCAACATATTTAAAAAGGGGATAAAAGAAAATTTCTTGTATAACTATCCATTCAGCAATACAAACTTGGGGGCCCTCCACTTAAGTAGCCTGGCTTCTACAGAATTAGTGGGGAAAGTATCGTCACTAAGATAGCGGATGTAAGCATCCATCCATGTTGACTTTTGTAACTATAGAACCTCTTCCACCATGTCAAACTCAAAAGCTCCAGGTGCTTAACATATGTTCTCCCTAATGTGTTTTCTACCGAAGTAGCTAGCCTGACAAAATGTTGGCTCTAGCATTTTGCCCTGGGAATATAACTGATAGTGAAATAACCCAATGAGGAGGTCAGTGACTTAACCTTATTTAGATATCGAGACATAATGGGGCCTCAAGCTTCATACTCCCCAGTGATTTGTTCGAAGATGAGCTGGGAGTCGGTGAAGGCCCTGAGGTGCTTTACTCTGAACTCCCACGCGAGCTTAATTTTGGCCAATAAGACCTCATACTCAGCTTGGTTATTTATAGCTTTAAAGAGAGATCGAAGAGCGTACTCCAACACTATGCCTTCTAAATTTGCAAGAATAAGATCAGCTCAGCTTCCTTGAGAATTGGATGCGCCATCAACATGAAGGATCCAGGTCTCGTCATATCCTCACAAGCGTCTGAACATGTCATTGGAAATCTTTAGGTTGCTCTTCCATCCAGGTACATTCCACTAGAAGTCTGCTAGCACCGGGACTTCAGGGTAGATCGGGATTAAAATAAAAGATCAACTCTCCCAATTTGATTGTTCATTTAGCCAGCCAATCCGAAGTGTCAGGACGATCCAGAACAGCTCTAAGAGGCTGATCCATGAGTACCACGATCGAATGGGCTTGAAAGTATGGCCTGAGATGCTATGAGAGCAAAATAATTTTTTCAATTCCAAAATACCTGATATCTACATTGTGGAGTACCTTACTAGTATAATAAATAGGTTTCTATGCTCTGTCAGGGTCGAGGCACATTAGAATAGAGCTGACAGCCTTCGGGAAGGCGGCAAGATAAAGAAAGAGCTTTTCTTTCTTTTTTGGCTTTGATAATAATGGAGGTGTGAACAGAAACTCCTTCAACTCCTCAAAGGCTTTCTAGCAGTTCTCTGTCCACTCGAAGCCGTTTGCCTTATGTAAAGCTTTGAAGAAGGGCAGACATTTTCTGCTGATCTCGATAGGAATCGGCTTAGAGTGGCCACTCTTTCGGTGCGCTGTTGCACCTCCTTTTTATTAATTATTATCTCATGTCAAGAATGGCTTGTATCTTCTTTGGATTTGCCTCAATCCTCGCTGGGTCACCAAAAATCCTAGAATTTTTCGGTAGTGACTCCAAATGCACGCTTGCATGGGTTGAGCTTCATTTGGTGGTGCCAGAGGTTACTAAATGTTTCTTCTAAATTAGCAATATGGTTAGCGATACAGGTGCTTTGGTTAGCATATCATCCACAAACACCTCCATATTACGCCCGATTTGATCTTTAAAAACCTTATTCATTAATCTCTGGTAAGTGGCCCTGCATTTTTCAATCCAAAGGGCATTACCTTATAATAGTAGATACCCTTCTCAATGATAAAAGAGGTATTTTTCTCATCGCCGGATCCATCTTTATTTGATTGTATACAGAGAAAGCATCCATAAAGCTGAGGAGATCATGGCCAAATGTGGAGTCTACCAATTGGCCAATCTATGGTTGCAGAAATCTGTCCTTAGGGCATGCTTTATTAAGATCAGTGAAGTTGATGCAGATTTGCCAGCTTTCGCTTGCCTTTTGGACCATTACCACATTGGTAGTCAATCTGGGTATTGTGCTTCTTGGATATGGCTGGTAGTGAGTAACTTGTTGACCTCCTCCTCGATGGCCCTCTACCGCTCAGGGCAAAACTTTTCTTCTTTTATCGAATATGCCGATACTTCGGGTCAATATTAAGCTTATGAGTAATTACCTCTGAAGGGATACCAGACATGTCCGAAGCTAACCAGTAAAGACATCAGAGTTTGCTCGCAAAAAAGTAAGGAGATGATTCTTCATCTCAGGGAAGAAGCTCGCCGATTTGTATAGTCTTTACAGGATCGTCCCCCAGCGGATAGGATAGCAAGTGCTCGGCTGGCTCTCCCCTTATTTCAGATTCTCTAGGATAGAGCAGCACTGAGGCCGATGGGATCACGTTTCCTGAGGGTGGGGACCATATGATAGCATAATTGCACTGGATTTTGCTCCTTCCACATCTCGCCAATTCTTTCACTGGTAAGAATCTCACGAGCATGCATCTAACAGATATCACCGCATCCAAGAGATTTAAGCCTGGCCGACCGAGTATGGCGTTGTAAGCCAGGGGCACTTGGGCCTAAAATCTCATTAGGATAGTGCTTTGACACAGCAGTAATCCTGCCATGACGGTAGGGTAATTTCATCCTCAACTTTCACTGAATCTTCTATGAAATTGACGAGAGGCATCGTCACTGGTTGGAGAGAGATGAAAGATAAATTTATTCGAACAAAGGCATCATAAGTAAGGATGTCGACAAAGCTTTCACTATCCACTAGAATTCTTTTTATAGGATATTTAGCGATTGTCATAGAGACGACAACGCTATCATCATTCAGATTGCCCCCCGTCGCTAACTCTCCTTCAAAAAAAGATTACATTTTCTATTCCCTTCTCACCCCTCAATCTTTTAGAAGATGTAGCTGCCCCCTAGAAAAGTATGCCTACCGTTCATTTCGTTGGAGCATTATCGATGTTGGCCTGAGCAGGTGAAGGCCCCATTAGAGCTGGGACGGCTATAGGTCCTCTCTTCTGGATAAACTTCTTGAGGTAGCCCTGCTAGATGAGCTCCTCAATGGCACACTTTAGATTATAGTAGTCTTCAGTATCATGGCCATAATCTCTATGGAAGCAGTAATAATGACTCTGATCAGAGTGATGTCCGTCCTCAATGGGGGAGGGCACCGAAGATAAGGCTCACTTTCGATCTCCATAAGAATATGAGCTCTGGGGGCAAGAGAGGTGTGAAGTTCTCTTCTCTGGGATAAAATTTTGGCATCGATTATCTGGCTAGCACGGGAGCTCAGGCTTCTTAGGAGGAGGTTGTTTGGCTCCACGCAGACTGGTTTCTTGCCATACCATCTTTTAGTGTTCCTCCGAGTGAAATCAGCTTCATCGGCACGAATATATTTCTACACATGACTTAGAAGCTCAGCATAAGAATTGAAAGGTCTTTTGTCTAAAGAATAGGTGAAGCGGAAGGGACGGAGTCCTTGCTTTAGGGCCAGAGTGGCCACACATCGAGGTGGTAGACTTAAGGGCTATCGTCTTGAATCGGACCATAAATCCTTCAAAAGTTCTCTTTCTTCTACTAAAGAGAACAAACTATCCGCTACTCGGGGATCTTTCGACAGGCATCAAAATGCGCTAAGAAAGTTTTTTTCAACTATTGGAAGGAGTTGATACTGCGCAGGAGTAGATGAGAATACCAAGCATGTGCAGCCTTCCAGAGGGTAGCGAAAAGCAACACATAGGAGGGCATCAATCGCCCCTGCGCTTGCATGAGAGTTTTAAATTTCTAGATAGTTGAGTGGATCCGTGGTGCCATCGTAAGGATCCAGCTGGAAAGATGGAACCTATGAGAGACAGGCTCTTCCATAATCTAGCGAGTGAGGGGTGGACGGGTATCATAATCCATCCCTGATTGGTTATTGAGCTTCTGGTTGAGCTCTTTCAATCGCAGGTCTTGTTCTTCAAGCCTCTCCATCTGGCAATTGAGGTCCTCACTCGTTGATTCAGAAGATGAGAAGGGGGAGTGATAGAGCTGATGGCGACATGTCCTTCTGGGCTCCTTCCCCCATAAATGTTTGAAAGAGGGGTTGCTTGAGCGATGAATAGGAGACCATGACCTTTGGAGGTTTCCTGGTGGTGGTGCTTGGATGAAGCATGACGGTGGTGATGCTCTTCCGAAAAGGATCTTCTATAGGTAGATTATTGATTGGCTGAAGCGGCTGTTGCAAGCGGTATGGGATGCCCGGGTTACTATCGACACCTATCGATTGTTTCCCTTGCAACTCACGAACTGTCCCAATAAGGGCTTGAACTTGCTGGATAAGGGTGGCCAACTGTTCATGTGGAGTAGACAAAACTGGTGGCGAGAAAAGAGCAGGGGGATTAGCCTCTGGTTGCTTAGCATGATAGGAATGCCCCCAGTATAACTGGTGGAAGCCTTTTGAATATGTGTCACCACCATTGTTGTTCGAGAGAGGGCAAGCTTGTAGCTTAGAATTACAGAGCTATCCTTCTACACCCCTCTATCTAGCGCACCAATCTGATGATGTCTGATCATCTTGAGCTGACGTCTTTGAGCGCCATGGACATGTCGTCAGTTTACTGAAGAAGCTTCACTTCTGCAAGAAGTTCCGAGGATCGGATATTCCGGCGGAAACCCTTCAATGCTTAAGTTAGTGATCAGAATCATAGCGTGAGCTTGAAGAAGCTCAAGAGAGAGAGAGTTAGAGATGAAAAATTGCCCTATGAGTGCTTGAGTGTTCATACCTTTTTCAGGAGTCCCCTTTACCCATTTTATTGATACTTGGAGCCCATGTTACTTGCTTCGAAAGCTTTGGAATCTCATGATGAACCACGACTTTGTGAATGAAATGTTAAATTAGTAGAATTTATCCCATCTGAACTAGATGATGGTACTTTTATGGCAGATGATGACTTTTTAGGCTCATCTGATCAGAGTCATTAATGCTTCATAATGGATTATGACTTTTTAGGCTTCCTGCCAGAACTGATGGAATTTGTCTTATTAGGCATATATGAATCAAAGGTGACTAGTGGGTCCGGGCTTTTAGAAGTGGAGGCTTGCTTGAGAAGCTGAAGTTAATCTTGGAGATAAGAGAAAATAGGAGCAGAGGCTGCCTAGGAGTAGGGCTGCTTAAGAGCTAGGTCACCTCAGGCGCTTATGAACTGGGGCTGCTTAGGCCCTTTATGAATTGGGGTCACCTAGGAGCCGGGGTTGTCTAGGAGCCGCTTATGAGCTGAAACCACCTTAGGGCCGCTTAGAGCTAAGGCCGTCTAGGGCCGCTTAGAAGCTGAGGCCACCTCAGGGCCGCTTAGGATCTGGGGCCGCCTTAGGGCCGCTTATGAACCGGGGCTGCCTAGGAGCCGGAGCTGCCTAGGAGCCGCTTATGAGCTGGGGCCGTTGGCATCCAAACAACTCCCGCTGTTGGATAATTTTGATTGTTAACTTATACATGGCTTTTACAGCCACATCATTCCTTATTTTTTGGCCAAAGAAATTGAGATGACAATGAAGTATAATTTGCTTCAGTAATTTTTCAATTCCACCCACGAATGATGAAGCCAGCCATAACATAGTTTTTTTCAAACAATGCCATCAAATTTTATCTTGATCCATCCACTCTATGGGCCAGCCAGTTAGATAAAATATGGGCCACCTAAGCGAAGGCCATCCTAACAAAAGCTAAAAAGGGAGTAGGAAAAGTCTTTTGCATCGCGCGCGGTGCAGAAGCTTGCGCTGATTTGCCACGGTGCGTGCAATGCGCAAAAAAATAAAATTATCTTGGCACGTGCAACCATAGCTCGCATGGCCAATAAATGCATGCGGTGCTCAAAGACCTTTTCAAGGGATGTAAGATTACTTCTAGAATCCAATCCACTCTTCTTTTACCAAATACTCTTCATAGATGCCACATACAAGAGTTTTCATTACCAAAATAAAAATTTAACTAGTAGGATCATATACATTCATTAAATGATTGAGTCATGATGAGTAACCATAGACTAAGGATAACAATTTTACCCTAATTGAACGAGGACCTGCTTTGATCACCTCTGATAGGGTTAGGATCTTTAAGTTTTCACCAAATTCAGTATAGGTTTGGAGAAAAGGATTAAGGTGAAGTCTTCAATTTTAATCAGATTCGGATTAGGTTTTGAAGAAATTAAAATTTTTATTATTCAAGTACGGATGAAATTGATATATACACTCCATGCCTCAAATCTCATCCCAAACCTGCTGTGAATCTATATTTAAATTTTTTTTTGTACTATTAGGGCATCGAAAACTTATATATGAAATGTAATTTTAGTAGAAGTAGAAATACAAATGAAGAGACAATGAAGATTGTAAGTTAAGAAATACCAAGGAATAAAAAATTTAGGTATTTGGGATCAATTATGTGAATCATAGAGTTAAAGCAAGATGAATTAAATGAAGAGTACTTCAAGAGTATTGTATGATCGATGTATCCCATTAAAATTGAAAGAAAAATTTATAAAATTATTATTAGGCCAGCTATGCTATATGAAACATAGTTGATGGGGCAATTAACCCCATGGGAAACAATGAACGTGTCTGGGCTTGGTGTCGGCTAGGCAGCCTTCTTGGATGGCCCAGTTCTGGGAGGCCTTCCAAGGTGGCCTAATTCCTAAAGGTGGCCTTTGGCTTCCTAGGCGCCCAACCATCCCAATTGGTCCCCTACCTCACCTCAAGCATCCCAACTGGTTCTCTTCATCCCACCTGACGTCCCGCCTCCCGACACTCTCTCAGACAACTCCGAACAACCCTCGTACTCGCCATGCATCGAATATTCGGTATGCCCATCTCTATGAAGAGGCTCTCCTAGAAGCTAGTTGTCCCCTCTGGGCCCATCTACAACGAGGCCACCGAGATCCTCTCCCACCTCACGGAAGCCATGAGGGATCCTCTTCGAGTTTGAGAGCACCGTCCTTCGGGATCCTTCCAAGATCCCGATTCCCCCAGCAATAGTCCTGGTCTTCTCCGGACTCCGTGGCTTCACGAATAGCTCCCGGACTCCTGCTTCCCATCCTCAACGGCCTCGTCGGCACCTCTCCTCACCGAACTCTCTGCTTTCCATCCTCAATGGCTCCATCTTTAACGGCCCCGTCCTCGATGGACTGAGGCTCAGGCCCTGCCGCAGCCATGGACAGCGGCCAGTCTCCGTCAGCTTTGTGTAGCCCAGCGGAAACCAGCTCCCAGACTCTGTTTTGGACCTCCCAGCCGCCTCTGACTCTTACGGAAGCTCCTAGTTCGGCCACGAACGACTCCGTCCCAGTCCTCTACAGCCTCCCTTGTCTTCGTCCTGGCCGCATACGGCTCCTGAGTGACTCCCGGTAGTTTCATCCCAACTCCATGGAGAGTTCCAGCCAACCCTGGCTCTGTCCACAGTCCCAGACGACCGTCTTCCAAGACCTCATGGCTTTGCCCATGTTCATCAGGATGTATGTCTGACTTTCTCACCGGGCTACGACCCTATGTGAGGAAGGAGGATGAGGAGGTAACACTTACGATGGCAGTGATCTCGGGGTGACTATCTTTTGCTTAAGATGGGTAGTGTTGGCCTTGGCCTTTGTGCTGAGATGCCATGTCTATGTGGAAGATGACACCAGCAATGAGGTCATGAAAGGTGCCCAGGTGGGGCATAACGAGGAGGTGAAGGACTAGCCATCGGCCCTTCCAAATTGACTCAGAGAACAAATAAAAAAAAAAGGTGGGGGAGCTTTTCCAATGCCATCACCCTCGGCCCTCAAACACGGCAAGGGGAGAGAGAGGGAGAGAGGGAGGTTCGGCCAATTCAAGTTGAACGAGGCCATGCACGTATTCTTTGATCAAGGCTTTACATGGAAAACAGAGTCTCAAGCAACCCAATGGAATGACCAAGTCAAGCAGCACTTGCCAACTCTGCTACGATCACCCATCTTTGATAAGACGCCTATAGCTCTGCATGCCACTAAAGAATAAGTCTTACCATTACTGCCATCATCATAAATACTTTGACAAGTGGCAGCACCTCAAGTCTCACAGACATTAACCCTGACATTTCATCCATAAAAGTCATCATGACATCCCAACCACTCAAACCAGTTGAGCCCCAAAAGTTATGGTCCATCATGAGGCTCCACGTGACTCATTCCTTCAATAGATGACAAGGCTTTAGGCTTCCCAAGCAAGCCACACAAAGTCCAAAGATGAATAAAATGGGTAAGAGGGACCCTCGACCAGGTAACCAATAAACCCACAACAACTCACGCTCATTCTTGCTCACAGGGAGCTTTTTTCTAAGCCTCTCTCTTTCGAGCTTTCGCTCACGGCTATTGCCCAGAGCATTGACTTGAGCATCGGAGGGTTTTCGTCGGAATCTTCGATCCTGGGAATTTTTGCAGGCTTTCAGATGTAAGAAGCTCACCGAAAGATCCTGAGCTCGCTGGAGAAGGCAATCGGATGCTCGCAAACGTTTGAGGAAGGTCATCTGCAACAACAGATTGGCGCGCCAGGTAGGGGGGATGCACTGTAGGAAGAGCTTTGTCTTCCCGAGTTGTAAGCCTTTGTCTTCTCTAAAACAACCATGATGGTGAGGCACATGCCAGAGGTCCCCATCAATCATACCGAGAGCATCCATATCGCACTGAGCAGCAAAAGACCATCCTCTTTGCTCCTCCTTCACCACCAGCCTTGGCTGCTCTAACTAACCAACTGGCCATCCTCAATCAACAAGTTCAAGCTTTGGTTGCAGCAGTTCATGAGCTGCAGGAACAACGCTTGGTGGCCACTCACAGCAGCCCAAGCCTCTCACATCGCCTATGATAGCTACACCAGTTAGCCAACAATCCACTCATAGGAGATCTCCTCAAAGAGAGGCTCATCGCCATCATGCTTCACCTAAGCACCACCACCGTGAAGCTTTCAAGAGACTGCGATCTTCTACCTTCTGCCCGAGCAGTCCCTCTCCCTAACGATGACACGGGAAGAAACTCGAGCGAAAGCATTATTGGCAGCATCGCTCCTCCCTTACTCATCTTTCGAGTCATCTGGGGAGGACCTTAATCATGAGTTGAAGAGGCATCTGGACGAACAACACCGACGGTTGGAGGAGCTCAGTCAGAGGCTCAATAATCAGTCAGAGGTGGACTACAACACTCATCCACCCCTCACTCGTCGTACTATGGAAGAGCCCATTCCTTCCAAGTTTCGCCTTCCTCAGTTGGATCTGTTTGATGGTACCACATACCCACTTGACCATTTCAAAAGCTATAAGGCTCTCATGCAAGTTCAAGGGCAACTGATACCTTTTTATGTATGATTTTTTCGGCCACCTTGTGAAAAGTTGTGTGCGCTTGGTATGGTATTCTTGCCTACCTTTGCACAGCATCGACTCTTTCCAACAGTTGGAGATGGCTTTTTTTGATGCACTTTGATGCCTGTCGAAAGATTTCCCGGATGGTAGATAGCTTATTATCCATCCAACAGAAGTAGGGAGAACCTCTAAAGGATTTTGTGGCCCATTTTAGGATGGCTGCCATGGAGGTTTATTACCTCAACGATGCTGTAGCCATTTTGGCCCTGAAGTAGGGACTTCGCCGCTCCCGCTTACTTATTCATTAGACAAGAAGCCTCCTAGTTCCTACGCTGAGCTCCAAAGTTGTGCGCAAAAATATATTCATGCCAACGAAGAAGACTTTGCGCAGAAGGCACTAAAGGAAAGTTATGCTGGGAGGCATCCTCAGCGGATTAAGCAGTAAAAGCACCTTAAAGCCCCCTAAAGGAAGGCATCAGTGGCAGAGTAATTCCCAGGATGGACGAACTTGAGACATCGTCCATAGCCAGTCACCTCAAGCATTATGGGCGTTTTAATTCCTGGTGGTAGTAAGCCGAGAGGTGCTGGTGCTATTAGTATAAGGTGGGAGATAAGGACAAGGGGCTTTGACTGTTGACTCTACCAACCCCCTCTCTCCCTCTCTCTTTTTCTCTATGCTGCACAAGCCCAGGACCTCCTGCAAATTCCGTTCCAGCTACTCTCAGACTTCAGCACTGAGGACGATCAATTTCTTCAAAGAAAAAGCTCTCAAGCCTTTAATCGATGATGACATCAAACACGACGCAAAGGCAAAAAGCTACGAAAGCTAAGTACTACACTTTGAAAAAAAAAATTCTTTTCATTCAACTTCTCAAAAATCACTTGGGCCAGCCGAGCGACTATCGAGGTAGTTTCTCGATGGCCCCGCGATTGTAAGGATACCCTTGGATCGGCGCGAGAAACCTCCAAGGCGATTCAAGTCCTATGGTCTTGGTGGCCCCGAGTCAAACTCCCGGACCAGCCGAGCAATTCCCGAGGTATTTTCAAAAGGACCTCAGTGGCCCCACGATCATAAGGATACCCCCAGACCAGCGCAAAAAACCTCTGAGGCGGTTCAAATCTTATGGCCTCGGTGGCCCCGAGTCAACGCCCGGGCCAGCCACAAAACCCCCGAGGTGATTTTATTTCATCCCCAGCAACCTTATATATGCCTCAGTGGCATCATTATAATCTCAATGGTTTTATTGCAGCCTCAATGGCTCTATCAACCTCGGCGGCTAGCGGTCAACGTTGGCCGATTAGAAGCCCCAAGTCAGCTCACGGTGGGAGAGATCAGCCCTAGCTCACGGTTGCCGAGCATCCATTTCTAGATTCCATGTTGGGAGAGGATTGCTAGCTGCCCTCAGCTAGCCAAAGAGAGCATGCATATGTTCACGCAAGTTAGCAAAAAAAAAAAAAAGTCCTACACTCCTGCTTGGCTGATGTAGGGTACACAAGCATAAGGAGTGTAGGAAGCATATGGGGCTAGTTAATCCCATGGGCAACAATGGTGTCTGGGCTTAGCCTCGGCTAGGTGGCCTTTCTGGACGGATGGGCGGCCTTCCCAAGACGGCCTAATTCCTAGGTGGCCTCTGGCTTTCTAGGCGGCCCAACCGTCCCAACCGGTCCCCTACCTTACCTCAGGCATCCCAACTGGTTCTCTTCATCCCAGCTGATGTGTCCCGACCCTCTCTTGAACAACTCCAAACAACCACCATGCATCAACGTACTCGGTATGCCCATCTCTATGAAGAGGCTCTCCTAGAAGCTAGTCGTCCCCTCCGGGCCCATCTATGATGAGGCCACCAAGATCCTCTCCCTCCTCACGGAATCCACCTAAGGGATCCTCTCCGAGTTCGAGAGCGCCGTCCTCCGGGATTCCTCCAAGATCCGATTCCCCCGGCGACAGTCCTGGTCTTCTTTGGACTTCCAGCTCTCCGAACTCCGAACTCTGTGGCTTTAGGCATCCTAGATGCCTCTGGTTTTGTCCTGCCTACACGAATAGCTCCCAGACTCCCTGCTTTCTGTCCTCAACAGCTCCATCTTCAATGGCCTAGTCAGCACCCGTCCTCACCGAACTCTCTGCTTTCCATCCTCAACGGCTCCATCTTCGACGGCCTTGTCAGCACCCATCCTCACCGAACTCCCTGCTTCCCATCCTCAATGGCTCCATCTTCAGCGGCCTCGTCGGCATCCATCCTCACCGGATTCCCTGCTTCCCGTCCTCACCGGACTCCCTGCTTCCCATCCTCAACGGCTCCGTCTTCAGTGGCCTCGTCGACACTCGTCCTCAACGGCTCCATCTTAATGGCCCCGTCCTCAACGAACTGAGGCTCAGGCCCTGCCGCAGCCATGGACAGTGGCCAGTCTCCATCAGCTCCATGGAGCCCTAGCGGAAATCAACTCCCGGACCCTGTTTTGGACCTCCCAGCCACCTCTGACTCCTACGGAACCGGTTTGGCCATGAACGACTTCATCCCAGTCCTCTACGGCCTCCCCTGTCCTCATCCTGGCCGCTTACGGCTCCTGAGTGACTCCCGGTAGTTTCATCCCAACTCCATGGAGAGTTCCAGTCGGCCCCAGAGCGTCCACAGTCCCAGACGGTCATCTTCCAAGACCTCATGGCTCTGCTCATGTTCATTAGGATGTATGTCCGACTTCCTCACTGGGCTGCGGCCCTATGTGAGGGAGGAGGATGAGGAGGTAATACTTACGATGGCGGTGATCTCAGGGCGACTATCTTTTGCTTAAGATGGGCAGTGTTGGCCTTGGCTTTTGTGCTGAGATGCCATGTCTATGTGGAAGATGACACCGGCAATGAGGTCATGAAAGGTGCCCAGGTGGGACTCGTTTTCAAACCGGTGCCAAAAGGCACCGGTTTAAACGAAAGGTAGGGGATGAAAAATTTTTATGGAAATGGTGTTAAAGGGAAAAACGCCATTTGAAATGGCGTTTTTTCCTGCTCAGTCAGCACTGAGCTTGGCCCCGTCAGCTGGGGTGCTGACTGGGCCAACGAAATCGCCACATGGTGTGGCGATTTCAGAAATGAAATCGCCACACCATGTGGCGATTCATTTCAAGTTGGAATCGCCACATGGTGTGGCGATTCCAACTCAATTTGAAATCGCCACATGGTGTGGCGATTTCATTGTTGAAATCGCCACACCATGTGGCGATTTCAACACAGATCCCCCGACCAGAGAGCCTCCGATCGGGGGTTGTTTTAAAGGGCTTCAAGCCCTTTTACGCTCGCTCGCTTGAAGCTCCTTCCCCCGCCGCGGCTCGTGAGAGCACGGCTAAGTCCTTCCCCCGCCGCGGCTCGCCGGAGAGAGTCCTTCCCCGCCACGGCTAAGTCCTTCCCCCGCCACGGCTCGTCGGAAAGATCCCCCCGCACGGCTCGCCTTCTACCGAAAATCATCTTTTTGTGGGAGTTTACAAGGTACACAAAGTCCCTTGATAATCCTAGACAACTAGATCGGTTAATCGATATGACACTGAGATTAATAATGGGTTTAGAGACATCTAGCATATCCCATACTCTATATAAACAAATTATTTTTGCTTTGTTGTATGGATGTGAACGTCCCACATTTGATCTATAATTCGGCTCTTATATATCATGCTATAACTGTACATTTTATAGCAAACATTAAATGTATGTAAAACCTGCTAAATTTTAGTATATGCATAGCATAAAATATTTGGGCAAGCTAAGAAAAGTATAATATTTTAAAATAAGATTCGTTGTATTCAGATCTAAATAATAGCGGCTGATATGACGTAGATATGGCATAACATCACATCTAAATAATAGCCGTTGCTTTTAATGTTTATTGATTGCTTGTAAATGTTGCTTTTGTCAGATTATCAAGACATGGCTCATAATGTCTTAGATCCAGGGCCTCGTGATCCTACTGTTCTCACTTTGCAAGAGTTACATAGATCAACGAACATATTTCAAGGCGAGGTATGTATTATTGATCGACGGTTCTTAATTAATTAACAATTGTTTATGTTGATGCGGATGTATCAAATATTTTTATTTTAGGAGTTACCGGTTCTTAGATGCCGTCGGCATGGCGCACATATCTGGAAAGAGACACCGGGAATGTCACACCCACGAGTGCAGTACTACCTAGATCGTGTCGGCATGTTTGGCATATATCGGATTGGCCAGATTCGACTGGATGTCGGCCTTATTTCTGCACTGGTAGAGAGATGGCGGCAAGAGACCCACACATTTCATCTACCTTTTGGTGAGGCGACCATTACACTACAGGATGTAAGTATTCTGAGCGGCCTCCGGATTGATGGTTCCGCTGTTACTGGGTTAGATCCGCGCCATACAATTCGGAGTGGCAGGCTATATTTCGGAGGTTATTTGGTGTTGAACCTCCCGTCGAAGCATTTCCGAAAGGTCGTTTTCGTTTAGCATTCTTTGATCAATTCTATCATGACCTTCACTTGGACGAAGATGTGGATGATGCGGTTGTGCAGCAGTTTGTGAGGGGACAACTTCTTCGAATCATTGGTGGAGTGATTCTTCCGGATACCTCTGGTAATTTAGTTAAGTTGATGTACGTGCCATTTCTTGAAGACTTGGAGGCTTTTGCTGCTCTAAGTTGGGGATCGGCTACACTGGCTGGTTTATATAGAGCACTATGTCGTGCAACGAGTCCTACCCAGTCTGACATCGGAGGATACCTCCCACTGCTACAGGTAAACACTTTATACTTATGTCTGAGATCGATGTAATTTTATTTATAAATTAAAATTTTGAAATATCCGAACATGCAGATTTGGGCATGGGAACGATTTCCTATTTTCCATCCCACGAGACTCGAGATTCCGGAGGCTAGACCGTCGGATGCCGATGATGATTGGCACTTAGGTGCACCGTGGGGGTATAGATGGCACGTAAGATACAACATGAAAAATATTCCAACCCATACACTACGTGCGTATAGGACCAGTTGGATCTGTTGGATGATACTGAACAACGGGTATGTCATGTTCTATATGGAATTCAATTAGATTGATTCATTATGTTGCATAATGATTAATTAAATTTTTCATATGCAGTTCTTATGGTGTCCTTACTCGCCGGCAGTTATCTCTATTTTACCTCCAAGCTGTTTGGTTAGTTCGGATATTTGGACGGCGCGGATCCCGCTGATATGTTTTGATGTAGTTGAATGGCATTTGCCGGATCGGGTGCTTCGTCAATTTGGATGTCGCCAATGCATACCATGTCCATGCGATACGTCGCTACATCTTCATCAGATTGATCGACGGGGGAGGTCATATGCTGCATGGGATGCCGTGCACGGGACTTATGTTGCAACATGGAATGCACGGCGCCAGCATGTGATTGTGGGAGAGCCTATAGTAGCAGGATTCCCATGCACACCCGATTATATGGCCTGGTTTAGGAGCATCACTCGAATATGTGTAGGCCGCTCTGAGTATAGTGCAAGTGGTTATGAAGGGGAAGGCACTTCATATGAGTTTCTGGTACTGATTTTAAATTTGTTTTGGGTATCTTTAACTTTGAAGTTCTTAAGCTATGATATGAAATTTTGTTGTCATATTGTATGCAGCATGAAAGGTTTCAACAGTTGACTATCGAGCTCGAGCGGGCATTAGCCGCCCCAGTGGACGATGAGCGGCTACAGATTTTGAGAAGCGCGACGTCGATGGCGCATGGTACATTGTCCGTCGTCCGGCATCAGCATGTTCGGAGCACAGCCCCTTCAGCACACTATCCGGAGGTGCCAGAGTTCACACGAGCCGACGTTGATCCGATGATGGAGACATTTCATTATACTCCATCGCCCTCTTGCATGCGGTCCCCATTAGCACACGAGTATTCGCAGAGGAGAGATGCTGGGGAGGGTACATCTGCCAGTCAATATCACAATGCATATCGCATTGATGACATTGCCGATGCGGACATCGCCGAGATATGTGAGGATGCTGATGCTTCCCGGTCACATTTGGACGCTGCTATGCATGATGTTTTCAATGCTAGCATGATCCCCACGCAGGAGGCGGTATCTCAGGTGATTGATGAGGTTCCTATATCGTTGGCGACCTATAGGCGACGAACCGGACGTATTCGCCGACCTCCTCAACGAGGATGTGGAACCTAGGTTTTCTAGATTGTTGTACTAAAATCATATGATGTAAAACTTCTTTTTTTTAATGTATCCGCTATATCTTATTTCTATGAGATTGTGTTCTTCTAATGCATTAACTTTTTTTCATGATTGGCAATTACGGTTGAGTTTCGATTGACTTTCGATTGAGTTTCGGTTGAGTTTCGGCTGAGTGTCGACTGAGTTTCGGTTGAGTTTCAGTCAAGTTTCGAATCTCGGCTGAGTTTCGTTTGACTTTCGGCTGCGTTTCGGAGAAGGTTTCGGCTGAGTTTCGGCTGAGTATCGGTTTAGTTTCGGTTGAGTCTCGGCTGAGTTTCGGTTGAGTTTCAGTAAGTTTCGAGTCTCGGTTGAGTTTCGGTTGAGTTTCGGTTGAGTTTCGGTTGACTTTCGTTTAGTTTCGGTTTAGTTTCGGCTGATTTTCGGTAGAGTTTGGAGTCTCGGCTGCAACCCCGTGGCTTCGTCCACTATTAAGTTGCAGCCCCCAAGTCCACATATTCCATCCATCAACCCAAGTTGCAGCCCCCAAGTTGCACGAGTTTTTCAGCAAAAATGAAGTGGCGAAATAGAATTCAGAACTGAATTCGCCACTTCATTTGGCGATTTCAATGCTCCCGGCGGTAGAAGCTGAAATCGCCACATGAAGTGGCGATTTCAGGGTTGAAATCGCTACTTCATGTGCCGATTTCAAGCAAGCCTTTTGCCTTTTGAAATCGCCACTTGAAGTGGCGATTTCAACCCTGAAATCGCCACTCCAAGTGGCGATTTTCTCAGGCCAAACCCCTAAACTTCAGCACATGGGACTTGTAATTCAGGGGGCTTAAAGAGTCAGCAATTGGCTCCCGAGCCAAACACCCCCCAAATCCGGGAACTCCCCCAAATCCGAAACTCATTGAAGTCCGAAATTTTTTTTTTGTTTTTGCCTGAGTGACAAATGAAAAATAGAAAGATATCATTTGCTGAAACTCAATTAAAGCTTGATCGGAACTCAATCAAAGATCTACCGAAACTTTATCGAAACTCAATCGAAACTTACGTCATCAATAGCCAAACATGACATCAAGTAAATACATCCATAAATAGGCCCAAGTAGAGTCTTGTTCCTAAGACAAGTACATCGTAGGCACACAATGGCCAGTTAACTTAAAGAGTACATAAATTTAAGATCCCGAAGGTCCACCGGTTACATTAGGACATCGGCGCCTGGAATGACCTGTTTGCTTGCAAATAGAACATCGACTTGTTCTTCTAGGCTGAACCTCATCCATCTCGTTATGGATCCGAGTAGACTTTGGCTTTCCTCTTTTCTTCGGCCTAAGACGATCCCGATCAGGTATGCACGTGATCGGTGTTTGCAACCAGTAGTCTTCATGTGGTATCGGGTTGAACTCCCCACCCCAGGTAGCAATGTAGGAGCGAATACTATATACTTCGTCAACAAAAGCCGCTGAGTCCATGCCAATCTCCTGGCACACTGCTAACACATGTGTACATGGATATTTATATATTGTCCACTTCCCACATGAACAAATACAGTCACTAGAGAAACAGTCTGAACGTTTCCTTCACCCCTGAGAGCTTCACTGAACCTCCTTGTCACTACTTCATAAGTAGCTCTTTGCATGTTGTATCTAGTTACTCTGTGCTCATTAGCTTTGGCCTGACCTTCAGCAATCTTAATCGAAATATGAGGAGTGGAAAGGTTGTTAGGGTTCTCCTGTACATACCTTAAGGCTTCTGCGCGTCTCGTGTTGAAGTATTTAACAAGACGATGAAATGTCATCTGCACACACGCAGTTATTGGAACATTTCTAGCTCCCCTTAACACGCAATTAAAAACTTCCGAGAGATTGGTTGTCAATGTGCCGTAGCGAAAGCCCCCGTCATGTACCAATGTCCACTTCTCCGGCTCTAACTCCGATAGCCAAGTCCAAGCCTCTGCATTGACTATTTTAATCCTTTCCATCAGAAAGTTAAACTTTCGAAGCTGATGTTCGCTCCAGCTTTCCATACTGCTCTTTTCAACTGAACATTTGAGAATCTCGAGTTGAAATTACTGCAAACATGTCTCAAACAATATCGATGATAAGCTCTTGGTGGAGCCCATCCAATTTCATTATCAGCTATGGCACTTAGTATACCAGGATGTCGGTCAGATATAAGACAAATTCCATTTCTATCTTTCACAACATGCCTCCTAAGCCTCAGCAAAAACCAGCTCCAGCTAGCTGTACTCTCTTCATCCACAATTGCATAGGCCAGTGGAAATATCCTATTACCAGCATTAGTGCCTGTTGCGATCAGCATCTTCCCTCGGTACTTTCCATAAAGATGTGTTCCATCAATAGAAATCACCGGGCGACAATACCGAAACCCCTCAACAGATGGTTAAAATGCCCAAAATACATAATTCAAGACCTGTTCAGAAGAACTAGCTTCACTGTAGAAATCTCAACATACAACTGTTCCAGGGTTAGCATTCTGCAGTGCAAGCATGTATCTAGGGAGCTTTGCATATGACGGTTCCCATTCACCAAATATATCAATCAATGCCCTCTGCTTTCCATGCCATGCTTTGGCATATGACACTGTATAGTGAAATTGTTCTGCAATGGTTGCTATAATAGCTTCAATATTCATACTTGGATCTTTCTCCACTACGTGTCGAACAGCATGGCTAATAACTCGAGATGTAATATGTTTGTTATCCCGAGTTAAATTACTGAATAAACAAGAGTGCGGCCCTTCATACCTTGTGATCTCAAAAAATCCATGCTTCTTCAACTTGGTAGCACGCAACCTCCACGGACACCGTTGGGCAGTACTTGAAGAGGCACATCTCACCGACCAAAATAGTTTCTTCGACTCCACAACATTATATGTGCGATGCTTCTTGATGTGATACATTTCACATGCTCTCTTCAGTTCATCTTTAGTATTAAACAATAATCCTTTAGCAAACTCAGTCATTGATGGATCCCAAAATTGAGATTTGAAGGGCAACTCTCTTGGAGTACTGACACATCCACCATCTTGCAAATTTAACTCATTATAAAATTCTGGAACTTGTTCATATGCAAAGGCTTGATGATCATGTACCTGAGTTGGAATAGGTTCTGGATGAGTGTATGCAGGAATCGAACTAAAGCCAGTGTCATGAACAACCACGTCTCCATATGACTCTTCATCTTCATATGACTCTTCTTCTGAGTCGTCATGTTCAGGCCAATAGTCATCATCTGCACTTTTGTCTGACTCCATTCCCCGACTATCAATATTACACTGATTGTTTACCATATCATCACTTTGTACAGCTGGCATCATTCCCTCAATCATTGGGAAATCCACTATAGGCCTAACCTGTTCCTGCTGCTGGGCAATAGGAGAACTGTCTCGAACATTCTCTACATGACCAACACTATATGGCTCAGGAACATCATCCTTTAACACATAGACTTCAATACATCGATATTCTGGAAACTTCGAGAAAATGTCAACATGTGCTCCACATCGTCGTCGTCCTCAATTGGAAGAAGCACATATTTTTGATGCAATGTTGGAGATCTCCACATCAATCTGATGATATGTCTCTGTTCTGGAATTGTTAGAACTGTACGTATCTGATCAACCAACTCAGCGAAGCATGTTCCCGTACTCAATTTCAAACATTTACGAGGAGGTTGATTATAATGTATCCCTTCTTGGCCACCATGTTCAATTGATCCATCATAATATAGTAAAACACGTACAATTTCCATCTGAAAAAAAGGTGATCAAAATTTATCTCTGATCAGCAACAAACAACAAAAAATTTAAATATGCATGAGATGTGTGTTTAGTAGCATTTAGCACATATTGGTTCCCAAGGTATGGAACATTTAATCTCTCATGATGATAGCAAAAATAAAACATCTATATTGCTTTCTTCTTTGTCAAAAAAAATATTAATATCAATTATATGATGGAATGTATACACACACATCTCATGCATATAAAAATCAGTTTAAGAATGGAATGTGTATCTACCTTGACAGAATCCCCCAAATCTCTCCGGCAAGCAAAGGAACTTCAAGCAAGTCGGACTTAGGCAAGCGAGCGAGCGTATGTTTTAAAGGCTTGAAGCCCTTTAAAACATACCCCCGATCGGAGGCTCTCTGGTCGGGGGATCTGTGTTGAAATCGCCACATGGTGTGGCGATTTCAACAATGAAATCGGCACACCATGTGGCGATTTCAAATTGAGTTGGAATCGCCACACCATGTGGCGATTCCAACTTGAAATGAAATCGCTACATGGTGTGGCGATTTCATTTCTGAAATCGCCACACCATGTGGCGATTTCAGATTGGGCCCAGTCACCACCCCAGCTGACGGGGTCGAGACTCAGTGCTGACTGAGCAGGGGGAAAACGCCATTTCAAATGGCGTTTTCCCTTTTAACACCATTTTCATAAAATTTTTTCATCCCCTACTTTTCGTTTAAAACCGGTGCCTTTTGGCACCGGTTTGAAAAACGACTCGCCCAGGTGAGGCATAACGAGGAGGTGAGGACCAGCCATGGTCCTTTCAAATTGACTCAGAGAACAAATAAAACAAAAAAGGTGGGGGAGCTTTTCCAATGCCATCACCCTCATGTTGGGAATACACCTTTAATCACTCTCAGAATAAATATGTAAAATATATTTTAATAAAAAAATTATACATGCACAATCACAGAAAAATATATCAATCTATTATAATCACAGAATATACGGAATAAAAATAAACACCACACAAAAACATCAAATTTACATGAAAACCCCTCCAATGTGAAAGAAAAAAATCACGGAGCAAATTCCGAGAGCACTTCACTAATCTTAATAAAAGATTACAACTTTTTTCCTAATTTCTTTTTGCCCAAAAATTAGAAAACACTTCGAACTTAAAATAATAGTTGATGTGGGTACAAGAAGGATCTCACCAACGTGTGGTTGCTCTTCCGTGCCCCCCAAATATGCTCTCAGACTCATCCGTATCGACCTCCTGAGGTTGCACAGGATTTCTCCCAAGCCTAGGCTTCTCTGGATCTCTCTCAGGCCGCACACCGCTCTCTCCCCCTAATCTGGGATTTTTTTTCTTCTCTCGTATCTGCACATATACGGATCTCTCTCCCCTACTTTATTTCTGGGTTTCTTTTTCCTTTTTGAAAATAGCTCCGTAACAAACTGTGATGCAGTTTGTTATCATAGGCCGGTTCTCTCTCCACGTGGAGGGAGCGTACCCAACAATATCTCCCCCTCCCGACTACATGGGGAAATCCACCAAGCCTGTTTCTTTCTACAAGCTTCAACCTTCTTGATAGGTAATGACTTTGTCATTATATCTGACCCATTATCATCTGTATGGATCTTCTCCAACAGCAACTGCTTCTCTTCCAGGACCTGTCTGATCTAGTGATAACGCATATCAATGTGCTTCGACTTAGAGTGAAAAGTCAGATTCTTGTTCAGGTGAATAGTGCTCTGATTGTCACAATAGACCACATAAGTATCATGTCTAACACCCAGCTCCTGAAGAAATCTCTTCAGCCACAATATCTCCTTGCATCCTTCTGTCACTGCTATATACTCGACCTCTGTGGACGATAATGCAACACTTCTGTAACTTGGACTACCATGAAATTGCACCTCCTGCAAATGTAACCAAGTAACCGGATGTGGACTTCCTGGAGTCAACATCTCCTGCCATATCTGCATCTGTATATGTCTGTAACACAGGTTCTCCCTGTCCATAACAAAGACTCAAGCTAGTTGTACCTCTCAAGTATCTCATGATCCACTTGACTGCTGCCCAATGCTCCTTTCCTGGACTCGCTAGGAACCTGCTCACTAAGCCAACTGCATATGCTAAGTCTGGTCGGGTACAGACCATAGCATACATAAGACTTCCCACGGCTGAGGCATAAGGGACTCTCTTCATCTCCTGCTTCTCTTCCTCTGAGGCTGGGCTCTGCTCTGAACTCAGCTTGAAGTGTCCAGCTAGTGGACATGCCACTGACTTGGCATTGCTCATGCTGAATCTCTGAAGCACCTTCTCTATGTATTTCTTCTGGGACAACCATAACCTGCATGCTTGTCTATCCCTGAATACATGCATCCCCAATATTTGTTTCACTGGCCCCATATCCTTCATATCAAAAGCTTTCCCTAACTCCTTCTTCAGTGTGGCAATCTTGCTGGAGTCCTGCCCAACAATCAACATATCATCCACATATAAGAGAAGGATGATAAAATCACCTCCAGGGAACCTTCTAATGAAGACACAATGATCTGTGGTTGTTCTTTTATAAGCAACCTGTACCATGAAAGCCTCAAACTTTCTGTACCACTGCCGGGGCGCCTGCTTGAGACCATACAGACTCTTTCTGAGTCTGCACACCATGTGCTCCTTGCCTTTCACCTTGAAACCTTCAGGCTGCTCCATATAGACCTCTTCCTCTAAGTCACCGTGCAAGAATGCTGTCTTCACGTCCAACTGCTCTACCTCCATGTTCATGCTAGCTGCCAATCCTAACACCGTCCTGATTGAGGTCATCTTCACTACTGGAGAAAATATCTCATCGAAATCAACTCCCTTCTTTTGTGCAAAGCCCTTCACAACTAGTCGTGCTTTATATCTAGGCTGTGAGCTTTTCTCTTCTGCCTTTACCTTGTAGACCCACTTGTTTCTGAGTACCTTTCTCCCCTTGGGCCTAACTACCAAGTCATATATATGATTATGCAGAAGAGAGTCCATCTCCTCCTGCATAGCTCTCTGCCACTGCTCCCGCTGCTCACTGACATGGGCCGCCTCATATGACTCTGGCTCATCTGCATCTATCAACATGATATATTCATGCACTGAATACCGACTAGATGGTTGCCTTGCTCTCGTGGATCTCCTCACCTCTGTCGGTAGCTCTTTCTCAGGGATCTGAATCTCCTGATATGTATCCTCAATAGGTGTAGGTTGCTGCTCATCTGCACCCTGTACTGGCTGTTTCTCTGGCTCATCTGCATGAACTGCTGGAGGACTGACAGGCTCTATATCTACTGGGCCATACATATCTGACTTAGACTGATGCTCTGCCCTCTTGATGTCTTCTATGGTTTGATTCTCATAGAATATGACATCTCTACTCCTGACTACCTTCCTATCAACTGGGTCCCACAGCTTATAGCCAAACTGCTCATCACCAAACCCCAGAAAGATACATTGTCTTGTCTTGTCATCTAACTTTGTCCTCTCATCCTTAGGCACATGCACAAATGCCCTGCAGCCAAAAATCCTTAGATAATCATATATGACATTCTTGCCTGTCCACACCTTCTCTGGCACCTCTCCATCTAGAGCTGATGAGGGAGATCTATTTATCAAATAACATGCTGTCTGGACTGCCTCCTCCCAAAAGCTCTTGGGCAACTTGGACTGGGAGAGCATGCACCTGACTCTCTCCACTATTGTCCTGTTCATTCTCTCAGCTACTCCATTCTCCTGTGGAGTCTTTGGCACTGTTTGCTCATGTCTGATGCCTTGTGCTCTGCAGTACTGGTGAAAGACTCCTATGTACTCTCTCCCATTGTTTGTACGAATGCATCTCAACTTCTTTCCTGTCTGCCTCTCCACAAGCCTGTGAAAAAACTCAAAAACTGCTGCCACCTGGTCCTTGGACTTTAAAACAAAAACCCACACCTTTCTGGAAGCATCATCTATAAATGTGACGAAATATGAGGCTCCTCCTAAGGTCTTCTCCCTCATGGGTCCGCACACATTTGAGTACACTTGCTCCAAAAGGCCAGTCTTCTTCTTTGAGCTACTCTGAAATGTCACCCTGTGCTGCTTACCCACCACACAGTGGGTACAATCACTGAGAACTCTGTCCTGTATCTCTGGTAAGACCCCTGCCCTGACGAGAGTTTGCAATCCCTTCCCGCCAATATGGCCTAATCTCTTGTGCCACAAATCTGCAGTATCATGCTCTGCTGCTCATACCTCTCCCCTAACCAAACTGGACTGCAACTTGTATAATGTGCATGATCTCTGTCCTTTGGTAATCACCATAGCACCTTTGATTAACTTCCATTGATCTTCCCCAAACTGGCTAACATATCCCTCTTCATCTAGCTTGCCTGCTGAGATGAGATTCATCCTGAGATCTGGAACATGTCTGACCTCTTTGAGTATCAATCTGCTGCCTTCACGGGTCTGGACCACTACTTCTCCTATCCCACATATTTTGGAAACACCATTGTTTCCCATTCGGATCACACCAAGATCACCTATCCTGTAGGATGTGAAGAACTCTCTCCTAGGTGTGGCATGATAAAAAGCTCCAGTATCCACCACCCAATCAACCTGATTTGATGTGGTGGCTAAGCACTGATCAACACATTCTATAAATAGAATGATGTCTTCTCCTGAGGCAACTGCTGCTACCTCTCTATCTTTCTTATCTTCTGCTTTACCGCCTTCATTGTTCTTCTTCTTTAGCAGTCTACATTCACTTTTGTAGTGTCCTTTCTTATGACAATGGTAGCATTCGATTTCCTTCCTTGGTCTGGATTTGCTTCTGCCTCTGTTGTTTTCTTTTCTAGTAAACTGTCTCCCTCTGCCCTCTGTGACAAGTACATCTGTCTGTGTTTGAGACTCTCCAGTTCCCTTCCTTCTTTCCTCCTCATTGAGCAAGCTGCTAGTAGCCTGACTCATGGTGATAACTCCATCAGGGGCGGAGTTACTCAATGACACCACCAGTGTCTCCCAACTATCAGGTAGAGAACTCAACAACAGGAGTGCCTGAAGTTTATCTTCCATAAGCATCTTCATTGTGGCCAGCTGGTTCACAATGCTCTTCATCTCATTTAGGTGCTCTGCAATTAATTTTCCCGGCTTGTACTTCAGATTTACAAGCTTTCTGATTAAGTATGCTTTGTTTCCGGCAGTTTTCCTCTTATACAACCCTTCTAACTTCTTCCATAGTTCATAGGCTGAGGTTTCATTTGAAATATGATGGAATACTGTGTCATCCACCTATTGCCTGATGATACTGATTGCTTTTCTATCCATAATAGCCCAATCTTCATCATCATATTTTCTGGCTTCTCTCCCATCTTCTCAATCGGCTTGGCTAAATCTTTGCAATACAAGAGATCCATCATCTTTGGTTTCCAAATCAACCAATTACTGCTATTGAGACTAATCATCCTGCTAGTATTAGTGGTAGAATCCATCTGTGGCACGCTCAAATAATTTGTTCTGGGCTTGCAACCTTGCTCTGATACCACAATTGTTGGGAATACACCCTCAATCACCCTCAGAACAAATATGCGGAACGTGTTTTAATGAAAAAACTATGCGTGCACAATCACAAAAATATACCGATCTATCACAATCACAGAATATGCGGAATAAAAACAAATACCACATAAAAACACCAAATTTACGTGGAAAACCCCTCCAATGTGAAAAGGAAAAACCACGGGGCAAATTCCGAGAGCACTTCACTAATCTTAATAAAAGATTATAACTTTTCTCCTAATTTCTTTTTGCCCAAAAATCAGGAAACACTTCGAACTTAAAATAATAGTTGATGTGGGTACACGAAGGATCTCACCAACGTATGGTTGCTCTTCCGTGCCCCCCAAATCTGCTCTCAGACTCGTCCGTATCGACCTCCTGAGGTTGTACAGGATTTCTCCCAAGCCTGGGCTTCTCTGGATCTCTCTCAGGCCGCACACCGCTCTCTCCCCCCAATCTGGGATTTTTTTCTTCTCTCGTATCTGCACATATACGGATCTCTCTCTCCCTACTTTATTTTTGGGTTTCTTTTCCCTTTTTGAAAACATCTCCGTAACAAACTGTGATGCAGTTTGTTATCATGGGCCGGTTCCCTCCCCACGTGGAGGGAGCACCCAACACCTCGACCCTCAAAACATGGCAAGGGGAGAGAGAGGAAGAGAGGGAGGTTCGGCCAATTCAAGTTGCACAAGGCCATGCATGTATTCTTTGATCAAGGCTTTACATGAAAAACAGAGTCTCAAGACAATCCGATAGAATAATCAAGTTAAGTAGCACCTGCTAACTCTGCTATGGTTACCCATATTTAATAAAACAATGCCTATAGCTCTGGCATGCCACTAAAGAATAAGTCTTGCCATTGCTGCCATCATCATAAATACTTTGACAAATGGCAGCACCTCAAGTCTCACCGACATCAACCCTGACATTTCATCCATAAAAGTCATCGGTCATCATACCCCAACCACTCAAACCAGTTGAGCCCCAAAAGTCACGGTCCATCATGAGGCTCTATGTGACTCATTCCTTCACTAGATGACAAGGCTTCAGGCTTCCCAAGCAAGCCACACAAAGTCCAAAGATGAATAAAATGGGTAAGAGGGACTCCCGATTAGGTGACCAACAAACCCACAACAACCCACGCTCATTCTTACTCACAGAAAGCTCTTCTCTAAGCCTCTCTCTTTCAAGCTTTCGCTCATGACTGTTGCTCAGAGCACTGACTCGAGCGTCAGAGGGTCCCCGCTATAATCTCCGATCCTTGGGACTTTTTGCAGGCTTCCAACGCGAGAAGCTCACCGAAAGATTCTGGAATCGCTGGAGAAGGCGACCGAACGCTCACAAACATTCGAGAAGGGTCATCTGGCAACAACACACCCAGGTGGTAGCTCGGGTGGCTGGGCCCTTGCCTCACGATCGAAATGATACGGGCTCAAGTAATGATGTCACGGCTGACTCGATTAAATCTAAAAATTTATCCTAGGGCATGCATCATCCGGTGTGGGTGAGGGGCTAGGGTCTTTTCTTATTTCCCCGTCTGGCCACTCAGCATTTGGGTTGGGGCCAGGTTGACCTACTCATTCTCAGATGGGGAAAGGCTACGAAAAATCCAAGCGCCTTGTATGGAACATTTTTTAACGAGGAGGGGGTCTTCGGAAAGTGCTACCCTGAAGCAATCCTCCCTTCCCTTTTTTATACCAAAAAAAACAATAAGAGTGTTGGATAATATTGAAATAACATGTGAATAAATTAAGTGTAATAGAAATGCGCATGTTAAAATGAACATATGGTAAATCTTTAAAAGATAGAATTAGAAATAAGTATATACGATAAATGATAGGAGTAGTCCAAATTGAAGATAAAATAAGAAAAAATTAATTAAGATGATTTGAACATATACAACAAAATTTTTATATGTTACAATTAGAAAGTATGATCTTTTAACGATCTATGATAAAATAAAGATTAATTTAAATTAATATAAATAAAAATAATTAAAAAATATAATTATTTATAATTTAAATATTAATTTTTAATTTTAAATAGAGCAGAAGGAAGAAAGCATATTTAATGTAACCAAAATAAGTTGGGAAAAGGCTTCCTATTGTATCCAAAGAGGTATGTTTATATATATAATATATATATAAAAAGTTCGACCGTGGGTTAGTTCGTATTCCTGTTGGCGTTTGGGGTTTTTGTCTAGGGTTTTCGTTAGGCGGCGCCCTCTCAGCTCTCCGGTCCAATCGCCATGACTGCCCAGACGCAAGAGGAGCTCCTCGCCACCCACCTCGAGCAGCAGAAGATCGACGCAAGTCTATCCGCCTTATCCTCGTCGATTTGGATTAGTTTTTCTCTTCTATTTCTCTTCTCTTTTGCTTTTGGCGCTGAATAATGGTCCGCTTCGATCGCCTCAACTTCCGCCTCCCCCGCCCCTTTTTAAATATTGTTTTGCTAGAATTTCGATCCGGAACTGTGTCTCCTTTTGTATTGCTTGCAATATCGGTGCATAAATCTATTAGCTCAGGATCGCTTGCGTCTGTTCAATGGATAGAATGATAAAATACATACCTCAATCAAGTTGAGATCTTTTTCAGCCATTAAGTAAAGTAAGAGAAATGGGGGCTGTATGGTATATCCAAAGAGCAGTATTGTAAGATAAACAACCACTTTGAATAAGTATTATACGTGGGAGAGCGAACATCTGCAGATGTTAAGGGACTAGCTGGATTAAATCCAGTTATTTGGTGCTTGGGTTTGCTCCATCACGAATTATAGAGGTGTCAGCTCTTGGGGTTATTTTATAATTCGTCTGTTCCCTCTGTCTCTCTCTTTCTTTCTGTCATTTAGTAAACGAAGCATAGCCATCTTAATCTGCACAACTTGATACATGATGCCATATGTATTGTGGGAGAGCGGACATATTCAATGTATTCACTATGTATGCAGGCATGAATGTGCTTGCTGTATTGTACTTAGCTTTCTTTTGGCTTGACCTATTTCAGAGATGTTACCTCTAATATCTTCTTTTCTTGCAGGATGATGAACCTGTGATTGAAGATGGGGATGATGACGAAGATGAAGATGATGAGGATGATGACAAAGATGAGGATGATGCTGAAGGTAAGTCAAACCTTTTCCTTTATGCTTAACTCATGAAACCTTTTCCAATCAATTTATCAGAAACCCATAAGCCCTAGGTTGAAGTTGGAAAACCCCCAAGTAACTTATACATTTCACAACAATGAGATATATTTTGCAGTATTGGAGCATGATAAAAATGGCATAGCTTGAACAAAGGTAAGTAACATTTTCATTTGCTTAGCTGAGGGAAAAATAATATATAGTCCACGAAGAATAGAGCTTCATGGATGGAACTTCATTTTTCTCATTTATAAACTTAAAGTAATTAACAGTCTTCTTTGTTTCCTTATATTTTAATCTTGATTCCTCAAGTCCAGTCAATGATAAGACTCAGTTGTTTGCATCCCCGGAATGCTGCATAGAACATATTTTTAGATTGCACTTTACCAACACCTGTGCGCTGCTTTTTGATACACCTGCTGAGCCTTGTTGTATGCTGTTTGAACACAATTTTCTCATAAGGTTTGATGAAATAGTTCAAGCTAAAAGAAGGGATATAGGAAGTCTGGAGTGAGGCTTTCTATGGGTTAGCATTAGTTGTGATGCAAGCTTTTGATGGATTTTTTTGGTGTGAAGTGATGTCACCTTGGGCAGAATCCTAACCAGATAAGCAATCAGATTTGATATAGAGCAGAAAGATGAGAGGAATAGGGAGGGGAAGTTGGAACGAACTAGAGGCCCCAGGCAGAGAAAAAGGATGATATAGGTTGAGTAATATTATGTATTACGTTTATTCATGAAGTTCTCATTCTAAAATTTGGTGGAGCTGGCTTCTTCTGATCATGGAATAGCTGGGTCACCCCTATTGCAGGTATACTTTGGTCTAGCTGAGGCACATTATTGGAAGGAAATAGAAAAAGATGATATATTTCAAATTTCATTCAAAACCTTGTGGCATCTTCAAACAAAATAAATGAAAGGGAAGCAAAAAAAAATATACCATTGGGCCATCTGTTACCCATAAGATAGACACATTAAGATCCAAGAATGAGTTCTAAGATCCAAAATTCTAATTATGCATCTACAGGTCCTAAGTAGCCTACATTACAAGCTAAACTGGCCTACACTTAACTATTCCCCACTTCCTCTCATGGATGCATTCAGTGACAACACATTGTGTGCGGATTAAAGAGGAGAGAGGTTTAGCGTACAGATGTGCAGTCCTGATTGCAAGCTTTGTCTTTTATATACTTCTGGCCAAGTAATTAGCAACTGCATGACCTTTTATTGCTTTGGCTTTATGTTATGCCGTTCTCATTTTCCATTAAAGTATATTCATGACTCTCGGGTTGGGTAGTACCTCTGCCTGTCCTTAAATCTGACTTAAAGACTTCTGTTGTCTCACTTGTTATTAACTAATTTGCAGGACAAGCAGGTGATGCTAGTGGAAGATCAAAGCAGAGCAGAAGTGAGAAGAAGAGCCGGAAGGCCATGTTGAAGCTTGGGATGAAACCCATACCTGGTGTTAGTCGTGTCACTGTAAAGAAGAACAAGAATGTGAGCTCCCCAGTCCCCTGGGTCATCATAATGCTTGAATCATTTGCTGGCTAAATCTCCATTTTGTAATTTAACTTTTTCTTTTTCTTATTCTTTACCTTTTAGATATTATTTGTCATCTCAAAGCCAGATGTTTTTAAAAGTCCAAATTCAGATACCTATGTTATCTTTGGAGAGGCAAAGATCGAGGACCTGAGCTCTCAGTTGCAGACTCAGGCTGCTGAACAGTTTAAGCCAGCTGGTCTGAACCAAGTGAACCCGAAGCCCGAGACATCTGCCCTGGCCCAGGATGATGAAGAAGTTGATGAGACAGGGGTTGAGCCTAAGGACATTGAACTGGTTATGATGCAGGCTGGAGTTTCAAGGTCCAAGGCTGTCAAGGCACTCAAAGCTGCAGATGGGGACATTGTTGGTGCTATCATGGAGTTGACCAACTAGTGAGATCACTGGTGGAGTTTGTCTTTCAAAGATGGCCAGTTTTTCTTTGTGGTTTTCGGTGAGGATTTCTTGATGCTTATCATCTCAGTTAATAGACTATAGTGTTGCAGGAGTGGTTAATGGTGCTTTAATTTTTAATTTTTGCCTTTATATCGAAACCCTGTGTTGCATCTGGTATCAGAGGACGTTGTAGCATAGGATCATATTAAATTTCAATATAAAGATTAGAGCCAGGCTTTTGATAGACTGGTATTGGTGAGAAAAGAGGGCGATTTATTTTTCCAACCCTTTCTGGTGACATCTTATACCCAACACTGTGATATATTAATTCTAGCGCTGCTTCTGTTTCTGTGGGTTGAAGAATTTCCAATACCAGATTGCATGGTGACTCCGTTCCAGTTGTCAGTAGCAGGTATTTTTAGCCTGGATTTGGTTTGAAATGCAGCGTGGGTTATGCCTTGCTGTTCCTATTGACCACGTGTGGAGTGCCGAATGATATGCTTATTTTCACATAAGTATTCACAATAATCTATTGATGTTTAGATTAACTATATGTTTTATGTGATTTTAGCCAGTGATTCCTGTGGTACTCGTGTTTGCATTTTTGGAAGAACACAGGAGGCTTGCTTTTTTGTGCGATAGCAGTAGCACATCTGATTGCCCGTTTATGACTTCAGGTCATAGGCGGTTGGTGGTTAAATGATGGGGTAAGCGTGTAGGAATGGCAATGGCGATGAGGATGAAGGTGGAGGTGGAGAAAATTTTAAAAAAAAAATTTAAAAATTCATTGGTTCGGGGGCAGGATTAGAGTCTCCATCTTCGAACACATCTTTGAATCTATTTCTGAAATTTAGTCATATTTTTTGAGATAAATGATGCGTTGGATTTATACATTTATTTTAGATTATATTGTATTCGGTTATATATTTAATAAGAGTTGTAATTATCTGAATTTGGGTTTCTTGAGTTTTTAATTTGGTTTTTTTAAAATGTATTTTTTCATTAGTTTATAATAGATTTTAAGCTTTAAATGAATTTTTTTTTTTAAAGATTAGGCTTGATATGCCGAGAGACATGTGCTATTCATTCTCGTCTTATCCCTTCTATCTACGAACTCACATCTGTCAATGGATTTTGCCTTTGTCAACCATTTTCTGCTTGGGTTGATGTTAGGCTCATTTTTTAGAGAGCTTAAGATCTAAGAGGGGATATGGATATCCCCTCTTATTCCCAAGCCCATCTTTTTCTGCTTGGGTTGATCATCTAGTGTTATGGGCTCATTTTTAGAGATGGCTACCTAAAGCTTGGAAGCAAAATCCTTGACTGAATGAAGTCTACACACATTCATTGATACCTGTTGGAATGGCTGATCCAAGGCTGTTCGGAGGTCAATGGAAATGTTAGCAACAAATTTCCTGAGGCTATTCTATTTCGAGACAGCCTGAGTGGATGGGATTGTTCACAGTTTGAATATTTGAGGAGCAGGGTTTTTCATTTTGGCTTGCCTTTCTTGTCGCTTACCATTCCATCCCTGCTTATTTTTTCGTTTCTCAATTCTCATAGCTTAAACAAATGTTTCTAATGGTAGGGTCTGCCCTTTCTTTGATACACTACCAAAATATGAGAAAATATATAAATACGAGGCATCAAATTTTTTTATATATAGTTATATAGAATTAAAAATTTTTAAATGATGCTTTTGTTAATATGTTAGTTTGTACACATTTCTTTATAAATGTAAATTAAATTTATTGATTTCTTTATCTATTCGGATGTAATATATATATATATTAGATATATTTAATCTGTGAGATAAAGTCTAAAAGAATGCGAACTGTGCATATGGAATTTATAATAGAGATTACAATTGTAAGATCCAAAAAAATTGCATATTATGGTTCGATTCTTTAAACTTTTTCGGTGCGTAAACATGATTGGACATTGTCAAACATCGATGAGACTAGCATACATTGCATATCTTTACCCTTGTGGTGAGTAGCTGATCTTGCAAGCTGAAGTATGAAGATATTTGGATAAGGTATGTAGATATTCGTTATTGTAACGATGCATTGGATGATCCGCACAGAGATCCTATATGGATATTCTATATAGTGTACAAAGATCTTATATGGATATTTATATAGTGTCGATGGTTGATCTCTGATGACGATGGTGCGAGTGATCCTTTGACTTGAGATTTTCATTGTACCTCATGTGTGGAATATCATGCTTTGACGATATGCAAACGTCGTTCTAGCCACGGGTTGCAAATATGGTGTTGATTGAGTATGACATGAAACACATGAAGGTGGTGTTTGATCAAGACAAGATTCGTTTCTCTTGATAAAAAGGGTTATATCCTACGGCCACTTGATAGATTAAATTGACTGTTAAATCCTAAGGTTGAGTTGGAATTCGAAATGGTTTCGAAGTTCTAATTCATACGAGTCATTTTTTTGAGATCAAGTAAATAAAGATCAATTATATGGTTGATACATTCCATACCACTGATTGATCTCGGATATGTGACGAAGGGATGAATCATACATTAACCGTTCATGGACAGGTGTTGATGACCACGTCAATAAAACCCTTAATACTTGGGTCGTCATGATGCTTTGCTAGAGGCCACTCATGATCTATAATCATGAATTTCTTGACTTAATTAAGGAGTTGATTTGGTTAAAGAATTGACTTGGACAAAGTATTGACCAAGTCATCCTTAGGTAGTGTTTGATAGCTTTTTGGCTATCCCTAGATAAATGTATAAGATAGCATTTATCCAGAGGATAGCTGAGGGAATAAGCACCTTTTAAAATTATCACTCTGCCATCAAGGGATAACTTTAGTTATTCCTGGGTTCCATAGGGAATAAGTTCAGAGGATAACCCATGGTTAAATATGGGTTATCCCCTCTGGTTAAACTTTTTCAGAACTATCCCCTCTAGCTATAGCATTTGGGGATAAGGGGGATATCCACGGAATATCCTTCCTTATCCCCTGTATCAAACACAGCCTTAGGGTCAATATTAAGGACATGATTATTACAACGTGTCAAGGGACCTAATGGGTCACACGCATTAAGAAGATTTTGGATGAAGTTAAAATAGAAATTAAGTTGGACTTAATTCAAATTAGATGACCAATTAATTATGATTGGTTTGACTCAATCTTAATGAGAGAATATGAAATTGATGAATAGGATTAATCATAGAGAAAGAATTGTATTCAAGAGAGAGACCTTTTGTACATGTGATGCACATATGAAATCCATTAATTGGTTTTGATCCATGTGATGGATGGCTTAGATTAATTGAGATTAATAATATGATATTTAATTGGGTCCATATGATGGCATGATTTGATTCGTGGAAACTCAATTGAGTCGAGGGCTGAGATCGTGATACGTGGAGGATGGATCCATGCCCATGTGATAGACATGACCCATCTTGTATAACGAATTTTTTATTTTTAGGATGTGGTTTGATGGTTGTAATCATAACATTATCATGATAACAAATATCCTAAATTTGTTAGGATAATTTGTTATTAACATGGTTAGGTGGTTGAAACAAAATCCCCGAACCACACAACCTAACCTCCTTTATAAAAAAAAAAAAAAAAAAAAGAGATACCCCTTCGAGAGACACGCCTAACTCCTCCCTTTTCTCGCCTAGACACACTTTCTCTCTCTAAATATCCTTTCTCTCTCTAGAACGTCCGTTACTTTCTCTCTAAAACATTCTTTCTCTCTCTAGAATGTCTTTCTCTTGAAGGGTTGAAAGCTCCTCTCTTACGTATCCTTTCTCTCTCTAGAACGTCCCTTACTTTCTCTCTCTAAAACATCCTTTCTCTCTCTAGAACGTCTTTCTCTTGAAGGATTGAAAGCTCCTCTCTCTCTCTCTCGTTCCTCTTTTTGGGTTGATGAAGGAATGCTTTCTCTCTTTCTTGGTTGATCAAGCTTGATCTTGATCAAGAAATTTTTTTTATCTTGATCAAAAAATTATTTTTTTTGATGGATCAAGATGAAATATTTTCTTTCTTGATAGATCAAGATTTAATCTTGATCAAGAAATTGTTCTCTCTGATCTGGGAAATCAATTGAAAAGAAAAAAAAAGGGGCTAGAAGGTTATCATCCAATCATAGAGATATCATTCACGAGGATATCATCCACATGGATCATACATGAACTGCTAGTGGTAAATCGTTTAACGCTTATCAAGGAATGAAGACATGTATGATCTATTATTAAATCATGTGTTATTTTTGTTAACTGAATTTATGAAATAAAGACTTGGGCTTTGAAAATTAAATTTTTATTTATTTTTATTTTTCCTGCGTGATATATAAATTTGATTTATATAAAATATACATAATTTTATCAACTTTTTTATTTTTTAATTATTTATTATTAAAAAAGGGAGGGCGGGGGGGTACCAGTGTTTGGTGCAATAAACGATGAGCGAACCAGTACTTGTACCCACGATGCTTGTTGCCTTCTGTTTGGTTCAATCTAGTTAATCCTTCTGAAAATTGGAAGTCTTTGACGTAAATTATTAATTTCAATCTAATTTGACCTTGCATATAATTAACATTGTGTTTTTCCCATATGAATGACGGCCGTAGCATATGTGAGTCTAAAAAATACGAAGGAACTCGATATGGACGAACAAGAGAGATGGGAGAGATGGGTTTGAAGATGATAAGAGACATGGGCGACAAATGCGTCACTGTAGAGACAAGGATGACCTCGGTAGAGGAGAATAGAAGGAAGAGATGATGGATAAGATCGTGAGGATGGAGCAAGCGAGCAGAATAGGTAATGGAAAGGCACAAAGACGGTGCCATGGCACTGGAGGACATACCATCTAGAGCAAAACACATGTATGGATTAACGCAAATATATTATTCCTCTCATCACACCCCCTCCAGGTAGGTCTAAAGATAATTGGACACAGATCTAATATCAATAATACATGTCCATATCTATTTATGATTAGGCAACTAAGGATGCATATATAATTATTAATAAGATATATATTCTTATATTTATTTAAATGAAGAAGTGTGTATATTGGATATTACAAGTATGGATATAAATATAGATTTATTCAAATAGTTAAGCATTGTGACTATATAATCAAAGATATCATACAAGAAAAGATAAATAAAGTTAATAAAATATTATATAATTTTTTTTTTGAATTTTTTTAAGTACCATAAGGTGTATCATATATGGTTAAATAGAATTACAAAGTGAATCGAAATTCCATACAAATAGGATAATTGTCATTAACATTGGTGTTTATTTTTCTTTTACAGAATACAAATATTAGTTAGATTCAAATATAATATATATATATATATATATAATTAGATGAATATTATATGACTCACTTTTACACCTAACCTTCTTGCGTTCTTCCCTCCACTCGAATCATGGCTGAATGCATCCCCTCGTCGAGATTGCTGCCCTCTTTGCCATGATGGTGTCTGCTCCATGCTTATCAACAACCGTATCAAATCCCACCCCTTCTCATTCCCTCACCCAGCATCCTGACCACCATCCTTCTTCTATGCTCCTATTCCCACCACCTGGGCACTCCCACAAAAGCTGCTGCCCTACTCCTGTTCCCACCACTTGGGCACCTCCATCAATGTAGTTGCCCTATTCTATAACCCTCTTGTTGCTTCATCCTTGCCATCATTTGGAATGCTATCCTAGCTCATGAGCCCCACCATGGCTTGATAATTCTTCCTCTCCCCATGCCCGCATGCCATTTTTTTGAGCCAATCCTCATTTCTAACACAAATTCATCGTTTAGTCACCATATCATAAAATTATGTTGTCAATAACATGCTGGACAATGAGAAAAATATATATTGGACTGCACCCAAATAATAATAATAATGTTAATGGCCATGCTCCATTTTTAAGAAACCTACGCCACTGCCACCAACAAATATGCTTCATTTTCAAGAAACACTTCAAGGGAAATATTCCTTCCAATTCTAGTTCTGAATTATTTGCCCAAGGCCAATTTTCTATACTTATCCTCACACTGCATCCCTTCCAAATGAATGCCCCTCCTATACGAATAAATAAATAAATAGCTCCATTAAAATTCTGTGACCCAGTTCCCTAAATCCTCTCATATTTCATGTCCATCAAGAGGTAACAAATAACTCCACCAACCTTATCATGCAAATTTTGTAAGTCAAAGGCAACTTCTTGACTTGAGATGCAGAAACAAAAGTGAAACCATCAAGCACCGCAAATAGATGGCTGATGGGGAAGTCACATGAGGCAATAGTCCAGCTGTTAGCTTAAAGTAGGTCTCACTTTCCCATTAGCTGAAAGAAATAATCATTTAAAATTCATGCTCCCTGTAACAGGAATACAGTTCATAATATAGAACAATAAATCGAAGAAAGTAACCAACAGAAAACTTATTCCATGGTGATATTTAAAGACAGTGCTTTCCGCTTACTAAAGAGTATTAACAAGTTGGTTAGATGATTAAATGGTCAAATGACCAGAAATAAGTATTTTAAAAGGCAGCAGCTGTCGAGAAATTGCATGCAATTACACACAATTACTAAAGTCTAAAACCATACATTTCTTAAAATATAACAAATTTTCCTGTGATGTTGTCTTCTGTCAACCATGCTGCTAATTTTTTTAAAAAGGTTGATGGAGGTCAACTAATAATAAGACAATCAACATCTGAGAACCAGTTTCCCATTTAAGATGCTAAGGCCAACATCAATCTTGCTTTGTTGTTTCAACAACTGATACAGAAGATTCTTAACAAATAAGAAGCATATTTTAGAATACAGCAGAAATAGACTATGAAAAGCAAATTGATGGTCTCGAGGAATAATTGTGTAGAAATGTCCTATTCTGATCATCAAGGAAAGATACACACCAAAGTACATCACTATGCTCTCCATAGATTTATGAACCACCACAGCATTCAGAAAATTCTGCAACTGGTATTTTGCAGACATTAGGGATAAACGCTAGATCATGCTCTGTAGAAATGAGAGAAGAACAAAAAATTAGTCCATTATAATAGAAGTATGTAAAAACATCAATGAAAAATCTACAAATATAGATTTCAGAGGCCAAGATAATACCCAAACAGATATTGCTACCTCAAACCTATCATACACCAACAGATCAAGAAATCAATTGAAACTAGAGCAGGATGGTAGGATAGGATATGGGCCTTTTGGCTTGTTTAGGATTTATGCATGTTACTGCGGTCAGAATTTACGACATCACATGAGATGACTGAACGGAACAGTGGCTAAATGACAACAATAACTATCATGAATTGTCCCAACTAAATAGGATTGTCTTCATATAACCTAATTCAACCTGCAAACTTTCCCAAATTCTTTCCTGCAACCATCAGCCATGTTGAATATGACACGTTCCTCCTCTTAAACACTTCAAGTACAAGTAAAGAATCTATCATTCAATACTTCATATACATTTCCCTTAATATATTCATCCCTCAAATTCTTTTCCTTATTGCCACAGTCTATATCCACATTCTCATTTGGCACATTCGTCCTATTCATTTGTACCCTCTTTGCAGCAGGGTAGCATTCTTAGAAAAAAAAATATACCTAGGATCCTTATTGTTCTTAAATTTTCTCTTGAGTTGGAAGCAAGGTATCAGTAACATAAGACCACAAAAGCACATCTCCGCTCAATCCAAGCAACTTAAATTTTATTACTATGTCCTCATATATCCATCAATACATAGGGTCACAGCATACAGGGACATTGTTTGTGAATTGTAGATAATAGTTCCTACCTGGACGTAAAACTAGGAAGGTCAATTTTAGAATGTCTAACTCAGATGAAACTTACAGGCTGCACCAATCAAGGTAAAAAGTGGAGAGGTAATATGATGAGGAATACGATAAGGCTCCTATAAACAGATATTTGAAGTTGTCTAAAAGGGTCCAAGTAGAAGACAAACTCAAAAAACATCAATAAAATTGTAAGGAATTGGAAGAGGCTGTACTGGCAGGAAAATGGCTTTGATACCAAAAAGAAAGGGATAAAAATGATAGGTTCAAAAGGCTGAACCCAAAAAGGAGTTGATGAGGCTTCATGTTTATGGCATGGTTGCTGAAGATGGGCAAAAACCAGCCTTTTGACACATATGTCAAACAACTTAAATTCACAAGTAACCATCAAAACAGACCATGATACTCAAATTTCACTAGAAAAATATAATGTAGGAAAATTAAGCTCTTACATTGGCCCATGGCTTCAAATCCTGGCAGGATGGCTTGTGAGATGTTAGGATGGGTTGTCACCTCAAGAGTTGTGACAAAATCATCCTGCTATTGTCCCAATGTGCCTTAAGACATTTCCTATCTCAAGTATTGGGATGAGCCGAGACTATGGTGCATCCCATCCAATGGGAAAACGAGGACGGACCAGTCTCATGAGATTAAAACCTCGTATTGGCCTCAAAGTACAAATGCAAATTATGTACCAAATATACAGATAAAACGGAGATAAAATCCTCACAATACAAATAAAAGTAAATGATGTGGCAGGTAGACAATGGATGTACAAATGCATCTCGAATCGTCATATATGGAGAAGAAAATCAAACAAATTCGCTTGGTATGTTGACCAAGAATGCTAAAAGCAAAAGTAGTAGTGGTGAAGAGAGATGTAAAACTAAAGCATCTTAGTTTGGAATAGTAAAGGAGAAAAAAAGACACTGCCAGCAAAACAGCTATTAAACTAAGATGTAACCCAAACAAAAACAAATAATAAGAGCAAGTTCCACAAGTGAGTTGTGCAATACTGCAAAAGTAAGGACTATAATGTTATGTGAATGTAGCAATATTCAAAATGGCAACTTGAATGTAGCATCAGATCATCTGATGCAGCACTATAATGTTTATGAGCTAACCTCAGAATAACAACAAGAAGATGAATCTTTTTATATAACAGGCACTTAAAGTAGAATTAAATCAGTCTCATATGAACTGCACTTTATACCTATAAGGCAATCCCCTAGCCTAGTGACCTTGAGAAGCAAAAAATCATAGAAAGTAGAATAGCATGAAAAATGCAAGTGCGCTAACAAAGTAGTTAGCTGCAAGGGTATATTCTAACAAACCAAGAATCCAACAACACTGTAGATTGGATGGTTGTCACTGTACAAAAGTTTTCAAGTTGTAATTTGTCCAAAAAAACCACAGCTATCAAATGAATAGACGTTAAATCAATGTCACCAGCACAACCAACATAAACTGATCACCGGTATGAGACATATATAGAGCAACAATTGTGCTATCATTAAGTGTCTCAAGAAATTATTACAAACACATGTTATCAAATATACCAACAACAGGAGGCCATCATGTTATCAAGAAGCATCATTGGTTCCCTTTCGGCATGCAAATTTTATAATTCAGCATTCAATAGCCCATAACCATTTCACAAGCATGATTGCATTAAATTACATAATAGCACATCATGATTTTCAGGTAAGAATGAAAGCAGATGCCGAAAAAAGTAAATAAGACCATTTACATGAAAATAAAGAAGTATAACAACATAGGCCTTTGATCATTTAACCAACCTTGGCTCTAGATTGGTAAATGCTAAGATCAGTAGACATTTCCCTGCCAACATGCATATTGGCAAACTTTCACAGACAGTGGAAATAAACTAACATCTAAGAAGTGGGATACAACAGAGAACTAAACAAGCCCATAAAATAACGATGCTCATCAAAAGACAATCCGGAATAACTCATATGTTTAGTACATTTATGTACAGCAGCAGAAGTGCACCACCTATTAGTTCTAACAAGATCTAGAATTTGAGTTTGAAGAGCGAAAAGGCCACAGAAATGAGAACAGGTTCCTCATGCGTCGGCGTCCATTGTGATTTCCATTGCTACTTGAACTTTGATGACTTGATCTTGAACATCTGTAACTACCAGAACTCTGTGTTGGCAGCTCATGGCGGCAAACTGGACAGGAATTATGCTGTTCCAACCAGGGAATGATGCAGTCCGGGTGATAAATATGTTTACATGGCATCTCCCGAGCCTCATTCCCCAGGTCAAATTTTTCTTTCAAACAGGACAATGTGAGTCTCCACGAAGATGCCTCTGATTGATCTTCAAGGTGGGCATAGCGGCAATTGACGACTGTGATGCAGGTGGTGGTCCATGCCTACCGTTTTGTGTCAGCTGTTCAATTATATCTTCTAGCCCTGGGCCAACAAAATAATCTGCCATGTTGGCTCGTCGGAAGCCAACACCACGGCGCCCATTGAAGGAGACCTCAAACCCATTGTTGTCAAACATATTAACAGGGATCTGGCCCCTGAAGACCAACCAAGGAGCAGTGCCAAATTCCATCCCAAGGTCTGACAATATAGTGGGTCCACCCCGATCCCTTCCCACCGTCCCTTGGCTCACCATGGAAGAGATGAAGTGGCTCATGACTGCCTCCATCTCATCAAGCTCCAACGCAAAACCTGCATCACAGTTGGGGCACACCATGTCCCGTCTCCGAGGCTGGAGTCCCTGGCTGCATTGATAACACCAATGAGGGTGTCTTATGCTTGCCATCTTCTACCTTCAATATGTTTCTTGATGAGTTCACAGTCGATGTGACCCCCAGCAGAAACTGCAACGAAAACGGAAACACAAAGAAAACCCCTTTTATCACTTCATTCAAATCGATAATTTTGAGAGAATCGAGAAATTTCATGAAACTTATAACAAGAACATGGAGGAAACTTAATTCAGTACATGACTCCAAATTGGATACACAAGGCACAATATGATGTGATGACAATAGACCAGCTCACAAAATCTAGAAATCTAGCTATGAAGGCAACATAGTCAACCAAGAATCAGAGAACAGAATCATAAAGAAATTTCTCATGGCCTTAGACTTTTTGCAAGATTCTGCATGGCTGATTAACCCTGAACTGGAAACTCTTTACAACAAAAAACAAAAATTATCCCCAAAATTTCTCCTAATTAGTGTTTTTTTTTTTTTTGCTCGTCTAAGACATGAATAAAAGCGAAATTTAACGTATTATCCGGGAAAACAGAACCCTAAAAAAGGAAAAACAATAACTGAGTGAGGAAAATTATGGCATGCTTATGGGCAATAATTCCAACTCCAATCCCTCAAATAATACAAACTTGGGGGTCTAAGTGCCTCAAATAAATACATGCTGCTTTTAACCTAATAATATAGCTGGATCGAATTAAATTACCACCAAGTTACCTAAAAAATTCAAACTGCTAAAACAACGTTTCTGAAATTATGGAAACAATCGATCATAAGGAACCTAATTCAAAGAGCCCAGCAGGCCTCACCACCTCCCAGCCCTATCCAAGAGCTATGAAGTCACCAGAGATCGATAAATCTGCAACAACAACAAAAAAAATCCAAAAACCCAAAAAAAAATCTCAAAAAAGAGGATATTTGAAGCCGACGGCGATATCCCCGGATTAAAAAAAAAATAACTAGAAAGAAGAAGAAATTAGAAATATCAAACCTTCAAGAAGAGGAGACGAACGGCGAAGCAGCGAAGAAGCCCCAACCATGCGACCAAGGGCGAGTGAGATGAGATCCCATGGGTTTTATATACGGATTGACTCCTCCGTAGCCTCGTCTTTCTCTGCCCCTTTCACCCCCGTCCAGTGGCCGCCGAGAAGCCACATCCGCCGTTGATTTCACGATGGACGGTCCGATTCGGACTCCCAGCGTGGACCCAGCGAGTAAAGTGGCTCAGTGCACGCACCGAGATTCCCGGTTGCGATGTTGCCACGAAACTTAACGATGGTACGCGGAGGAAATTCTATGCCGTTCACGGATCCGCCGTTCGTTTGCCGGACCATGGGCGGTAGATCCGGATCTCGCATAGAAAATCCGTACGTATAGCTGTAAGATGGTGACGTTAGAAAGGAGATTAGATGAGCTGCTAGCAGACTCCTGTCCATAGAAACTAATGACTCGCGGGATGTAACTCGTCACCGTCACGACAACGTGGAAGTCTAATTGTTTTCTACGGAGAAAAATGACACGCCACATAGAAAAAAAAGGCAGAGGGCCAATGGTTTAGGGAATTTCTATTTGCACCGCTTGAATTATCCAATACACCCCTCAATTAAGAAAAAAAGAAAAAAATTTACGCTATCCTTAACACCCTCCTTTTGTGGCATCGATGCCTCCTCTTCTTCTCTTTTGCAGTATTCTTCATCCCTCTTCTTTGCTTCATCTTCTTCTCTTTTTTTTTTTGGCATTGTTCCTTTTCTTTTTCGGCATCGACAACCTTCCTCTTCTTCTTCTTTCTTGACATCGCTTCTTCATCTTTTTTTTTCTCAGTAATTCGGCTTTGATCTTTTTTTACTCATCGATCTTATGCTTCTTTCTTTCAAGAGAGAAGAAGATGGTGCTAAAGAGCACCGAGTCAAAGAATGGAGAGAAGATCGAGCCAAGAAAAGAAGATGGACGAAGGATGGTAGTGAAGAGGAAAAGAGACGAAAGCTGAAGAAAGGTAAAGACAATGCTAAAGAAGAAAAAGGAGAGGAGGGAAGTGCCGATGCCGGAAAAGGAAGAGGAAGAAGATGGGAATGCTAAGAATAATTTTTTTTTTAATTAGAGAAGATGTACTGACTAATTTGAATGGTGCAAATAGAAATTTTCATGGTTTAGGCGTCAAGACGAAACCGGAAACGTGTGGTTGGGATGTCTGTCAATTTTCTAGATGTGATTTGGATGTATAACCAAAATTTAAGATTAAAAATTCCATAGACGCCAAGATTATATTGACCGTGACTTTTTCTAAGTGCTCTTGATGCTTTCGAATTTGGATCGATCTATTAGCATTAGAAAATATTAGATGGATGCCTAAGCCTAAGAGTAGAAGATAAGACCGCCCACTTGGATGATAGAAAAAAAAAATTAAAATTAAAATTTAATGAAATTACAGCAAAGCCCTCTCGAATTTGATCAATTTGCATATTGATTCTTAAAAAAATACCATCTGTTCATAGTTACTGGATAAAAAAATAAATGTATTCTCATAAAATCGTGCTGATTTTACTTCTATTTGAATTTTGAAGCTAAATTTGAAACGTACTCTTTCTATCACAAAGACTAATGCTTTATGATGAATATATATAATTTTTTAAAAAATTAGAATCAATGCATGAATCAATTGAATTTGAGAGGATTTATAGTATTTTTTTCTTTTTTAATTATAAATGAAAAAAAAATTGATTTTCTTTTTATTATTATTTGGACTAAAAGATTAATTTTAAAGATAATCAGAAGCAGTAAAAGTAAAAGAAAAAAACAATAAAGAAAGTAAGTAAACCAAGCTTTATTGACGAAGTCTTTAATGCAAACTTTCTACTCCATCAACATCATACTACCACATTACGAGTCTCTTAAAGTCTTGTTAGGAAAAGGAGAGTCTTTGTTTTGCACGAAGATTGCCATGGAGTCGCATCATATTACTGTGAAGCCTCACCGAGTAATCAAGAACCCCAATCCCATTTACCATGATGCAAAAGAGAGGAATTAATAGGGACTCAAATTACTCACAAAAAAAAAAGAATTATATAAACAAATCTTGCAACCTGATGGCATTTAAATTCTAAAAACCATCTCATGATGACCTATAGGTCGTCAAATATAATCAAATAGCATACTAACTACTATTTAAAGACTCGGTTTAGACTTAAAAAATGCAACTCATAAGGTTTTGCTATTCAAATTATACCAACAATGACTTCCTATGGTCATTATGAACCGAAATAGGATCATTATCATCGATTCATAACTTTTGGAATATCTTGATGCAACTTCGATATTTTATGCCAGAATCGCATAGCTCATAAAACAATGAAAGTGGCTATGTTTTAAATATAGCAAATTTTAAAAGCTATTGCTACCTATGATGCATCTTAACACTAAATATTCGAGTTCTTAGATATCTATCAAGTCAAATGACTCTTGATACAGCTGATCGTCTCCTCTGGGCGGCGTCATAACATTCTGCGCAATTTTCGGAATCAATGATGTGATAGCTCGTTTTCGAGATGTTAAATTCCTATCTCCGCCCTTGGCTACGGCCTCCATCGTCGGCCCCAGCCTCCAGCCCCGGCCCTTGGCTCCGGCCTCCATCCTCCAGCTTCGGCCTTTGGCTTCGGCCCTTGGCTTCGGCCTCCAGCCTCCAACTCCGGCGTTTGGCTCCGGCCTCCAGCGTCGGCTCCGGCCTTTGGCTCCGGCCTTCAGCTTTGGCTCCGGCCTACAGCGTCGGCTCCGGCCTCCAGCTCCGACCTTTGGCTCCGGCCTACGGCTTTGGTCTGGCTCTAACCATAACTTGGTGCTATACTTTACAAAATACACTGAAACCCACTTCAAGTAACGGACCCCGAGATTCGAGACATCTACCGCGTATCTCGCTCGCTGAAATCACGGGCAGGTACTAGTGCGCCCCGCAGTTACCGGCATACACGGTGCCCATTCAGTAATGGCTCACCCACTTGCCGTTCAGGAGAACGTGGCTCCCAGAGAGGTATAAGAAGAGGACCCGAGCTCAACGCGAGGGGACTCTTCTCTTTCGAACTCTACTGATATATAACTTTCCTGTTCTACAACCCACTGATTTGGGCGTCGGAGGGTCCCCACCGGAACCACCGGTCCGAGACTTTTTGCAGGCTCCTGGAGGAAGACGGTGACCTTTCTGTACTCTAGAAGGCCTGCGGAGATCCCAGCTCACCCGACGGTCATTGCAAGTGGTTTGGCAGCAACAGATTGGCGTGCCAGGTAGGGGGGCAGGTGAACGTTTGTTCAACGTATCTACGACCCCTGCAAGGGAGACGATGGTAACCATACGAGCTCAGGAAGCTCTACCAGTCAGGCTGCAGAGCGTATCCCATAGGCTGAACAATCGGAGGATAACCTCCATGTTCCGCCTCCTGCACCACCGCAGGTTAGCCAGTTCGATCGGCTAGATTCCCTGGCCCATCAAGTGCAGGATCTGATGACGGTAGTATGGGGACTGCAGGAGCATTGCTTCGCTGCCGTACCTGGGCCGCCGTCTCAGCCCCCTCCGCCCCGCGAGGAAGGCCATGAAACCATTCAACCTCATCAGGGAAGGACCCCTCCTGAGGCCTCCCACCACTCGTCCCCGAGGTCTCCCGCCGGGAAACCTCGAAACGGCGACGGTCCCTTTCCCGTCATTCCGATCGTTCTCGCAGGCGACGCAGTGAGAAGGAGCCACGATGATTGCACCCAATACACTAGCTCTCTCCATCCTTTCCTCTGGCTCTTCTAAAGGAGACTCGAGCAAGAAGGCCACTCGTCGGACTGAGCAACGGCTGATGAGTATCATCAATGATTGGAGGAACTCAGCCGCCGGATCGCCAACCCAAACAGAGTGGACTACAACTCGTCCACCTCTTTCTCGTTGCATCATGGAGGAGCCGGTCCCACCTCGGTTTCATCTCCCTCAGCTGGACCCGTATGATGGTACGACGGACCCCCTAGACCACTTGGAGAGTTACAAGGTCCTCATGCAGGTGCAGGGGGCGACGGACCCTCTCCTGTGTGTTGCCTTTCCAGCCACACTTCGGAAGGTGGCGCGTGCATGGTACTCTCATCTGCCACCACGCAGCATCAACTCGTTCAAGCAACTCGAGCGATCTTTCCTGGCCCACTTCGACGCATGCCGAAAGATCCCTCGAGTCGCCGATAGCTTGTTCGCTGTCCAACAAAGGAGGGGAAACTATGAAGGATTTCATGGCTCGGTTCAAGGAGGCCGCGCTCGAGGTCTATAACTTGGAGGATTCTGTAGCCACTCTCGCGCTGAAGCGAGGACTCCGCCATCCAGATTTGCGTATTCTATAGATAAAAAGCCCCCCGGCTCCTACGCTGAGCTGCTAAGCCAGGCACAGAAGTACATTCGTACCGACAAAGCAGATTCTTCCAGAAGGGAGGCCGACAAAAGTTCTAGCAAGAAGTCAGCACCCATAGAACCCGCTGGAGGACAGTCCAGAAAGCCTGAGCCATCTCGTCGCGCGGATAGCCGGCCCCAAACACTAGTTCCAAGGAGCATTTCACACCCCTTCTCGCTCTGATATCTCACATCTTGTTAGAGATCGAGGAAGAGACTTACTTTCGGCGTCCACCTCCAATGAAGTTAGGGGTCCCCCGCAGCAAAGAAATCTATTGCCGATATCACAGAGACTATGGCCACGACACTGAAGATTGCCGCCAATGAAAAAAGCTATCGAGGAGCTTGTCCAGCAAGGCCATCTGAGCAAGTTCGTCTACCGAGGGAACCCTACAACCGCGGGTCCGTCAGCACCTCCCACGCAGCAGATTGCCTTGGACAACGCCCCAACAGAGAAGACGGTGGCCATGATCTTCTGGGGGGCAGGCAGCGGTTCCAAAAGACAACAAGAGGAAGATGACAATCCTGTAATTTCTTTTTTCAAAAAAGACCTAGAGGGGGTAGTGAATAAAAATGATGATGGCATCGTCGTCTCTATGATGATCGCCAAATATCATGTAAAGCGGATTTTGGTTGATAGTGGAAGCTCAGTGAATGTTTTAAGTTACGACGCTTGTGTTAGAATGAGTTTACCTGCAAGTTCTCTTTTACCTGTCACCACTCCGCTGATGGGCTTCACCGGGGATTCAGTCCGGGTCGAAGGGGAAATCACTCTCCCAGTCACAGCCGGAACCCCACCACGCCAGAGCACGGTTCTTATGAACTTCTTGGTGGTGCGGGTCCCCTTGGCGTACAATGCTATTTTGGGGAGACCTGGCTTAAACCTGTTGGATCCTGTCATCTCCACCAAAAGGCTACTTGTGAAGTTTCCCACCAACGAAGGAATAGGAGAAATGAGGGGAGAGCAAAACCCGTTGCCACTCTACTACCACCTAGCCCCCAGTCCGCAAGAGACCGCATCGGCGACTGCACCTAAACTGACTGACCCCCGAGAGGTAGAGAAGAGAGGGGAGCCGGCCGAACACCTCTGACTTTTCCCTTGGGAGATGACCCCGCGAAGACCATCCAAGTCGGGGCATTGCTTCCAGAGGAGGCCCGCGATCAGCTCCTTACTTGCTTGCATGCCAACTCCGACGTCTTCGCATGGTCGTCGTCTGATATGCTAGGCATTCCCGATGAGATAATCACTCACCAACTCAACCTTAAGCCAGAATGTCAGCCTGTCCGACAAAAGAAGAGGAGTTTCACTCCGGATAGATAGAAGGCTGTCGATGAGGAAGTCCGTAAACTAAAAGCTGCAGGCCACATTCGGGAAGTTCGATACCCCGATTGGTTGGCCAACGTCGTGATGGTCCGCAAGGCCAACGGGAGTTGGAGGATGTGTGTAGACTTCACCGATCTTAACAAAGCGTGCCCGAAGGACAGCTTTCCTCTGCCCGAATCGATTAACTGGTAGACGCCACATCTGGCCATGAAACACTTAGTTTCATGGACGCCTTCTTGGGTACAACCAAATCAGGATGGAACCCGCAAACGAGGAGGCTACCTCCTTCATAACTGAGAAGGGAATATACTGCTACAAGGTGATGCCGTTCGGACTAAAGAACGCCAGAGCCACCTACCAGAGACCGATGCACAAAGTCTTCGAAAGCCAGATCGGACGTAACATGGAGGTATACGTGGATGACATGCTGACAAAGAGCATCCACGCCACCAGCCATATCGCCGATCTGACGGAGACTTTCGATAACCTCCGCCGGTATAGGATGATGCTGAACCCCCGTAAGTGTGCCTTTGGGGTGACGGCCGGCAAATTCTTGGGTTTATGGTGACCCAACGAGGAATAGAGGCAAATCCCGATAAAGTCCGAGCCATCTTGGACATGAAATCTCCCTCCAATAAGAAGGAAGTGCAACGTTTGGCCGGAAGGGTAGCGGCCCTGACCCGTTTCCTGTCCAAGTCTGCGGAGAGGTGTTTACCTTTCTTCAAGGCATTACGCCGAGTCAATGGTTTCGAGTGGACCAGGGAGTGTCAGGAGGCCTTCGAAGGATTAAAAGAATTCCTATCTGCCCCACCACTGCTGTCCAAGCCAAGGAGTGGAGAAGAACTCTTCTTGTACATCGCGGCTTCCCCTGAAGCGGTTAGTTCTGTGCTAGTGTGCATGGATGCCGATGGGATGCAAAAGCCAGTGTATTACACCAGCAAGGTGCTGCATGATGCGGAGACAAGGTACTCGAAAGTTGAAAAGGTCATCTTTGCACTGATCATCTTCGCCCAACGCCTCAGGCCCTATTTCCAAGCTCATCCGATCATGGTGGTCACCGACCAGCCGCTCAAGGCGGTCCTATCCCGTCCTGATACTTCTGGCCGGCTGGCAAAGTGGACGGTCAAGTTGGAAGAATTCGATCTGTCATTCTAGCCTAGGACAGCTATGAAGTCCCAAGTCTTAGCGGACTTCTTGGTCGAAGGCACCTGGACAAAAGAACAAAGGGAAGAAACCCGTGCAAGCCCTTCGGATGATGAAATCAAGGAAGAAGGGAGGGACTGGCGCCTTCATGTGGATGGGGCGTCAAACTCTCAGGGAAGTAGGGCTGGCCTCATTCTAGCTAGTCCCGACGGAGTGGTGACGGAGTACGCCCTCAGTTTCTTTTCCCATCTACCAACAACCAAGCCGAGTACGAAGCCCTACTATCCGGAATACGGCTATCTTGTGAGCTCGGGGTAAAGCATCTCAGAGTTTTCACCGACTCTCAGCTAGTTTGTGGCCAGATAAAGGGGGAATATGAGGCACGAGATCCCATCATGTCACGTTATATGAGTATGGTGCAGTCGCAGGTCTCCCCATTAACCCGTTTCACATCAGTTACATTCCCCGGGAGGAGAATGCCAGAGCCAACGCGCTGTCTCATCTAGCTACATCGGCCGACGAAACCTTGGGAAGAACTTATATGGAGCGCCTGGAGACCCCGAGCATTGACACAATAAAAGAATCCATGCCAGTCCACCGAGAGCCTTCTTGGATGGACACCTACACTAAGTACTTTACTATTGGAGCCCTACCAACCGACCCCACTGAAGTCAAGATCTTCAAACGGCGAATACACAAGTTCCTAATGTTCAACGGGCATCTGTATCGGAGGTCTTTCTCCCATCCCCTCTTGAGATGTGTTGGCCCCATAGATGCCGATTACATCCTCCGAGAGATCCATGAAGGTATCTGCGGAAGCCACTTGGGGGGCAGAGCACTGGCCTACAAAGCCCAATAGCAAGGCTATTACTGGCCCACCATGCGGGAGGACGCGGCCGAGCTAGTCCGGAAATGTGATAGTTGCCAGCGGCATGCCAAATCCAACAACAACCAACTTCTCGACTGAGCCCTCTATCGGCTCCATGGCCGTTTGCCCAATGGGGGATGAACATCTTGGGACCTTTCCTCCTGCTTCTGGCCAACGGAGGTACTTGCTTGTCGCCATCGATCATTTCACTAAGTGGGTGGAAGCTGAAGCGCTAGCCAAGATTACTGAAGCTAAGGTGAGGAGTTTCTTTTGGAAGTTTATTATTTGCCGATTTGGACTATCCCACACGCTCGTTACCGACAATGGACGCCGGTTCGACAATGGCCCATTCAGAGACTTTTGTGCTGAACTGGGAATACACCAAAGGTTCACTTCTGTTGGTCACTCGCAAACTAACGGGGCTACCGAAGTGATGAATCGTACAATCTTACAAGGACTCGGGACGCGCTTGGACAACTTCAAGGGGAGATGGGTAGAAGAGCTCCCGAATGTACTGTGGGCTTATCACACAACGCCCCGTGCTCCGACTGAAGAGACTCCATTCAGCCTTATCTTCGGAACAGAAGCCGTCATCCCAGTGGAGATCGGTGTCCCTAGTTCCGGACACAGTCGTACAATGAAGATGACAATCCCAGTCAACTAAGGGCTAACCTCGACCTTGTCGAAGAACTTTGCGATCAAGCACGAATCAGAATGGCCTCTTACCGACAAAGGATTGCAAAGTACTACAACGCCCGAGTCTGTCCCAGGACGTTCCTCCCGGGAGATTTGGTCCTCAGGCAAGTTGCAGTCTCCAAACCTACGGAGGGAGGCAAGCTATCCCCCAATTGGGAAGGGCCTTACTGGGTCACCCAGGCACTTCATCACAGAGCTTACCGAATCGAAGAACTAGATGGGACACCCCTCCCTCATACCTGGAATGCGGATAATCTCAGGCGGTATTATCAGTAACCCATTGTCATATTTGTTTTAAACATTAGCATATAATTGTCGTTCATCCTTTTGCACTAACGAAAGTGTTTAAGCATTCTGGCTTCTCACTAAAGCCTAGCTCCGCGTCGGCACTTAAAGCCCGGCTCTGCATCGGCACCTAAAGCCGGCTCTGGTCGGCACCTAAAGCCCGGCTCCGCGTTGGCACGTAAAGCACCAGCTTCGCGTCGGCACCTAAAGCCCGGCTCCGCATCGACACCTAAAGCCCAGCTCCGCGTCGGCAGCACCTAAAGCCTGGCTCTGCATCGGCACTTGAAGCCCAGCTCCGCATCGGCACTTGAAGCCCGGCTCCGCGTCTGCACTTGAAGCCCAGCTCCGCGTCGGGTCTTAGCCCGGCTCCGCGCCGGCACTTAAGCCCCGCTCTGCGTTGGCATTTTATCCAACCTCGTGTTGGCACTGAACAACTTTGCGTCCACACAAACGTGGTCCTACTCTAAGTGCTTTAACCCTCGTGTTTGCAACCAAGACTGATCCTGCATCAGTTCTCTAATTGATTTTCTAATGTCCCTCAAAAAGGGAATCGTATCGTAATTTTTCGGCCATAGGTTTTTGGTTCGCGTCAATTCACACACTAGCAGACCCAATTATGAACCAAGATATAAACATTACGATCAAAAGATTCATTAATAGCCAAAGTTTACAAAATTGCCGATTTAAATCGGACTTGAAGCATTACAGTCAAAGTGAAAGAGACTAGGGATCGTCTGGAGCTAAGTTGTCATCTTCCGGGACGTCATCTGGCTCCAACCCTTCGATCCCTTCAAGGCCATAGAGTTTTTGGATTTTTTCCTTGCAGTCTTGGAAGCCGCCCTCATATGCAAAAGCTGTCGACTTAGCGAATTCCCTGCTAAAGGCGCTAGACTTCCTGAAGTTCTCTACGGTCTCTGTAGCTCTCTTCTCCACCTCGGAGGTTCTCTGCTCGGCTTTTGCAACCTTTTGCTCGATTTCTACAGCCTTTTTCTCGGCCTCCGCAGCCTTCTTCTCGGCCTCGGCGACTTTCTTCTCAGCTTCGATCGTCGCTATTTCAAATCAGCAATTTTGGCATTGGACTGGCAGGCAATCTCCTCCGCATTCTCGGCCCTCTCTTCGGCCACCCCTATCTCAATGGTGGCAGAGTGTAATCGGGTCTTCAGCATGTACACTTCCGACTCTGCCACCACCAATTTCTCCTTCGCTACCCTTTATTTTTCTTCGGCCACCTGAGCATTATCTAGCTCATTGGCCGCTTTGCGTTGGGCGAATGCCTCTTCTGCCTTCTCGGCTCTTAGCCGGAGGGCTTCGGCTTTGCCCTTAAGCGCCCGAGCGGTTTCTGCTTGGGTATCCTCCAAGGCCATTTCTGCCCTCTCTGCCCTGGCTCGGAGTTCTCGCATCTCCTCCAACGATTGATCGAGAGCAGCATCGCCCAGGCAATTCAACGCCTGGATAGGGTGTTTAAGTTAGACAAAGAAAATAGTCTAGAAAAAAAAACGATGATAGTGGAGCAAAACTCACCCAGAGGTGCGCCACAGAAGCCTCTAGAAAGAAGATAGCCCTCCCCTGATGATGGAGGAACTCCTGCACCTCAAACACGGATGCCTCGTTCAGTGCTCGCTCAGTCCAGCGACTATAATTCGCCAAAATCGATTGGAAGGAAGGATCAATGCCCTTCGCTTCCATCGATGTGGGGGCCGCGTGGGAGGACTCTGCCTCTGACTCTACCACCCCGGCACTTTCGCTGCTGGAGGCGCCTCGGTTGTTGCCCCCTTGGGGGATATAACAACAGCTAGAGTCGGCTTTGTAGTTGAGTGGGCCGGCTCCGTCTCGACGGCTTTGGGCAGGGGCAACGGTGCTTTCACAACTCGCTCCAGAGAGGTATCGAGCAGAATAACAGGAGGAGGAGCCGGTGCTGGCGAAGGCATATCGCTTCTTCCCTCCTCATTCCGCCCAACTTCTCCGCTGGCTTCAGCCCATACTGCGTCGTTCCTCACGGGCTCGTCGGCTTGGGCTTCCACCGCCTCGTGCCCATTCAAAGGCTCCATGACCTCAGCTCTATCGGCTTCGGCCCTTTCGGCGTCGGTCTTCCTGGGAATCTTGGTGACGGCCCTCCTCTCGGCGGGGGCCCCATTCCCCTTGGCCTTCCTCTTCCTGGTAGCGGCTTGCCTGATCTCACGGAGTGATGGCGTCATCCCTATATCAAAAAACAGGAAAGGAGTTAATAATAATAATAATAATAAATAAAAATGAATGCAAAGAACAGAAGAAGAGGGGAAGGAGGTGAGTAATCAAGTGCTCACCGCTAGATGGAATAAGGCCGGCGAGGCGGAGGTTTTCGTCAGTCAGAAGCTGATTGCTCCGAGGGACATCGACAGTTAGAAGTTTCCCAAAGGCCATTCGATCCCTCGGAAGGATGGAAGAATCCCTATTGGCGTCAGTGTTTGGTGTCCCCCAGCTTCCGCTCACCCCCTAGACATTGGCAAAGAAAAACTTATCTTTCCACCCTTTAACAGAGGTGGGAAGATACAATTTAAGAATCCTAGTGGGTCTTGGGGTGAAGGACCACCAACCCGTTTGCTTGCAGAGGGTATAGAAACTGCGAAATAAGGAAATGGTAGCATCTATACCTTGCAGATGACAAAGAATCAGAAAACCAACGATGGTCCGGATGGAATTAGGGACTAGTTGGGAGGGTGTTAAAGAATACCTATCTAAAAGATTGAGGATGAAAGGGCGAATGGGTAATCGAAGTCCTGCCTTAAAGAAGGCTCCGTACAAGGTAACCCTTTCGGGACGGGAAGAGGTTACCCTGTCATTAGAAGCAGGGAAGGACAAACGTACGTTTGGAGGGAAATTATATTTGGCTCCTAAGTTCAGTATGTCTTGAGCAGACATGGTGGAGGTAGTCCACTCAGGGGACTCTTTGACAGCACTGGAGGGACCAGCGGCTGCCAAACGGCGTCGGGGAAAGGTTCGTCCGACGGCCGGCCGACCCCCGGTTGTGGGGTGTCCGGCCGATCGTCGCCGTTCCAATGAAGTGTGGTCAGAAGACGGGGTGGTCCAATGATTCGGTAAGGAAGCAGAAGGTTAAGAAGGAATGGGGGAACGACCGCCGTAATCAGAAATAGAGCAGGAAAGCAAAGAAGCCATGGGAACTAACCTGGAAAGCTCGAACTGAGATTGAAAGAGCACGAGAGGGGAACAGATACAGGAGGCGGACGGACGCTTGCAGACTCAAGGCAGGCGGTTATAACGTAAGAGAAGGTGGGGATGGGAGGATAAGGACAATTTTTTTCCTTTTATAGCCCCATTTCAAATCATCCCACGGCTGTCCGGTCTAGCCATGTGTCTACTTTCAACTGGAAGCCGCTTCGACAGCCCATCGGCGCGAGAAACGCGAAAAATATCACCAATGAAAAAGGTGGCGGTGTCCTTACCGCAATAATGACACTCATCTTTTTACAACTTCTCGCCCGAGAAAAATCTTTCCCAATCCCAACAGCTTGAGCGGACGAAATGATATCACGAAGATCAGCCGCCTTGGGGATATTAACACCCCTTTCGTTGGTGCTGTGCGCCCACCCATCTCAGGGGCGGGGGGGCATCTGATACGGCTGATCGTCTCCTCTGGGCGGCGTCATAACATTCTGTGCAATTTTCGGAATCAATGATGTGATAGCTCGTTTTCGAGATATTGAAATTCTTATCTCCGCCCTTGGCTACGGCCTCCATCGTCGGCCCTAGCCTCCGGCCCCGGCCCTTGGCTCCAGCCTCCAGCTCTAGCCTTTGGCTCCGGCCCTTGGCTTCGGCCTCTAGCCTCCAGCTTCGGCCTTTGGCTCCGGCCTCCAGCTTTGGCTCCGGCCTCCAGCATCGGCTCCGGCCTTTGGCTCTAGCCTCCAGCATCGACTCCGGCCTTTAGCTCCGGCCTTTGGCTCTGGCCTCCAGCGTCGGCTCCGACCTTTGGCTCCGGCCTACAGCGTCAGCTCCGGCCTCCTAGCTCCGACCTTTGGCTCCGACCTACGGCTTTGGTCTGGCTCTAACCATAACTTGGTGCTATACTTTCCAAAATACACTAAACTCACTTCAAGTAAACCCCGAGATTCGAGACATCTGTTACCGCGTATCTTGCTCACTGAAATCATGGGCAGGTACTAGTGCGCCCCGCAGTTTCTGGCATATACGGCGCCCATTCAGTAACGGCTCACCCACTTACCGTTCAGGAGAACGTGGCTCCCCAGAGAGGTATAAGAAAAAGACCCGAGCTCAATGTGAGGGGACTCTTCTCTTTTGAACTCTACTGATATACAACTTTCCTGTTCTACAACCCACTGACTTGGGCGTCGGAGGGTCTCCACCGAAACCACCGGTCCGGGACTTTTTGCAGGCTCTGGAGGAAGACGGTGACCTTTCTGTACTCTAGAAGGCCTGCAGAGATCCTAGCTCACCCGACGGTCATTGCAAGTGGTTTGGCAGCAACACCTCTGTATATTTATGCTCAGCATTAAGTTAGTTGGTTCTCTTCTGGCCTTTATATAAATATCAAGGCAAGGATATTTTCAACTAGCATCCATTCATCTCATTCATCTACTTTGGTAAAAGATGAACTAACTCACTTATTTTTTTATTAGAGATGTTTATATTTACAGTACTGTATCATAAAGAACATTCTATAACACTTGTGCATAGATGTAGGCTTAAGTGTTTTCTATCTTACAAAGAAAAAAGAAAAGTCTAATAGTTTCTAATATAATGGTTAAGATACTCATAAAATGTGATACCATGGTTAAAATAAAATTATTTTAAGCAAATCAACTAAGAATCTTTTTGGATGTTCGAAGAATTTTTCTATTAGATATTTTGTAACGTCTCAAGCCCATTGACCTAATTAACTTATTAGCAGACGGAATCCATGTGATTCTAAAACTTGAATATAAGTTAATTGATAACAGATAAATTTAAGTTATTTGAAGTATTATAATTTCTTCTCTTATAATGCGACATTTTTATTATATGTTACAAGCTAATCAAAATCTATCTCGAATCGAATCATTAGTGTTACAAGGATAGCTAGCAAATCCTGTCCATCAACTTTCATATACTTGGATCAGCTCTGATACAGTGATATCAAACTATGTGGTTCTAATATTTTTAGGTGAAAGTTAATTAGTAGTAGATGAATTTAAGTTATAAGTACTTTAAATATTTTTTTTCTATTTGATATGAAATTATTTTTTGAAGTACTACACACCTTTTACTAAAGATTGAAAGGGTGTGCTTATCGAGCAAGTAAGATGCAGTGGAGAAAATGCTTTCTTAAAGTTGTTAAATGCTTTGAGAATCGTGTGAGCGCTGCTCCTGTTCTGGTTTGTGCTATGCTTTGAGATTGGTGTTACGGTCGACTCCCTCCCTGATCTTCGGCGATCTTCGCCGCCTGGGGAAGAGACTCTTTGTAGACGTTTCTGGTTAATCCCTGTCTTCCCATGGCGTCGGATGGGACTGAGGGTGGTAGGGCTCCTAGGAATAGGGCTGTGGAGCAGGGGTTCAAATGGATATCTTCATCCCTTTGCCGGCGGAGGTGGCAAGGCTGGTTGCTCGATTTTCGAAGGTCGTTTGTGTCCCGGAGCCGATGCTGGAAGAGGAGATGTTGGGGTTGTTGGGAGAGTTAATCCCCGAGGCATGCATATTTTAAAATTTGATAACAATTATCAATGCGAAATTTAAAGATTACATATTAATCTTTCTAACATGCATCAAGATCATATCTTTGCCTTATATTATAAGATCGTTTGATCTAAGTATTGCATATAAATTAAATAATTAAGATCATATCTTAATCTTCAAGATGAGAAGTCATACTACTCATCTTGAAGCCTGCCTTAAGATCTAAGGATCAAATCACTCACCTTAAGAACAGTAGGTAAATCCTTTGTGCTCTGCAGCCATTCAATCGTCCAGCCTCTAGTATTGTCCACGCGAAGCCCCTGAATGATCGAATTCTCGGAAGTGCTAGCTCGCGAAAAAACAATTTTGCTGATATTGAATTCTTCCACTTGAATCTTCCTCCAAGATCCACCAAGCTTTTGCTAATACTAAAATCACACCAGAATTTTCTGTTCTAACTCTTAGAACTGTAACACTTGGTTCTAACTGTTTAGAATTTTTGATCTCTTTTGATCTTGTGTTATGTTATCTAGTGAGGGATGTCCTCTATTTATAGTTTCATATTAGCCAGCCTATTGAATTCTAACATTTAGAATTCCGCTGTTTTTGTGAAAACCAAAGAGACATATTAAATTTACACACTTATCAATGCATGAAGAGTTATGTGGAGTGCTCTTCCAAAGAGGCACATTAATTCACACACTTATCAATGCACGGAGAGTTGTGTGAAGTGCTCTTCCAAAGAGGCACATTAATTCATACACTTGTCAATGCATGAAGAGTTGTGTAGAGTGCTCTTTCAAAGAGGCACATTAATTCATACACTTGTCAATGCACGGAGAGTTGTGTGGAGTGCTCTTCCAAAAAGGCACATTTTAGCAAAATTTATTTTTCTTGAACTTGGGAATCATTTGAAGAAGACTAAAAGTTATAAATTAAATTCTGCATAAAAATTTAATTTCTCACGAGATGAGATTTTAGTTATCTCATCATGCGAGAAAACCTTTTTCACACATGGGGTTTGAATTTTTAGTTTTAAGCTAATTTGAATTTATTGGATTAAACCAATATAGATCATGGTCCTAGCCCAAATCAAATTTGACTAATCCTGAATCTATTTAAATCCAAATCAAATCTAATTTCAAATTAATATTTGAAATTGATTAGTCCTTCTAATAGACTTAAACCAAATTAAATCTTATTCACTTGTACTTAATCCAATTGAGATAATTCAATCAATCAAATTGATTAATTAAATCATATACGATTCTCAATTGTTGATCAGCAAATAGATCATCCTAGGAAACTTCTATGCGTGTGACTCTCTAGGTTCGAACCTAAGCCGGTAGCATAGAAATAATTTTCTATACTAATCGATGTGCCCATCTAGCAATGGAACCCGACGTCCGGATAGGTCGAAGAGTTGCCGAGCAAACTCAAAGAACCCTAAGAAACAGTTACCGTATAATTCATCCTCTTGACCACAAATGCTAAGGATGGCTTAAGAGCCTGTCAACTCTAAACAGCAAATCCATAAAGTGATTTCAATTTTAGTGATCATGTGACTTTCACATGAAGTGCTTGGCCAAGGTCTTGCTAAATTGAAACACAAGCATTTCTCCTTTTAACGGGATAGGTCAAATTCCATCTTGATCCACAACTGACTACCACAAGTACTTGACTACACCCAGTAACCTTTCGTAGCTGGATTAGAAATTCAAGTGGTCCGGCACCTAAGTACAATGAGTTTCTTGTAAGCCACTGGTTGTGATCTTCAGGTCTGAAGGATACTTATACCTATATCTTCTCGAATTAACTCTTGATAGTAGAGTATCCGGAAATGAGTCACGTTCGATGAAATGTACTCCTACACTTTCACCTGTATGTCATACCAGTGTCTCTACACTCCTTGGTTAAGAGGACAACCAACAAATATGATATACAACGTCCTATAATTGATAGAACTATGGCCCTGTCATAGTATATCATTTGGTCGCGAACTCTTTTAAGGACCTTCAAAGATAAATCCTCCTTTATTGTGAAGGAAGATCCTGAGGGCTTCATTACTATTAGGAGTTTTAAGAAGATGTTCTTGTAATGAATAAACTGCCAAATAAATTTTATTAATATATCAATTTATATATAATTTACATCAGCACAATCATCAAATGATTGGCTTTAGGATACAATTCCCAACAAACTCCCACTTAGCCTAAAGCCACTCATTACAGTATCTAATACCATCTTCAATTTATAGTCATCAAACTCCTTTGATGCTGAGTACTTTAGTAAATGGGTCACCTAGGTTTTCATTTTTATCAATCTTCTGAAGATTTATGTCACCTCGGTCTACAATCTCTCGTATAAGATGAAACTGACGCAGTATGTGCTTGGTGCGCTGATGTGCTCGTGGTTCCTTTGCTAGAGCTATGGCACCAGTACTGTCACTGTACAACAGGACTGGTCCATCTATGGAAGGTGTCACTCCAAGCTTGGAGATAAACTTTCGCAGCCACACAGCTTCTTTCGCAGCATCTGATGCAACGATGTACTCTGCCTCACACACTGAATCTGCCACTGTATGTTGCTTAGAACTTTTTCAGCAAATAGCTCCACCATTTAGGATAAACACGAAACCCGATACACTTTTGCTATCATCATGATCTGATTGGAAACTGGAATCAGTATATCCAACAAGTTTCAAATCAGACTCTCCATAGACTAACCACTGGTCCTTAGTATTTCTCAAATACTTAAGGATTGTCTTAACAACTTGCTAGTATTTTTCTCCTGGATCAGATTGGTATCTACTCACTACTCCTAGTGAGTATGCCACATCTGGTCTTGTACATGTCATGGTGTACATAATCGATCTACTACCGAAGCATATAGAATTTGACTCATATGTTCTCTTTCATTAGGAGTTGTCGGACAATCCTTCTTAGAAAGATGAATTCCATGGCTATCAGAAGATAGCCTTTCTTAGAATTCTCCATGCTAAACCTCTTTAGCACTGTGTCAATGTACGTAGATTGGGATAAACCAAGCATCCTCTTAGATCTATCTCTATAGATCTTCATCCCGAGGATGTATATGTTTCTCCCAGATCTTTCATGGAGAATTATGATGATAACCATGTCTTTATTCCTTGTAATGCAGGGACATCATTCCCGATTAAGAGAATGTCATCCACATATAATACAAAAAATCCAATAACGGAACTGTTAGCCTATTTATAAATGCAAGGTTCTTCTTTATTCTTAATAAAGCCATAAGATTTGATCACTTTATCAAATCGTATGTTCCAACTCCTAGATGCTTGCTTAAGTCCATAAATAGACTTCTGTAGCCTGCACACTTTAGACTCGTCTTTAGATATAAAACCTTCATGCTGTATCATATACACCTGTTCTTCTAAATCACCATTTAGAAAAGTTGTTTTAACATTCATTTGCCAAATCTCATAATCTAAGTGTGCTGCTATAGCTAGCATAATCCGAATGGATTTCAGCATTGCCACAGGAGAAAACGTTTCGTCATAGTCAATACCATAACGTTGACAATACCCCTTGGCAACCAGACGTGCTTTATAGGTCTCAACCTTTCCGTCTGCGCCTCTTTTCCTCTTGAAAACCCACTTACACCCTATGGGTTTTATCCCTTCGGGTGGGTCAACTAATGTCCATACATTATTGTCCTTCATGGAATCAAGTTCGGATTTCATGGCATCAAGCCATTTATTAGAGTCAGCCCTTTGCATAGCATCTATATAGGTGATCGGATCCTCGTTGTTCTCATCGAGTTCAATAGGATCATCGTTCTAGACCAAGAAACCTAAGTATCTGTCCGATTGATGTGGTACTCTACCAGATCGCCTTAATGGTGCATCTAAAATGGGTTTTGAGTTTGATCTAATCAACTCAGATTCTAAGGGTTCACTGGTTTGTGTTGTTCCTTCTACTTGATGAACTTCCTCAAGTTAAACATTAGAGCTATTTGTTCCTTCACTAAGGAACTCCTTTTCAAGAAAAACTGCTCTATTACTAATGAACAACTTTTATTCTTCAGTATTGTAGAAGTAATATCCTTTGGTTTCTTTCGGATAGCCGATAAAAAAATATTTGTCAGATTTGGGTTCAAGTTTGTCTGATTTTGCACGTTTCACATAAGCTGGACACCCCCAGACTCTCAGATAGGTGATTACCGGTTTATGTCCATACCACATCTCATGTGGAGTTTTTGAAACAGACTTACTTGGAACCTTATTGAGAATATGACAAGCTGATTCTAATGCATATCCCCAAAAGGATATTGGCAAGCTTGCAAAACCCATCATGGACCGAATCATGTCTAACAGAGTTCGATTCCTCCTTTCCGACACACCGTTATGTTGTGGTGTTCCTGGAGGAGTCCATTGGGAGAGAATCCCATTCTCCCTTAAATATGTCACAAAGTCATTAGAAAGGTATTCACCTTCTCGATCTGATCGAAGGATCTTAATACATTTTCCTGTTTGTTTTTCTACTTCTTTATGATATTGTTTGAACATTTCAAACGATTCAAATTTATGTCGCATAAGATAGACATAACCGAACCTAGAAAGGTTATCTGTAAAAGTAATGAAGTAGTAATATCCACCTTTGGCACAAGTGCTCATTGGTCCACATACATCAGTATGTACTAGACTTAATAGCTCTTTAGCTCTTTCACCTTTTCCAGTAAAAGATGACTTGGTCATTTTACCAAGAAGACAGGATTCACAGGTAGTTAATGATTCACAATCATCAACTCGAAGGATGCCCTCCTGAGTTAACCTGTTTAATCTGTTCTTATTGATATGACCCAGCCGATGGTGCCAAAGATAAATGTCTGTGACATCAGTTGTTCTAGGGCGCTTACTTGATTTGTATACTACATTCGCAGGCTGTGATAATATATAAATGCCATTAGATAAATGCCCAGTCATTACAGTGACTCCATTCATAATGATATTCAAAGTAACATCCTTTATTGAAATTTTATAATGACTTTTGGCCAGAAGGCCTACAGAAATTATGTTCAACAAGAACGTTGGGCAAAAATGACAATCATTTAGTATAATGACATTTCTATTGAAAACTATTTCAAGAACTTCTAATGCCAGAACTGGAACTAATCTTCTATCGCCGACATTAAGGAATCTTTTATTGTCCTCAAATCTTTTAGTGACCTGTAGTCCCTGCAATGAATTGCAAATGTTAAAAGGACTCCCGATATCCAATACCCATGTCTGATTATCATATACAGAAAAATTACAAGGTGTTATCATATAAATACCTTGTTGAGCAACATCTTGCCCCTTTTTCTTCTTCGGCCTGTTTGGATCAAGTGTGGCAATGTAAAGAGGACGGTTCCTCTTTCAGTGCCCTTGTATCTTGCAATAAAAGCATTCAGCTTGACTTTTATCAACTTTCTTTTTCTGCATCTAACCCCTTATAGATGTCCTAGCATGTTGCACCTTTTTCTTATTCTTTTTCTTCTTCCCTTTCCCAAAGGGTTGACGCCCTACCTTAGATCCTTCAACCACATTAACCAAACCCTTAGAGAGCTGGTTATCCTTTTCAAAGTTCTGTAACAACCCCAACAAACCATGGTAGTTGACTACAGGCTTTGTCATTCGAAAATGAGTAAGGAAAGGTCGGAAGGATGGAGGCAAGGAATTCAGGATCACATCTTTTCCCAACTGCTCATGTAGGGGAAAGCCGAGCTTGCTTAGCAGTTCTATCTTCTCGATCATGTACAATACATGATCAGTGACAGGAGATCCATCTCTCATTCGAGCATTAAAAATAGTACAACTAGTCTTGTGCCTTTCAACGTCGTCAGGTGTGCCGAAAGATTCATTCAACGCTTGAATGATTTCTTCTGGCTGAGCATTCTCGAACCGACGACCGAATTCATCGTTCATTGCTGCTAGCATGATGCAACGCACGCTAGTTCTATCATTGAGCCACTTCTAATAAGTGTCTTTCTCAGAACTTTGTATGTTTGCATCAGGTATCTTTGGTGCAGAATTATTAAGAATATATAGAACCCTCTCATGCTCAAGGATAATCTTAAGTTTTCTAAACCAGCTATTGAAATTTGAACCATTTAACTTGTCACTATCCAATAGGGACCTTAATGATAAATTAGTGGCCATTTACTGCATAAGGAAAAACTAAAGTTTATTAGTATATAAATTGATTCAGTCTAAAGACTTGGACTTTAGTTTAAAGATTCTTCCACTATTTTATTTAAATTGGCAGCCTCTATACCCCAATTCGAAGAATTATTCTTAATTCTTTAGCGGGCACTAAGATCTACATAGACTACATACAGGCCCAAGTTAAGCTTGGCCAACCCATATGCATCTAAGAGTAGGTTCAAAACCAATTATTTTCCAAAACAATTCTTAGTGTTCAGTTTTGCCCCATGTACCTCTTCAGCAGGCATGGAGTGCCTTCACTGAAAGTTCTGGTTAGGTCCAACCATTAAATGATATAATCAGTGTAACCTATCAATAGACAACCAAGCCCGAGTGAAGCTCGGCTTACCTGACTGTCTATTTAATAGTTACACTGACTTATCATATAATGAATGATAATTTCGATGGTTGACAAGCACCAGGCATGGAGTGCCTCCAATGATTATCAAGACATCGGACTCATTATCACCCACCTTAATGGGAGGCTATGAACTAGTTATCATATAACTATTTCATTTTAAGGACCTAATAATTTTAGAGGATTTTATAATTTGAAGATAAATTGACCAATCAAGTTCTCCCACTGAATGTATGAAATGGGTAGAATGAAATAAGATTAAGTCAGGTTAAGTGGCACCTAAATCAGTCAGACTGATTTCTTACAGGCATGGGTCAACCCGAATCAGGTAAATGATCTGAATCATAAATGGTTCACCACATTGACCAGGTGAGTGAGATCGATGGGAGGGATATGTCATTAACTCGTTAAAGACGCATCAATACGAGTAGCTCCCAATTAAAAACCATTCGATCGTTGATCCTAGAGCAACTTGCCAACTCACCTTGACATCATATGGTTAACCAATTCTGATTGGACCATCTAAGAGATTCATGCTCAACCACAGAGCCTAATCTACTTCCATCTGGTTTAATCAAAGAGAAGGACATGATCAACTACAACTATTGTTTGATTTAGAGCATTCTTAACCTAATCTAATTAGATTTGTTCAAATACTCTTTTAGTCCAGTTGATTTAAACCTTAGGTCTAACCCTTTATGAACCCAATTTAGCTAACCCAAAAGATTAAATATATTTCATGTTTACATGTCATATATTTTAATCAAGCATCACATGTATTATGTTACTACTCATAATTTCTATATTTAGATAATATCTAAAGAGATTATGAATTAACATTTGACATTCAAATTAGACTCTAATAAATATTTGTATGTTTCATAACATAGACATCATGCCATCATATATCATATATGTTTTATACTAAACATGCAAATATCATGCTTTTATACAACATCAATATGTATCAAATATAAAACATCTTTTGAGAGTGCGTGTAATCTATGTTTTGATGCATAAGCTCAATTTAAATTATCTTTGGATTGAGCATCAATGATAAAATAATAGCACGACAATATGTCACAAATACCTCATTGAATGGGTAATTTAGATTTTCAATCCATCTGTGACCATATAGCCTTGCAATTAGTTTTAGCCATAATTACATAATTAATAAAACATTAATTTACATGCAATAAATTAGATCAATAAGAAACCATTGCTCTGATATCATTTGTTACTCGGTCATGGGTACCTCCCATGTCACCTAACAAATGTATCTATCAGACTAGCCGGCTACCATCTTGGCCGGTACACCAACACCAATGGGCGAGAGTCTGGCTTCGGTGACATGGTCACCAGCAAGAGTTCCATTGATGCTCTGCCTGCATTTAACCCGTGCAGGTTAACTAGCTCTGATACCATATGTTACTCGGTCATGGGAGAGTTAATCCCCGAGGCATGCATATTTTAAAATTTGATAACAATTATCAATGCGAAAATTTAAAGATTACATATTAATCTTTCTAACATGCATCAAGATCATATTTTTGCCTTATATTATAAGATCGTTTGATCTAAGTATTGCATATAAATTAAATAATTAAGATCATATCTTAATCTTCAAGATGAGAAGTCATATTACTCATCTTGAAGCCTGCCTTAAGATCTAAGGATCAAATCACTCACCTTAAGAACAGTAGGTAAATCCTTTGTGCTCTGCAGCCGTTCAATCGTCCGGCCTCTAGTATTGTCCACGCGAAGCCCCCGAATGATCGAATTTCCGGGATTGCTAGCTCGCGGAAAAATAATTTTGCTGATCTTATTCTTCCACTTAAATCTTCCTCCAAGATCCACCAAGCTTTTGCTAACACTAAAATCACACCAGAATTTTTTATTCTAACTCTTAGAACTGTAACATTTGGTTCTAACTGTTTAGAATTTTTTATCTCTTTTGATCTTGTGTTATATTATCTGGTGAGGGATGTCCTCTATTTATAGTTTCATATTAGCCAGCCTATTGAATTCTAACATTTAGAATTCTGCTGTTTTTGTGAAAACCAAAGAGACATATTAAATTCACACACTTATCAATGCATGAAGAGTTGTGTGGAGTGCTCTTCCAAAGAGGCACATTAATTTACACACTTGTCAATGCACGAAGAGTTGTGTGGAGTGCTCTTCCAAAGAGGCACATTAATTCACATACTTATCAATGCACGGAGAGTTGTATGGAGTGCTCTTTCAAAGAGGCACATTAATTCACACACTTATCAATGCATGGAGAGTTGTGTGGAGTGCTCTTCCAAAGAGGCACATTTTAGCAAAATTTATTTTTCTTGAACTTGGGAATCATTTGAAGACTAAAAGTTATAAATTAAATTCTGCATAAAAATTTAATTTTTCATGAGATGAGATTTTAGTTATCTCATCATGCGAGAAAACCTTTTTCACACATGGGGTTTGGATTTTTGGTTTTAAGCTAATTTGAATTTATTGGATTAAACCAATATAGATCATGGTCCTAGCCCAAATCAAATTTGGCTAATCCTGAATCTATTTAAATCCAAATCAAATCTAATTTCAAATCAATATTTGAAATTGATTAGTCCTTCTAATAGACTTAAACCAAATTGAATCTTATTCACTTGTACTTAATCCAATTGAGATAATTCAATCAATCAAATTGATTAATTAAATCATATACGATTCTCAATTGTTGATCAGCAAATAGATCATCCTAGGAAACTTCTATGCATGTGACTCTCTAGGTTCGAACCTAAGCCGGTAGCATAGAAATAATTTTCTATACTAATCGATGTGCCCATCTAGCAATGGAACCCGACGTTCGGATAGGTCGAAAAGTTGCCGAGCAAACTCAAAGAACCCTAAGAAACAGTTACCGTATAATTCATCCTCTTGACCACAAATGCTAAGGATGGCTTAAGAGCCTGTCAACTCTAAACAACAAATCCATAAAGTGATTTCAATTTTAGTGATCATGTGACTTTCACATGAAGTGCCTTGGCCAAGGTCTTGCTAAATTAAAACACAAGCATTTCTCCTTTTAACGGGATATGTCAAATTTCATCTTGATCCACAACTGACTACCACAAGTACTTGACTGCACCGAGTAACCTTTCATAGCTGGATTAGAAATCCAGGTGGTCCGGCACCTAAGTACAATGAGTTTCTTGTAAGCCACTGGTTGTGATCTTCAGGTCTGAAGGATACTTATACCTATATCTTTTCGGATTAACTCTTGACAGTAGAGTATCCGGAAATGAGTCACGCTCGGTGAAATGTACTCCTACACTTTCACCTGTATGTCATACCATGTCTCTACACTCCTTGGTTAAGAGGACAACCAACAAATATGATATACAATGTCCTATAATTGATAGTACTATGGCCCTGTTATAGTATATCGTTTGGTCGCGAACTCTTTTAAGGACCTTCAAAGATAAATCCTCCATTATCGTGAAGGAAGATCCTGAGGGCTTCATTACTATTAGGAGTTTTAAGAAGTGTTCTTGTAATGAATAAACTACCAAATAACTTTTATTAATATATCAATTTATATATAATTTACATCAGCACAATCATCAAATGATTAGCTTTAGGATACAATTCCCAACAGGGGTGGCAGAGGAGGGCTGTTCTCGCCCGCTCTTTCCTTCGTTGGGTGCCGGCTGAAGCTTACCTTAGGGAGTTCAGAAGAGCTGGGATCCAAGGTTCCATCGTCCCAATTAGCTTGGCGCATCGGTGCCATATTTTTTGGTTTGAAGACCCAGCGGCATGCGACCTGGTTCTTAACTGGCCGTGGGTGGTTAATGGTCAGATTGTTGGGACGGAGGCTTGGAAATCAGAGTTTTTCCCAGCCGTGGACTCCATTACTTCGGCTCTGGTTTGGGTGAGACTGCCCAATCTACCAATGGAGTTCTGGAGGGATGATATTCTCAAAGCAATCATGGAGCCTGCTGGAGTTTTCTTCGGCGTTGATGCCGCCACTCAATCGAAGAACAGGGGCGGCTATGCGAGGATTGCTGTGCGTGTTGGCCTCTGTCATTCCCTGCGGCCAGGGACAAGGGTTCAGGGGATCCGAGGGCCGTTTTGGCAGTAGTTCATCTTTGAATCCTTGGAGGGGATATGCCCGAGCTGTGGATCCTTGCATTTGAAGGGGACGTGCTCGCCGCCGGCCATGGCTGAGGGTGAGGAGGCTGCCTATGGTCCGGTCTTTGGGCTGTGGATGTCTGCTATTCGTCAACGGAGAAGTGTTGTTGTTCCACTGTCGAAGCCTCCTCCGTCAGCCTCTCCTCCAAGCTCTGCTTCTCAGCCTGTTCCAGCGAAGTCGGGTTTGCCGGAGGGTGGCAGGTTCCAGCAAAAGTAGCTCATAGACGTCTCCCTGTGTCATCGATCAATGGTTCGGCCAGTCTGAAGCAGGGAGGAGATAAGGGTGATTCGGGTATGATAGCCGTGCCAGTCCTTCTGGCGCGTGCCGATTTTAAGGAATATGATAAGGGAAAGAAGAAGCAATGTCTTAATGTGGCCTCTGATCATTCAATGTCCCAATCTTTTGCTTCATCAAATCCATATGCCTCTCTAGGACCGGATTCCAATGACTGGGAGCAGTCTAAGAAAGTGGATGCTGGTTCGGGGCCCCTCAAGCGTGCTAGGCCGGTCGACAGCATGCCGCCTAGGTCTGTATCCAAATTGGAGAAAGAAACGGTAAAGCTAAGGGCTCCAACCCCAAAAGCAGAATAGATCTAATTCCTTCTTCAGCTAGATCGAACCAACCCTCTTGCTACCTGACCAAGGGTCCGAGGGTTGGTATGGTCACCCTGGATAGGGTCGCTGATCACGATAGCGAGGTATCCTCTGAAGGTTCTTTGGGTTAGGGAAAAGCTTTATTGTCATCTGTTCATCTTCAAAGGTCAGGGGACACTGAAGGTGATACAGGTGTTATGCAGGCTTATCCTGAGGGTGGCACCCGGTCTACTAGGTGTCTTTCTGATAGTGATATGGCTGAGGACCAGGGGGACTCCCCATCTATCTCCAGCTAGTCTATGAAGATCTTAATATGGAATGTTCGAGGTGCTAGTAAGCCCTCATTTCGTTCCTCTTTTGGTAGATTGTTGCAACTTTATAATTTTGATATATGTGTTCTTCTAGAAACTAGGCTGTCAAGGGACAGCTTGAAGCGGTTTCGAAGACAGATTGCCCGGTCTTGGTCCTCTTATGTGGTGGAGGCTGAGGGTCTGTCTGGGGGTATTCTGGCCATCTGATGTGATTCTACTGTCAAGATTGATGCTTTCCATCAGTGTAACCAGCAGATCGGTCTTGTTGTCACTGAGGGGACTTCTGACCCCTGGCTCCTATCGGCGGTCTATGCTAGCACGGATTACCGGGAGAGACGGGTCCTCTGGTCTGAGTTACTTTCCCTCCTTGCCCAAGGGTTGCCTTCCATTGTTGCCGGTGACTTTAACTGTATCTCTGAGGCTGGTGAAAAGCGGGGGGTAGAAGAGTCACTAGTTCTGCTAATATTGTTGAATTTAGAAATTTTATTGGGTCTTCTGGGCTGATGGATTTGGGGTACTCGGGGCCCCAATTTACTTGGTGTAATAATCGGCAGGGATCTGCTCATGTGTGGGAGAGATTGGATAGAGCTCTTGCCACGGCTCCGTGGCTTCAGATGCACCCGGCTGTTACTGTCACTCACCTCCTGAGGATCGCTTCTAATCATTGTCCCATTTTGATATCTTCAGAGGTGAATCAGCATCAGAGGAAACAGTTTAGATTCGAGCATTTCTGGGCGGTTCATTCGGCTGTTCGTTCTATTATTTCTCAGATTTGGCACCTTCTTGTTAGGGGTGATGCTGTCTATAGGCTTTCACGACGTCTTATGTTGGCCAGGCGAAGACTTTCCAGATGGAACAAACTGGTGGTTGGGGATCTGGTTAGACAAGTCGAGCAGGTTGAAGCTGACATTAGTGCTCTTCAGCGGAAGGAGGATTCGGACGGATTTCTTTTAGACTCTAACCTCTCCTTGTTGCGCGAGAATCTTGCTCTCCATCACTCCCTTCTTCGGCAGCAAGAGATGTTTTGGAGGCAGAGGTCCAGTGTTCAGTGGATTAGTGAAGGAGACCGCAATACCAGATTCTTTCATCAGGCAACTTTGAGAAGGCGGGCTGCTAATAGGATTCGGAGGTTAGCTGATGATGAGGGGAATTTTATGGAGGACATCCAGTCTATTCGGTCTCAGCTTTTCTAGTTCTTCCAGTCTAGATGGACTGATTCCACTGGGGTTGGTGCTCCAGTTTTTCAGGTCTCTGATTCCAGAAAGGTTTCCAATGTGGATAACGCTGGCTTGTCAGGCCGATCACTATGGAGGAGATTCGCCTGGCCCTTTGGGATCTTGGTCCGGACAAGGCCCCTGGGCTTGATGGGTTTTCGCCCTTCTTTTTCCGCCATTATTGGGATATTGTGGGGCAAGAGGTGGTTCAGGCTATCCAGTTAGTTTTCCAATCTAAATGCATTCCTTTAGATTGGAACCGGACTCTTATCACTCTTGTGCCCAAGCGCTCCGATGCTTCTCTCCCTCAGCATTCCAGGCCCATCAGCTTATGCACTACTTTGTACAAGGTATGTGCCCGTCTTTTAGCTAGCCGCCTTCGTGTGGTGATTCCCCGTTGTATTTCAGAGGAACAAGGGACATTTATTAGAGGGTGTTCCATCTCAGACAACGTCCTTATTACTCAGGAGTTTATGCATGATCTTCAGAGAGCCCCAGCCAGACGTGTCTTATGGCTGTTAAGCTCGATATGAAAGAGCTTACGATAGACTGAGTTGGGCCTTCCTGTACTGCTCTCTTCAGGAGTTTGGGTTTGACGAGTTGTTTATTGAGTGGATCATGGCTTGTATTCAGAGTCCTTCTTTCTCTCTTATTATTAATGGGAGCCCGACCGAGTTCTTCCATTCTTCGGTAGGGTTACGCCAGGGGTGTCCCCTATCCCCCCTGTTGTTCATTCTGGCAGCGGATGATCTTTCTCAAGCTTTCTATCAGGCTCAGCTAGATCGGTCTATTGTTCCATTTTTGGCAGGAGTTGGTGGCCCTTCTGTCTCACATCTTCTGTTCGCCGATGATTGTATTTTCCTGGGTCGGGCTTCTAGTGATAATGCGGTTGTTCTTGGTTCTATTCTTCAGAGTTACTGTCAAGCTTCGGGTCAGAAGGTTAATTTTCTTAAGTCTTCCATTTGCTTTAGCCCGAAGACCCCCAGATCAACAAGAGAAGCTATCACCAGTATGTTGGGTATCTCTACTCTGACTGATAAGTTTATGTATTTGGAGATCCCCATGACTAGTCGATGTCCTCGGTGTGCTAACTATGTCGATCTGGAGAGGCGTATTCGTCAGCATATCGAGGGGTGGCAGGTCACCGGCTTATCTATGATGGCTAGAGTTACCATTATCCGGTCGGTTCTTTCCTCTCTTCCTCTTTATTTGCTTTCGAATGCGGTCATCCCTACTACCTATCTTAAGAGGATTGAGAGATGTTTTAGAGACTTCCTATGGGCCTCCATGCAAGATGGGCGTGGTCTTCACCTTCTATCATGGGATAAGATTTGTATGCCACTTCAAGAAGGGGGCCTTGGGATCCAATCTCTGATGGTCAGCGTCAAGCTCTATTGGCTAGGCATGCAGCGTGTTTCCTCTTTGAGCCGCAATGTATGTGGAGTTCTTTGATGAGAGCAAGGTATGGTGATTGGAAGTCCGGGGAGTATATAGAGCCGCCCAGGGGGTGTTCCTCCTTCTGGAAGAGGTGTGTCAGTATGGTGACTCTATTTTAAAAAATATCTCTTGGATGATTGGTGATGGCCTTTCCATTGATGTAGTTTAGGATTCTTGGATCTCTGAGCTCCCTCTATCCCGATGGCCTTCTTTTATTAGTATTGATGTTCCTTATGATCTGAGGGTTAAGGATTTGATTTCATCTGATTCCCCCTCTTGGCACACTCCTACTGTGACTAGCTTCTTCGGCGATGAGCTCTCTCGCCGGATTCTCGCCATTCCTCTTACTTCCAATCCTTCGGTGGATATTAGGGTATGGCAGAGATCGTGCTCTTCTAGGGCCCCTTCTAGGGACCTTATGAAGGTTTTTAGGCCCCAGGCCCAGTGTATTGAGGATGCAGCTTGGATCTGGTCGCTCCCTACTCTTCCTCGGGTTCAGTTATTTATTTGGAAGCTGCTATGTGGCTGTCTTCCGACTAGTGCTCTGCTCTCCCATAGGGGTGTGCCAATCCAGTCGACATGCCCTCTGTGTGGTTTGGAGGAAGAGTCTATAGATCATGCTATTTTTATATGTCCTAGAGCCAGGCGGATATGGTACTCGATAGGTTATTTTGGTACAGTGGAGGTTTCGGGTTCCCCGCGATCTCTCTTTCTTCATGATCTCCGCAGGGCCCCTCAGCATAAGCGTGGTCTCTGGGCGGTTACGGCTCATCAGATCTGGATATCTAGGAACATGCTCATCTTCTTGGAGGATCTTATTTCTTCACATCGGCTTGTGCGAAGGATTAGATCATTGGTTGTGGACTGCGCCCAGGCTTCTCTTTCGGTTGGTTCTGACAATTCTGGCCTTTGGGGATCCCCTGCTGCTTTGGCAGCAAACCAGCATACGGTTTTTATTTCTTGGGAGCCCCCCACCAGGATTTGTCAAAATCAACTTTGATGGGAGTGTCTGAGGTAGATTTGGCGGTTCTGCTTTCATCATCCATGGGCCTCAGGGAGATATGTTGGCAGCAGGTGGTTTCGGCACCCTGGATTCCTCTGTTCCTATTACTGAGCTTTATGCTGCTTGGGCAGGTATTTCTTATGCCTTTCAGATTCTTCAGGCTAATAGGTGTGTTATTGAGGGTGATTCGATGGTGGTCATTGGGTGGCTGAGAAAGGAAAATTTATCTGAAGCCCCTACTATCCCTATTCTCAGGGATATATGGTCTATCTTGCAGAAAGTTGATACTGTCCAGGTATGGCACATATATCGTGAAGCCAATGCGGCGGCTGACTGGGCGGCAGCTTCAATGGCTCAGAATGTTGGTTATTGGAATTGGAGATAGGATGACCCTTGTTCTACTGTTTTGCAGCAAATCTTGTATTCCGATATATCTGGGTTGTGTCGTACTAGACTAGTGTGACCGCCCATTTGTACCAAAAAAAAAAGATTGAAAGATGAATAAAAATGCCCACAAGGATGTTGAAGGATAAGGTATCAAAGGAGTTTGGGACCTTGTTATCCACGTATTTTAGGGACATAGTAAATCTCATTCTAATAAGATTAAATGCTTTTGAATTATAAAGATTCCTTCTACTTCCAATTGCCGATATCCGTGACAATTTGCTTAATTTATGCTGTTTCGTCTCGTTTCTTCAGCAAATCCCAGTCATCGATGTGATGCTTGTGCAATCTAATCTGACATCCAAGTGGTGCAGGAATTGTTACATCTAATTTGTTCATTTTGAGATACTACAATAATTTGTATGGGTATTTAATCTTAATTTGATAGGAAAGCTAGTGCTTTAGATTGAATCTTACTGCATATGGTGGGGAGACAAGTCTATAATTTTCATTAAACTTATGGCAGTCAATCTTCAAATTATTGTCAGCATCTTGGATATAATGTCTTAATAGGCACCACATATTTCACTCAAGCATTAAGACACCACATATTTTACTCAAGTGGGAGGGGGGGGGGGGGGGGGGTGGGAAGAAAGTCTTTGTTGGAAATTGTATCCTAAAGCCAATCATTTGATGATTATGCTAATGTAAATAGTATATAAATTGATATATTAATAAAGTTATTTGGCAGTTTATTCATTACAAGAACATCTTCTTAAAACTACTAATAGTAATAAAGCCCTCAAGATCTTTCTTCACGATAAAAGAGGATTATCTTTGAAGGTCCTTAAAAGAGTTCGCGACCAAATGATATCCTATGACAGGGCCATAGTACTATCAATTATAGGATGTTGTATATCATATTTGTTGGTTGTCCTATTAACCAAGGAGTGTAGAGACACTTGTATGACATACAGGTGAAAGTGTAGGAGTACATTTCACCGAACATGACTCATTTCCGGTCAAGAGTTAATCCGAGAAGATATGGGTATAAGTATCCTTAAGACCTGAGAATCACAACGGGTGACTTGCAAGCAACTTATTGTACTTAGGTGTCGGACCACCTGGATTTTTAATCCAGCTACGAAAGGTTACTGGGTGCAGTCAAGTACTTATGGTAGTCAGTTGTGGATCAAGATAGAATTTGACCTATCCTGTTAAAGGAAGAAATGCTTGTGTTTCAATTTAGCAAGACCTTGGCCAAGGCACTTCATGTGAAGGTCACATGATCACTAAAGTTGAAATCACTTTATGGATTTGCTATTTAGAGTTGACAGGCTCTTAAGCCATCCTTAGCATTTGTGGTCAAAAGGATGAATTATACGGTAACTATTTCTTAGGGTTCTTCGAGTTTGCTCGGCAACTCTTCGACCTATCCGGACATCGGGTTCCATTACTAGATAGGCACATCAATTAGTATAAAAAGTTGTTCCTATGCTACCGGCTTAGGTTTGAACCTAGAGAGTCGAAGTTTCCTAGGATGATCTATTTGCTGATCAACGATTGAGAATCATATATGATTTAATTAATCAATTTTATTGATTAAATTATCTTAATTGGGTTAAGTACAAGTGAATAATATTCAATTAGGTTTAAATCTATTAGAAGGACTAATCAATTTCAAATATTGATTTGAAATTAGACTTGATTTGGATTTAAATAGATTCAGGACTAGCCAAATTTGATTTGGGCTAGGACCATGATCTATGTAGGTTCAGTCCAATAAATTCAAATCAGCTTAAACCAAAACCCAAACCCAAACTCCATGTGTGAAAAGAGTTTTCTCGCATAAGGATATCACATGATGAGATAACTAAAATCTCATCTCATGAAAGATTAAATTCTCATGCAGAATTTAATGTATTAACTTAATATTCTCCAAACGGTTTCCGTTGAAATTCTTAAGTGTTAGAATTCGTATGAAATCAATGTACCTCTTTGAATCAACCAGAAAAAGAAATTTTAAGTGTTAGAATTCACATCTCTTTTGTTTTCACCGAACGTGTCGGAATTAACAAAACGTTGGAATTCTAAGTATTAGAATTCATAGGTTTTCATCAAACGTCAACGTTGGAATTCTAAGTGTTAGAATTCATGTCTCTGGTTTTCACCAAACGTCAGAATTCTAAGTGTTAGAATTCAATGAGCTAAAGGCTAAATTGAGCCTATAAATTAGAGGACATTCTTCACTAGATTACAACAACGATATATTATGGATTGAAATTCTAAAGAGTTAGAACAAAAAATCCTGGTGTGATTCTGGTGCTAGCAAAAGTTTGGTGGATCTTGAAGGAAGATTCAAGTAGGAGGATTCAAGATCAGCAAAGTTGTTTTTCCGCGAGCTAGCACTCCCGGAAATTCGATCATTCGGGGGCTTCGCATGGACGATACTAGAGGCCGGACGATTGAACGGCTGCAAAGCACAAAGGATTTACCAATTGTACAAAGGATTTACCAATTGTTCTTAAGGTAAGTGATATGATCCCTAGATCTTAAGGCAGGCTTCACGATAGGTAGTATGACTTCTTATATTGAAGATCAAGATATGATCTTGATGATTTTATTTATATGCATAATTTAGATCAAACGATCCTATAGTATAAGGCAATGATATGATCTTGATGAATGTTAGATAGATTAATATTTAATCTTTAAGTTTCTGCATTGATAATTATTATCAAATTATTAAAATATGCATGCCTTAAAGGTTGTTTCTCCCTACAAGTCATTTGGCTCATTTGATAGAATTCTGTTTTAACATAAGTAAATTCACATGACTACATGCAAATTCTTTCCATCTCTCCTTCCTCCCTTCAGTTCGCTGAAGGTGAACATAGGTTTAGACCAAACTCAAAACCAAACCAAAGCAATCTTGTTGGTTTGATTCAGTTTCAATTTCTCAAAGCCTAATTGAAGGGAATTTTTATTCGGACCGCAACTTTTGCTCAGTATCCCCTCCTTATTTTAAAAAAAAAAATTCTTAAACTACCCTCCCCCTTTGATCAGTAGCCCGTCCACGTCTCTTCTCTGGCACCGCCTCCTTTCCCTTTTTCGGCACCACGCCTCCGCCCCGTCTCCTCTCTGACACTATCCCTTTTCCTCTACCCAGCACCGAGCCTCGCCCCCATCTTCCATCTCCTCTCCTTCCCTCCCCGTTTTTTCCCCCTTCTCTCCACACCCCCGTCTTCCGTTTTCTTCCCCTTCCCAGCACCTCCCTCTTCCGGCTCTCCCTCATCTCTTGTCTCCTCTCCACTTTCCGGCACTGGCCCTCTCTGGTTCTCGACGCCCCTCTCCTTCCCTCGGCACCCTTCGACCAAACAGGGCCGAATGAAGGGCCTTTTGTTCCGCATTGTTTGATCGAATGGAGGCCCTCCATTCGGTCTGGCCTATCAACCGAGCAAAATAGCCTTTGTTCGGCCAAATAGAGCCGAACAGAGGGCCCTATTTGGCCGAACGGGGAGCCGATGCTGAGAGAAGGGGCACTGGGCCGGTGCCGAAGAGTGAGGAGGAGATGGGGGCCGAAGGGGGGGCCTAGAGAGGACGGGTGCCGGAGAGTGGAAGGGTGCTAGGAAAGGGGAGGAGACAGGGTGGCGCCGAAGAGAAGGATAAGGAAGAGAGAGGATATGGGAAGGGAAGGGAAGGGGAGGAGAAGGGGGCGGCTGAAGAAGGGGGGTACTGGGGAAGAGGAAGGAGATGGGGCGGGAGGTGTAGAGAGAAAAGGGGAGGGTAGTTTAAATTTTTTTAAAAAATAATAATAAAGGGGCTGTTGAGCAATTTTTTCGGTGCAAATAGAAACTCCTCTAATTGAATTGGTTTGAGCATGGATAAGGAGGGTTTAATAATCTGATGCAACTCAAACAATATTAGTGTGTGTAATAAAGCAATCCTATTATCATGCTGATATTCAGTTTAATATAATTGTATATAGTATTATATTTAATCCAACATTTATAAATATTTGCATTAAATATCTTATAACTTTTGTAGTTGCCTGTTAGCTTTTGTATTAAATATCTTATAACTTTTTTAGATGCTTCTTAGCTTTTCTAGTTATAAGATAAATTTGTAGTTAACTTAGTTGATATAGAATCTATTACCATTTATTAGTTGCTAATATACTTTTAATAATAAATACTTTATTTAAAAAAAAAAGAACTTGTTTATTGCTTCACTGTACAATGCTGTCTTAATTCCCTCCACTCCACCATGCGAACTTTCAACTATCCATTTGATAACACTTTGATGTCAAAATTTTGCTGCCACTCCTGTCATGTCTTTACCATGCTCAATTCTAATACAATTCATGAATTTATTTAGGTATCGATTGTTCATCCTTTCCATATGGATGATAGAAATTCAATGATCGAGATAATTAAAAAAATGTTAATTAAACAATAATTAAAAATAAAAATATAATAAAAATTTTAAAATTTATTTTAGAGTATGCTACTACTAAAGTTTACCGATAAATGTGGTTGGTGATGGGCTGCATTTATTGTTAGATATTTTGGAGGGTCATTTAATGTTCATTATTGTATAGTATAAAATCACTTAGAATTGTGGTCCCCAATTAAAATTTTAATTTCCATCTTCTTTTTTAATAATCCTTGAGGTTATGGTTGGATAAGTAATTTTAAAAATTCTAGAATTTTAAATGTATCATTTTAAAATATAATGTTTTAGAGTTTTAGAATTTCACAATTCCTATTTGGATAGTTGTTTTTGAAAATGAAATTTTTTCTAATGATTGTAAATTTTTTTATAAATATTATTTTCTATTACTTATATAAATTTATGTAATATTACAATAATATTTAATATTTATGTAAATATTGAACGTTATTTAATAAATATTCATATTTCAGTATATTTACTAAATATTATTAATTACTATTTTATGTGATTATTAAAATATATTTATTAAATACTTATATATATATATTTACTTGAAAATATTTATTGAATAATAAATAAATATCTATAAATATTAGTAATGATTTTAATCAAGATTATATTTTATCAAAACACTTTGATGTCAAAATTTTGCTGCCACTCCTATCATGTCTTTGTCTTGCTCAAATTCTAATACAATTGATGAATTTATTTAGGTATCGATTGTTCATCCTTTCCATATGGATGATAGAAATTCAATGACCGAGATAATTAAAAAAACTTTAAGTAAACAATAATTAAAAATAAAATAAAATAAAAAGTTTAAAATTATTTTAGAGTATACTACTGCTAAAGTTTATTGATAAATGTGGTTGGGGTGGGCTGCATTTATTGTTAGATATTTTGGAGGGTCATTTAATGTTTGTATAGTATAAAATCACTTAGAATTGTGGTCCCCAATTAAATTTTTAATTCCCAACTTCTTTTTTAATAATCCTTGAGGTTATGGTTGGGTAAGTAATTTTAAAAATTCTAGATTTTTAAAATGTATCATTTTAAAATATAATGTTTTAGAGTTCTAGAATTTCACAATTCCTATTTGGATAGTTGTTTTTGAAAATGAAATTTTTTCGTAATTTTTTTATAATATTATTTTCTATTACTTATATAAATTTATGTAATATTACAATAATATTTAATATTTATGTAAATATAGAACGTTATTTAATAAATATTCATATTTTGGTATATTTACTAAATATATTAATTACTATTTTATGTGATTATTAAAAATATATTTATTAAATACATATATATATATATATATATATATATATATATATATATATATATATATATATATATACTTGAAAATATTTATTGAATAATAAAATAAAATATCTATAAATATTAGAAATGATTTTAATCAAAATTTATTTTATTAAAAATAAATTAATAATTAAAAATAAACTTATTTTCTAAAAATATTTATAAAAAGATACAAATTAATCATAAAATATTTATAATATTTAATATTTTAAAATAAAAAAAAATAAAATTCAATTGTATAATTAAATTACGTAAATATTTGTAATACAATAATAAAATAGATATTCACGTAATAAATAAATTTAATAAATACATAAAATAAAATTATAGAAATATTGTAAATTAATATTTATATGTAAAATAAAATAAATACTTGTGTAAATTAAATTCTATTATATTTATGTAATATTTGGTATGTGAATAAAATAAAATATTTTGATTATTTTTAAGAAAATTTTTAAGAGAGATATTTTAACTATTTCTAAGAGAATTTCCAAAAGAGATTTGTAAATGAGACCTTTAAAGGTGAAATTTATGAATTTTTTTAAAAAAATTAAATTCTATAAAATTTTTAAAATTACCTTTTGGGAGTATTCAAATAAAAAATTTTAGTTTTAAAATTTTAAATTTTTTATTTCAAATAAAATCCTTCCAGAAAATTTCGCATCCAAATAAAGCGTTAAGAGTTCAGTCCATGGTTTCACGCACGCTTAAGCATAATCATATATAAAATAAATATAATTGTTTAAAATATCTACAATTTTTTATGAAAATGTTTAAATATATGTAAAAAATGGGTTTTTGTTATTTAATTAGAAAAAGTGGAGGGTTCGCTTGGATCAAGAAGGGGTTCGTGGGATGGATATAAAGCAGCGGATCGAGATTAATGCCTCCTAATTAGAGGAGGAAGCGGGAGAGGGAGATGGAGAAGAGGAACAGGATTAGAGCCGAGAAATCGAGGTTTCAGCGGGGAAGGGAAACCCGCCCTAATCCGCCTTCCTCTTCGAATTTGTGGAAATCTCGTCCATCCGATCGTAAAGAAGCCCCTGCCGTTATCAAAGAGAGCTGCGATCCGAGCTCTTCGATCCGCGAACGGAGTCACCACGATGACGACCTCTGCTCTCCAAATCCTCCCGCTTTGGTCGGGACTTGCACCGATATGTGCCCTCGTATATCCCTCCTCGGCCCCCAAATTCAAAATTCCTCTTCTTTGATTAGTTACAGCTCAATTTAGCGAAATCAGATTAAAGAATTATAGACTTTATGACATTTACGAACTAATGGATGGAGTTGGACTTGATTATGTTGTCTTTTTAGTGTTATAACTTATGGGCTGCAGGGTAGGAGCGGTTTTTGAGGTTCATAATGGTCAATTTTTTTTTATTTCTGTCTGGTTGTTCATGATTTGAGCTCACTCTTATCACAGCAATGGAGAGAGCCCAGCGCGAGCGGCTTAGAGACTTGGCAGTGTTTGAAAGGTTAGATGGAAATCCGGCTAGGACTTCTCCCAGTCTTGCTGTTAAAAAGGTAAAATTTTGATACTTTACAATTTTGTGTTGTTAAGGAAGTTGTAATTAAATGAAGATAATAGTGCTGCTAGGTATTTAGCTCTTGGAGAGGACAACGGTTGGTTGGTAGTGCATTTAAGGGACTTCAAATCAACTAAATAGGACTTTGTCTGAGTTTTGGAGAGTGGCGCCAAGACAAATCAGCTGCTAAAACGACAATCATGTCCCCTTGAAGGATAATACATTTGAAATATTTACTCCACTTATTACCTCTAAAGATTTAATAGCCTTGACCTTTGGCTGTGAAACCCTTAGGGAAGGAATTGGTGGCATGAAGCAACCCATGAGACTTGTACCTATGTGTACTATATTTGAATTAAATATTGGAGGCACATGCCTTGAACTGCATCAAGGCTTATGTCACTGCCTTTTTAAGCTTAACTACCTTGTCTGTTCTTTCAGCCTTTTATGATATTGTTGCCTAAGTGGGTTATTGCATTCATTGAAATCACCCAATTTGTCCACTAGTCAATTCTCATTTCTCAAGAAAATGAAGAAAATCATCAACAGCCTTCTTCTAGCATTTAACTCTGTGTGATGGGGACAAGGAAGCTTAATTGATGCATGAATTTGTTGCTAAAGGTCAAGATGTTATTCCACTATTGACACAAAGATTGGATATTGTGGGACATTGAGTATGAAGCTCTGCAAGTAGATAAATGAAAATGGCAAAGATGAAGTTTTCATCTATGAAGCATTATTTAATTAATGCATATTATAATTCACCAGATAGATGCTTCCTATGTATATTAAAAAATTGAAGTTATCAATTGAACAATTTTGGAGTTTAAATTTCAGTATTGGAAAGTCATGTTTTATTGTATACTTCTGTTTATTTGAAATTGATGCATGATTGCTGGGGAAGATGTTACTTGTGGGAGGTCAGAAATCCTAGTTCAGTTCTATCATTTATTTTCGGTCTTGATAGTAGCTAAGCATCTCTCACGTGCTATTACAACTTACTAGTGCAACCATGACATTGAACAACTTGCAAAATACCCTGATCAAATATCTTGACAGCTAAAACTTGAAACTATTAGTTCAGGTTGCTTTCATTTGTGCCAAAATAGATAATTGCAATGAAAAGACTTGGCTGTTACTTATGTGCAGTATGTAGATGTCTTGTTCTACATGGATTTGTGAAACTGGGGAATTAAACATTGATCCATGTCAAATAACTGGGACAACTAAAGCTGGGTAGATTATTATTATGGGTTTACATGATTAATATATTGACTAAATCTCATTAATTCTGTGTACAATGCATCTAGCAATGAGGTAGCGCGATGTCTCATGCTGCAAGTTATTTCTTCACTTATTAGAGGATCTTGCAATTATATTGTAACTGAAAATTGTTTCTTAGGCTGCACTTGGAGGTTCTTAAATTTAAATTGCAATTCTGTTCTTTTCCTCAATTCATAAAGAAAGGAAAAAACTTTGAGAGCTGAGTTTTATTAGGCCATGAGTGTTAAAGGAGAAAGAAAAAAAGAAGAAAGAAATTTATAAAATTATAGGGAGGGAAAATCATAAACACGAACAGTTCTGCTCACTGTAGACATTTTTATTTTTAATGGTTTCAGGGGTTGTATAAATTTTTGATATACGAATAAACTGCCAGACCTTTGAAAATATAAGATATTATGATTGTGTTACATCAAAGTGTACCTTAGGCTTATGCTTTTTTCCTTTTGATATAAGAAAACATCGAGGCATCCTTTTGAATTCTAAGAATGGTAGGCCATATGATAATTTTGGATTATTATATATAAAAGTCAGTAAGGTTATCATTTTCAACTAAAATGATGATGTTGTGCTTTTTTTGGTTGCTAGCTGGAAGAGCCCTTCCGGAAAATTGCTGTCCATCATTCACATGATATGCATTGTCCCACATATTCTGGAGACATATGGCGTCTTAGTTCCCAAAAGTAGGTCTGAATGGAGGAACATGGGTATAAGGAAGCTGCTCTCATAAAATAAATATTAATAAGAAATGCTTAAGAAGTCAGTGCAGGGATGAATTTCTAATGAGATTCTCAAGCGGATGTGCAAGGACCCATTTTTAGATACAAATCAGTTGTGCACTAGGGAGATCTTGGATACTCATACTGTAAGAACTTTAATAATATCTTTAGGCTAGCTTTTTTAGGTTAGGTCCTAGTTCCTTATGGGATGTACCACCTTATTAAGAGACTCGTGCTACCAAATGAAAAAATGTAGTATAGGCAGCATGGTTTTTTGCTTAACTCTCTCTTATATGACTATTTTATTGATATCTTGATCTGAGAAAGATTTTTTTCTAGGTTGTTTTCTATATACATGTTCACTGAGAATAGCTCAAATTCTTAGTACTTCACAATTAAGACTTGGAGGGCTGGTCTAATGAAAAACACCTCTCCATAATCACAATCAGTTGCATGCTTACACCTCCTTGATTTTTACATTATATATGGATTGTCATTGTGAATTTTACCTCTTTAATTCTTTATGAGATTATTAGAATATAAATGGTTTTCACTCTTCATTTTTTCTAGTTTTGCAGAACTATCTCTACCATGAATCTACAGGCATCAGATATCCGACCTCTCCCAGTTTTGCAAAACACACTAAAGTTTCTTTTGGATTTAATGGATCTCCAAACCATCCATTTGAAGTAGTTCATGATTTTGTCTTTGATAGGACAAGGTCTATCAGACAAGATCTTACCATGCAGAACATTATTAATGATCAAGCAATTTGCATCTACGAAGATATGGTATAGTTTCTTTTCTGACCTCTTTTTGTGTCTTTGTTTATAGATTGTAAAAATGCCCAAAAATTGGAGCATTATAGTCTTAATTCTAAAAGCTATCCTTGGCATACGTTTAATAAGCTTCACCTTATAAATTTGCGACATTTTATTGTATGACATTATGGATTGATTTTACCCTTTTTTTTTGAGGAAATATCTTTTTTTTGACAAACTATTGGAACCTTTCATTCAAGCAAGCATAGCTAGTTGTAGTGTTGTAGAATATTAAGGACATTGCAAAAATTGCCTGGAGATTCTGGTTTTGCTTTGCAAGTTCTTTGTTCCTTTCTTTTTTGGTGAGATTTCTGTTGACAAAACGCTAACAGTAGTCTAAAACACAAATAGTGACACAGTTACACCTCAGGTAATGTCTTGAAGGACAAGAACAACAAAACTCTAATAAGTTCTTGATTCCTGATCAAAACTCAGAAATTTGCAAAGATAAAGATACCTGTAAACTAGGTTTCACAATTTATCAGTGAATACTGATCCATTATTCTCCACTTTTTGAAAATGACAATCAAGGTAGGATAGGACTTGTTTGCTCTTTTATCACACTTCCTCATTAATATGTTTGAGTGATAGCCCCATCTGCAAGCCTCCTGTCCTTCAACTTTGAAATGTTTGATAGGCTATGACCTATTTAAATCTGAAAACTTTTATTCAACTTAAATAGCTTTTCTCACAGCATCTAGGTTTCTGCTTGATCAATGTTTTCCATTAATTTCTTTGATGTTATTGGATGTAAGCCTGCTGGCCCTTTACCTTGAAATTTCTGGCAGACTGTTCTTGTTAATGTATTTCTGAAGATTATAATCCTTTTGTTACTGCATCTGGCTGTCCTAATGTGTTCATTGCAATCATTTATGTTTAAAGACATTAGCGATGTATTGTTTATTCAATATCTATTAAAACTTTTGCAGGTTAAATTTCATATCATATCGCACAAGAAACTTGCCGGCTGTTGTGGCAAGTCTGATGTATCTTCCTTATGTTACCTTAACATGGAACAACTGGTGAAATGCCTTTTGTCTCTTTTTGATATGTATGATATTAATCAAAGATCCAAGTCCATAGGCAAGAATGAATCTGAATTCTATTCATTTTATGTGCTTCTCCATCTGGGTTATAACATTCCAAAATGGTCAGTATCTGCTTTCTTTATGAATATTGCTCTTTGTTCTTGTCCACGATGATGTTGAGCCAGAGTAGACTGCATGATCGCTTGACCTTATGCGTTCCATTGATATACAGGGGGATTCGCTTTCTTTTTGGTATAGCCAATTAGCTCTTCCAATTCTCCAGTCAAAGGAAATGCGCTTTGCTAGGAGTTTTTAAGGTACATTATTGGATAATATAATGTCATACCTTCTGTGCAATTTAATAATGTTTCTAGTACTCTCACATTCTCCATCTTGGCTCTATTTTTGCCTCTTCCTTTATGTGTTGGTAACTCAATGGACTTTGTTCTTTCTCCTTATGTTGCAACTTTTGCTAGTCAAGTTCTTTTTGAAGTATATGGTCCATGCTGATCTGCATATATTAGTAACAGAATTTACTCTAAGAAAAGACTTAATAATGTCAGGTACTCTCAAGTGGGCAACTATAAACGTTTCTTTTGTACCGTTGCAGCTGAAGCATCTGATCTGCAGTTGTGTCTTCTAGAACCGTTTCTCAATGAGGTTGTTCAATGTTGCCTTTATTCATCTAGATTTCTATTGCATCCATCATTATCATGAACACCTTTGTTTCTGCGTTGGCTGGCTCTAATATGTTTGGCTTTATCATTGGGCACAGACACAACATCCATTTTAAGGTGTCCTGTTAACAAAGATGTGCACTGCACTTAAATGTGTGTAAGCTTTTTTACTATTGCTAATCATCATGGAAGACTTTCTTATGGGTATTTTGGAGATTTATGATTTCTTCATGTTGAGGATTGTGTCAATCTTGCTGGATAAGATGTTTCCGTTCTGAATTTGGATCCTTTCTTTGGGAAGTTAGAGGAAATGTTAGTTCTAATGGTGGACTTCTAGTCATTTCTCCATATTTATTTGACTGATTCTGATTTCCCCTTTCCCTTCTTACAGTTACCTGCCTTTCCTCTTGTCTATTTCTTAGTCTTCAATCTACACAAATTATATTGCAAGAACATAAATTAGAAAAAGCTATCATGGTCGATTCAGAATCCCTTCAGATAGGTGATAAATTTCACAGGATGAGTTCATTTCCTGAGTGGCCGGTAATAGTATTTATGGTCTCTTTCCAAACTGGATCGTCAGAGTTGTAAAAATTGTGGTAGCAAAGGGTGCTGACCATATATTTGGGATGGACTATGACAGGAATTTAAATCCAGCTCCTGTATCCACAGACGTATAGGGTATTGCTATAAACTATGTTTAAGAAGAGGTCTTTATGAAGAAATCCACTGGTTATTGTGTTATTGGAAACTATCCTGTGCATAAAATCAAGGACTCTAGTAACTTGTTACAGTTTCAATCTTAATCATCCTTTTATTCGTTCCATCAGCTTTGAACATTTTTGAATATTCTTATTTCTCAGGTAATGCTGCTATTTTGCTGTTATTGTTTTATAATGTGTGATATGGGTGATGAGAAGAAAAATTTTCAGTGAGATGTCCTCATGGATCACTACTTTAATTTAAAGATTTGTGAGCTTTTGACTTGACCATTGTTGAATTTGATGCAGCTTTCTTGAATAATTGAATTTAGTTATAATTTATTACAAGAATCTGGATTATCACATAGTAACTCTGATAGGACTCAATGTAACTAGGGCAACTAGTTCATGCCCGACCAAAAAAAAGTTGGCTTTTGATTGACATCTTGGAATATCTTCCATCCTCACATCCTAACACCCTAATGTCAGTGTGTCACATATTATGTCCAATGAGATATGTCAGTTTATGGTCATTTGCATGTCAAAGACACTAGTAAAATTGTTTCATTTCTTGTATACAACATGAAATCAAAAACATGATGACCTACTTGGGCTGGATTAGATATTCATTGATTGGTAACCAGGTACCGTATTATTTTCTGTAAATGTACTGTCAGTTGTAGTGGCAAAAAACAAGATTTGTTAAAATATGTATGCGGGGTAATACCTTTCCAAACAACTTAAATTCGCATGGTCTAGGCATCTTTTTCTCTTGGCATTGCTTAAGGTGCTTTGAAGTTATTCTTTTTTCCAATATTTTATGCTGGAGCAATGCCTACTTAATTGAACTATCCTTTCATTTCAAAAGAAGTGGAGAATGGTGAAATAAGTCCTAAATAAGCTAGTGCTACATGATTGCTCACAATAAGAGTTCATAATAGTGCACTGGCCTTTATCCAACAAGGTTGTGCATCCAAGCCAACAATAAGTTGAGGGGTGTGTGGAAGGTTAGGCTTGTGCATACATTCCAAGGTGAATTATGGGCTAATTATTAAAACCTAATGCAGGGTTGTAGGATGAATTCCAAGATAGAGAGCTATCATCTTTCTTCACTTTGGTTATTTGGACAATGTCATCTGGTAGAACTAGAAGAGCATATGTCTCATGTGTATTTATACAAGGAAAAACAAAATCTTTCATGTCTCTATATTTTTCTTTTAATTTTGTTCCCTTACTTTCTATGACCACCTTTACCTTCACCTTCCCTTTAATTCTTTTTTGAGACGAGTATTATTTTGAAAGTTTGAGAAAGCTAGAATTTATTAGAGATTTGATCCTTAATATGGCAAGGATCAACAATGCCAGCTCTAGAGAGCCAGGATGAGTCTTGTTGGTTAATATGGTTATCATTATTGATTGGTGACTTCTCAAAAAAAGAGTATTTATTTTCTATTTGGCGTCACTTTTATTTCTTGTTTTCTTTTTTAAAAAATAAAATTATAGAAATTGAGATAAAAATATGTTTGGTGCTATTATCTTTTTTTATTTTTCAAAAGTCACTTTCATTATTTCTAAAAGAATATGAAAGGAAGAAATCTTTATTTTTTATATTTTTAAAAGCAAAAAACTCATGCTTTTTACCACCGCCACCGTTCTTGTTGTTGTTGCCTTTTGCCTTCTTTGTTATTGCAATCATCACCTTCGTTGTTGTCATTGCCGCCCTCATTCCTCCATCATTCCCTCCTTCACAACACTACTATTGTACCTTTGGCATTTCTGCCACCATTAATATTGTTGCTGCCGCACTACCATATCTGTTGTCACCATCTCTGCTATGGCTAGCGCCCCTATTGCCACTCTTGTCACAACCTCCACCACATCACCGCCACCATCACCATCGCCATACTATGGTGACCTCCAACACTAACAACATTAGCACCTCTACCATCTCCACCGCTACCACCTCCACCACCATCACTATGTTTATGTTTTTAAAAATAATTGACTATATCAAATATATTTTTTTCTTAAAAATTAGAAAAATGTAAACATATTTAAATTTTTCTAATTGTGAAAATGAAAGGGATGCCAAGTAGCACTTCAATATATAGGTTTGGATAAAATGCAGATTACTTCCCTATGGTTGAAGCATTATCAAATTGCACTCATGTGGTTTGTAGTTACACTTAACAAACATGTGTTTTAAGTTTTATCAAATTATGCCCATATGGTTTGACATGTTACACTTAACTATCACGTGTTTTAAACGTTATCAAATTACATTCACGTGGTTTGAAATGTTACACTTAACTACTCATATATTTTAACCTAGTATTTTTAACCTACTCAAGCTTTACTTAATGTACTCAAACTTTCGCATGAGTGTAATTTTATAGTGTTTAAAATACATGATAGTTAAGTGTATCATGTCAAACCGTGTGGATGTAATTTGATTGCTCTTAAACCATATAATAGTTAAGTGTAACATTTCAAACCACATGGGTCCAATTTGATAGCTCTTAGGCCACAGGGTAGTAATTTATATTTTACCCTGTAAGTTTTGACTTTTTATAGCATTATTGATGTTTATATGCTAATCTTATTAAAGGTTCGTGGTCGAGCACTATCTCATATCAGTTACAGCAGCTACAACCTTCAACCTTACCCCTTAAGATACCTATCTAAAATCTTGATGATCAAGGTACTATTTCTGTTATTCTGCCACCAGTGATTAATGTAATCTGTCATTGATTAATAGAATGGTAAGCATTACTTCAATTGTTTATGTTGATAACATGCCTTTTGACCGTTTAGGAGACAGAGTTGGAGTCCTTGTGCCACGAGTGTGGCCTTGAGACTAACACAGACGAAGCAGGTTATAAGTTTCTACCAGCCAAACAGACAACCTTCTGTCTACCTAAACTTGGGTTCCAAAGCTATGGCCTCTTCAGTTCTGAATAAAATTAGAGGTATATTAGTCTTTTGGTTTCAATGGTACTTCTCATAAGCTTAAACTTATAGTTCAATCTTGCCTCTATTTTAGCATGAAGCATTAGTCAGAAGTATAAATATGTAGCACCCTTTTCCATTTATTTGTGGAATGTCTAATTGAAAGGCACCTATGGATGTGTTACTGGCTAAAGATAAAGAGACACAGCAAATATGAACCGGATGGGTGTTTTAAAGTTTTGAAAATTTGGGAAGATCTTCAAACTGTATTAGATTTACTTCACTTTTGGTTTTCATGTTCTTGCAAACATACTTTTAAGCAAATCTCTGTTGTATACATGATTTATGCCATTTAATTGGGATCACCTTCATCATCCTGTTCTGCAGCTGGTCCCTCATCTAAAATTAATTCATCAAACTGGAAGTGTCTTTAGCAGTCAAACGGTTCAGATGATGATGGTGCTATAATTCTTCTCCCATCAACTTTAGAAGAAGAGTGTAACCTTTTTTGTGCAACAGAAGGAGAAAACATGTCTATCGAATGCCATTTTCTTCATGCTGTCAAATGCCATTTTTTTTTAAAAATGAAAGCATCTACTGTGGTCAAACAAGGAACAGTTACAGTGGTCCTCAATTCTTTGATTACCTATCCAGTTCAGCTCAAGAAACTCATTAAGGATCAAGGTCTTAGGACCAGAGATCATTTCTGCAAATTTTCCTCATCCATTAAGAATCTCATGAGAATATTTGTTAATGAGTCCACATTTTATATGATAGAACACAGAGTTCTTCACAATATTTTCTGTAGCTACGTAAAGACTTTATAACCCTTAATTTTATCACCAGCTATAAAGTTAAGATGTTTTAGGTATGTACTTAAGTCTAGCCAACATACTATCAAATGCTAAATTGCAAACAGCTTGGGAGGTAATATTGTTGCTTTCAACAAGCTCAAAGCAAATAGAATTGTGATCGAGGAAGACTCTTCAACAGTTATCAGTTGGCACATGAATCCCTTATCCTCAGATTATGGCCACCTAAATTTATTACATTAGACAAATCTGGCGGTCCCTTCTCTATTTCAAATATTCACATATATTTTGTGAGGGGAATCAACCAGATGAGTTTCTTGCTAGTCTTGGCCATCAATCTGGTAACGGCAGTTTCAGTCTGATACACCCCCCACTTCTTGCTCGGCAACCACTGACAGTCATGGATGTATCTTTCCTTGGCTTCGACTTATTTACTTTTTTTCTGCTTCTTTGTTATGTTCTTACTTTTGATCACCTCCTACCGTACCAAAAAAGAGGAAAAAGAAAAACATTCCAAAAAGATTATGGAAAAACAATGTTCTTATCTAAAGTTATCTTTCAAGGTTCAAAAGTAAGGCATCACAACTTATTTATTATTCTGATAATCAATAATCTGTTGATAAGTCCTAGATAAAATGAATGTTGAAGGATTGCAAATAAAGGTTATGGTTAGAGGAGTTGCAAAAGGTTTCAAAAGGCTAAATAGTTCACAAGTCTTGATATGCAATAGGTAAATTATCTCTCTTGTTTCAAAAGAACACCAATTGCTGATGGCCCAAATCTCAGTCAGTATATAACTTGAATAGCAGAATAGCAGGAAGTCACTTACAGGCTTTTAGCTACCGATGCTATTTGGATTTCAGTCAACGGAGCCTCGAAACTTTAATTTGTTGATGCTCATTATTGTGAATGCACTTTTATCTCCTGCAGGTAGCAAAGCTTGGTGCTCATAGACTAGAACATCACGAGTCCACATCAATTTAATCTGAAACAGTAGCCTGAATTTCATGAAGGTTTCTGCCTGGAGCTTGTAAATGTATAGCTTTTTAGGGAGACGATGGAAGCTACATGGTTAAAGCATCTAGTCTTGTGAAGTCAGCATGGAAGAGTCAATCGAGTTGCTCTACCTAGTCTTTCTTTTCTTTTCTTTTCTATTTTAAATCATTGTTCATGGATAAACTAATTAACTAGGCAATGGAGAAGAATGAAGAGCACTCTCTCTTTTTGGCAAGAAGAGTGATCTCCATAATATCTATTGCATGTTTCCTGACTGTTATCATGCCTCCCCCGCCCCCCCCACCAAAGAAATAAAATATAATAATATTGCTGTTGCTACTGCTTCTGTTGTTATTTTGGTCATTTTATCAGCAATTTGTGTCGTTCAGACCTCGTAACATTGGTGGTCTAAGGGATCACTGTAGTTATCATGTAAAGGTGCTGTTAAGACAGCAGCGATCATATACTACATCCCTTTTTCTTTTTCCCTTCTCTTGGAGGTAAAGCTGGATTTAAATCTCAGGTATGTTTGTCCCTTTCATGCAAGAAATGTACCCATGTGGCCTCGCCATTATTAATGTTTATTACAAGGGACAAGGGATCAGATCTCGCCTTTACTATATGTCGTGATTTCTATGAAATTAAGATAGATTTTGCCCATCCTTGAAGAAAATAGAAAAGATGAAAGCACATGAAGCAGGGGTGGTGCTTTGGAGAGAGATTTTCGTAGGGCGAAACTTAAGGCGCAATGTTGTTAGTCGTTTGCATCAAGTTCTTCACTTAACACGGTTACAATATGCTCTGTTTGATGCTAAATTATTAGATGCACTAACATCTAACGAAGCTTCAGCAATAATTTGACAATTTTTTCAAAGAAATTCTTCCAAAGGAAATTGTGCTATCTAGGACTATGGCTCTTTGTATAAAACTTAGGGGTAAGCATGATTTGGATCAGAACAATAATCTACCAGCGTAGGTCTTATTAGCAAACAAGGCTAAATTAATCCAAGAGGAAAAACTTAACAATGATCTTAATATTTAAAAAAATACCTAGGATCAAAAATCCTACCAACCAGAGAAAAGGAGACTAAAGATTTTTGTTGGAGCAGTTGGCAACTCGGCCTTGTAAATCTTGGTCAATATGAATGAGCTAAGCTGAAACCAACTTGATAGCTTTGGGGTTGAGCATATAGAATAAACAAACAATATTAAAAATTAAACAATCGAGCGGTCTTGGGATCCGATCATTGGTGCTCCGTCGTGATCCGTCGTGATGTTGTTATTGCGAGACATGCCTCTAGATACCTGATGGACCCTCATTGCTTCTAGAGTTCTGTCATGCGAGGTAGATACGGTGGTAGGACTTCTGACTCAGCTTTCAGCTTCCTCAGGGGATGTTCTTTCATGTGGCATATGATCTGCGAGGCAGCTCCTACTGTTATGTCTGATATCCATTGTATGATTGGGGATGGGACCTCAGTTGATGTTATTCAGGACACTTGGATAGCTGATCTCCCTCTTTCTCGATGGTCGACTTTCATTAGTTCGGATGTTGAACCCTCTTTGCATATTTCATCTTTGATTTCCCAGGAGAATGCTGGATGGAATGCCCCTATGGTGGCTCGGCTATTTGGGACTGAGCCGACGCAAAGGATCCTCGCTATGCCTCTTCCTCTTTCTGCTGGCCCGGATATTAGACTATGGCGTCGGTCCTGTCTTCCTTGTGCTCCCACTAGGGACCTTGTTGCCAGTTTTCGATCTTCGATGTCGGGCCTAGCTGATGTTGCTTGGATTTGGCGTTTGCCAGTTCATTCCAGGATCCAGCTTTTTCTGTTGAAGCTCAGGTGGGATCGTCTTCCTACCTGTTCCCTTTTGGCTGATTGCGGTCTTTCTATTCTGCCTCTCTGTCCGATATATGGGATGCACAATGAATCGGTTGATCATGTCATTTTTAACTGTTTTCGTGCGTCTCAGATTTGGCAGTTGACCCACTTTACCCCTTGGTTGCTGGATGATGGACCCACCCGGCTTTCTTTTCTGCATGCTATCCGTTTGGTTATCCAAAGTGGTCCCCGCTTCCAGGGTGTTTTTTCAGTCTACTTGGCTTATCATATCTGGTTGACTCGGAACCAGATTGTCTTTGCTGAGGAGATGGCCGCTCTGCAGGTGGTTATCCGTCGTGCTCTCTTTCATGCTCGGGAGTACACTCACTGTCATTTTGATATTCACTCTGATGGGCCTGGTCACTGGGACTCCCCTGCTGCTTCGGCAGCGCACCGTTCTACGGTCTTTGTCTGTTGGGAGCCCCCACTCCCGGGTTTCGTCAAAGTGAACTTTGATGGTTCTGTCTTCGATCATATTGCTGGTTCTAGGTTTGTCATACGTAGGGATGGCAACGGCTCGGGGATGGCCCAGGGCGGTCTATACCGTTCCCCGTCCCCATTAGAAAAAACATCCCCGTTCCCCGTCCCGTTAAGCCATTATAGTTAACGGGACGGGGACGGGGATACCCGGCCGGGCAAACGGGTACCCAGTGGGTACCCCTTTGCCCGTTTACATAAAAATAAAATTTAAAAAATTAAATTAGTTAGGATAAGATAGAGTACAATCGAGAATAACGAAACGATGATATTGATACATATAAGAGATTCTTTGACTTTTGAAATGGTTTGATTTAGGCCTATTAATAAATGCATATTAGCTTTAACAAATAACAAACTATATAGAAAATGATCAATCACATTCTAATTGCATTTCAAAAAGAATAATCTGCAAAAAAAAAAAAATTATAACTTGGTAGCAAACAATAAGCAACAATCATAAAAAACGAATACATTCAAATTTTAAAATAGAGATATATTTCTTTAAAAATAAAGGATAAAGATGAGCATACCAAAGAAAGATAAAGATGTTGGATGGCGTAGATGGGGCAGCGATTGGCGAAGTAGATGATGGAGCTATCTGGTTTGATGTTCAGATTCTTCAAAACTTCAAATTAGAAAGAAGAGCAGGAGATGGTTGCATCGTGAAAGAAGGAAGAGCAAGAGACGGGACGAAAATGGGTAAACGGGGATGGCGGATGGGACATTTAATATAATATATTTTTTATTTTTTTAATATAATATAATATATATATTTAAAATTTAAATATATTATATTAAGGCTAACGGGGACGGAGATGGGTAAACGGGGATGGGGCATTGAATACCATCCCCGAGCCGTTTACCCGTTTAGTTGTTAACAAAAAATTCCTGTTACCCGTTAACCCGTTTAAACCGGGGATTCCCTGACCCGTTAAAAATGGTACCGACTGGGTAAATGGCCAAACGGAAAATTGCCATCCCTAGTCATACGTGGCTCTGAGGGTCAGTTACTTGCGGCTGGCGGTCATAGCTCTATGGATATTTTGGTCCTAATGGCGGAGCTCCAGGCTGCTTGGGCTGGCATCTCTTATGTTGTTCGTCGTTGGGCTATCGCAGGTTGATCATTGAGGGAGACTCTCTGTCGATCATTAGGTGGATTAGACGTGATGAGGATTCTCATTCTCTTCTTAATCCCCTGATTAGAGATATCATAGTCTCTCTTCAGGCCACTTGTGCCTCTATGATTCGTCATATTTATAGAGAAGCCAATGCTGCAGCTGATTGGGTAGCTTCTATGGTCGCTCGCCATCCTGGTCAGTGGGAATAGCACGTCGGTGTCCCTTGTCCTTTTATTTTTAATCAAATTTTATACTATGATAGTTTGGGTTTGACTCGCACCAGAGTGGTGTGATCGCCCGCCTGTAACAATAATAATAATAATAATAATCTTATGGACACTTCAAGAAAGAGTGACGTTTTTTCAACATTTTTGCATGGTTTGGCCACATTATTTTGGAAGCTAACTTGTTTTTTCTAAAGCTATTCAGATCATGCCTATAGATGGTGAGCAATGATCGAAGATCACGCAATTATCAGCCGTCCATTTCATAAACCCACTAGGACTAATAGCCACGAAATTTTCTTGGAATATTCCCGAGTGCGTGCCCCACTGAAAGACGATTTCTAGGGTTCCCATTATATAAATCTCTCTCTCTCCTCTGGCTTTTCCCTCTTCTCCAATTCTGTGCTTTTTGCGACCACTTTACTCCCGCCGTCCTTTTGCTCCTTCTGCACCGGCTCCAATGGCGGTCTCCTTCTCGGATCTCCACACCGAAGCCGGCCTCAAAACCCTCGAAGAATTTCTCTCCGGGAAGACCTACATCTCAGGGTAGGTTGCTGCTCTTCTTCCCTTCTCTTCGTTCCTTCTCCTCCTTTTTAAGTTCCAATTGGATGTGTTATTCCATTGGTTTCTCTTTGTTTCCTTTGATTGCAAGTATTTAAACGGCAAAAGGCGAATGTTTTGACGTTCCGGATCCGTTAAGTCCTTTTGCATAGATTTGTCGATGTTTTTTTGGGTTAATTTCGTGTTCTTTTGCACCTGAATCGCAATATGTATGGTGTGTTAGCGAAATGTTGCATTTTTTCATTGATCTCCGTTGTTTTTTTCAGAGATCAGATCAGCAGAGACGATATCAAAGTCTTTGCAGCAGTATTGAAAAAGCCAGAAGGGGGGTTTCCGAATGTTCTCCGGTGGTACGAGAGTGTTTGTTCAATTATTGCTCCGAGGTTTGTGGATTGGTTGCTGTTGTAACTTTGATTTTGTCCAAAGCTGTTGGCTTTTTACTTTCGATGCTTTGAATTATAATCATATTTTGATGTGGTACTCTTAAAAATTGATGTATTCTAAAAATAACTGTCGAGCATACTCAATGCATTGATGAAGTTTAGAAATTACTATAAAACTTGAGTTATTTTAGGAAGCCAGGTATCAGGATTATTCTTTTATAAGTGTTCTTATGTTATCCTAAATAAATGTTTATAGTATTTGGTGAAGTGTCAGAATTGCACCATTATGTTGGCAATTAGCTAGTATATTCGCTCAGATTAGTCTAGGAACACTAGGGAACTGGCAATTGGATAAAAAAAGCTGTTTAATCATCAGATTATTTTCTTTAGAAGTTCTGCTGTTGATTTTTATTTTTGGCTTCCCTTGTTTGTTTTATTAAAAGTGATATTGCTAGCTTCCTTAATTTAGTGAGTATGCTCATCAGTGGTTCTTCTCATGCTTTGCTCATGAAGCAATTTTTATTTTTCCTTATTTTTTCCTCTAATAGGATTTCATGCATTCCTTTCATGGTTCTAAGCTAAATACTCTACCCAGTCAGTAGGGATAAATTTCTGTTCCATTAAATTCTGTAATGCTGTTTATGGAAAATGTGCATGCTCATTAAACTGCCCAACTAACCCACATTTTTTTTCATGAAGTTCTTGCAGCATGTAATTAATTAGAGTTTTCACCACTAGTAAAATGAAATCGTTGCTGATTCTTTATGATGGTCCATTGTATCACTGTTCTACCAAGAATATGTCATTTCGGTTCCCTTTAAAAAAACATAGGAACTTCATTGATTTTTAATTGCTGAGGTTGATCAATCACATGCATGAATTGAAACAGTCCACTTGAATTGAACTTGAAATTTGTACTTGATGGGGCCAGTGAACCCCATGGGCAACGGTGATCATACTAGGGCTGGTCCGTCCTAGTCGGCCTCATCCTCGCCGGCCTTGCCCATTCTTGTTAGCCTCACCCATCCTAGGCGGCCCTTCCTTCGGACTCGGCCCCGGCTCCAAGGCGGCCCCGGCTCCAAGGCGGCTCCAACTTCCTAGACGGCCTCAGCTCCAAGGTGGTCCTTCCTTCAGACTCGGCCCCAACTTCCTAGGTGGCTTTCCACCGAACTCGGCCCCAGAGTCGGCTTTTTTACTCGGCCCCGAAGTCGGCTTTTTTTTACTCGGCCCCGGAGTTGGCCTTTTTTACTCGATCCCCTTGGCGTCGGTCTCAGCACAGACCTTAGAGTCGGCGTCAGTGCCCACGTGGTCCACTACCGACTGCAACCGTCACGTGGCCCACCTGCCGCCTATAGCCCCCACATGCCTTGCTCCATCATTGTCCACACGTCTTCCTACTTTTCGCATAGGATAACAGACATGCGATGTGAAGGACATATCTGGCAAGCCTCGTAACGATCGCCCACGATATCTGGCAAGCCCCGTAATGATCGCCCACGATATCTGGCAAGCCTGTAACAGTTAGCTACAACCATCCACATTAGACGGGGTGCGACCTGCAGCTCTGGTGAGTGGTTACACTTCGAATCTCACAGACTCCAAAGGTCAATAAAATGGGTAAGAGGGACCCCCGATGAGGTTACGAACTCACAACACTCCTAAACACTCATACTTGCTCAAACATAAAGCATCTCTCTAAGCCTCTTTCTCTTTCAAGCTTTCTTGAGCTCATAGCTGTTGCCCAGAGCACTGACTTGAGCATCGGAGGGTTCCCATCAGAATCTTTGATCCTCGGAACTTTTTGTAGGCTCCTGAACGCGAGAAGCTCGTCGGAAGATTCTGGGGTCGCTGGAGAAGGCGATCGGACATTCACGGATGTCAAGGAGGGTGATCTGGCTATAACAGATTAGCGCACTAGATAAAGGGGTATACTAAAGAAAGGAGAGCTTTGTAATACTAAGCTACATGCCTTTGTCCCCTCTCAGACAATAATGGTAGTAACACGCGCTTAGAAAACTTCCACCAGTTATGCTGGGGGCATCTCCAACAGACTGAGCAACAGAAGCTCCCTCAAGCTCTCCAGCAAGAGCTCCATCAAGCTCTCCAGCAAGAGCACCATCAAGTTCACTAGTAAGAGCGCCACCACCACTCGCCGTCCAAACGGTCTCCTCTTCTATGGACAGCGACACGGGAGGAAGTTCAAGCAAGGGCACCAGCACCTCCCCTCCAGTCAACATGATTCCCTGGGGGGAGGATAGATCATCAGCAATGCTAGTATGCAGATTCTCACCCCTTTTAGATCAAAAAAGATGATGATGACAAAGCCCAAAAAGTCTCTACCAGACGTTAGAGAGCATCCTCATGATGAGCTGAGCAACAAAAATCCAGCCGCTCTACACCATCATCACCACTTCAAGCCACTCAAGCGAACCAACTCGTCGCCATTACCCAACAAGTCCAAACACTGGTGGCAGCTATCCAAAGGCTACAAGCACAACATTTCATGGCCACACAGTAGTTGCTGCTCAGGCCGGCCATCATTCCATTGACATGAGATCTCTCCACTGAGAAACTCACCGCCATCAAGCTTTCGAGCAAGAGCATCCATCAAGCTCACCAATAAGAGCATCCTCAAACTCAAGCTCTCTTGCAAGAGCACCATTAAGCTCTCTAGCAAGAGCACCATTAAGCTCTCAAGAGCCCCCTTAAGCTCTCCAGCAAGAGCTCCATTAAGCTCTCCAGTAAGAGCGCCACCACCACTCGCCATTCAAACGGTCTTTTCTCCCACGGACGGCGACACGGGAGGAAGTCCAAGCAAGGGTACCAGCACCTTCCCTCCAGTCAACATGATTCCCTGTAGGGGGCAGATCATCAGCAATACTAGTATGCAGATTCTCATCCCTTTAGATCAAAAAAGATAGTGATTACAAAGCCCAAAAGGTCTCTATTAGTCATTGGGGAGCAACCTCATGACGAGCTGAGCAACAGAAAGCTAGCCGCTCTACTCCACCATCGTCACCACTTCAAGCCACTCAAGCAGATCAGCTCGCCGCCATCACCCAACAAGTCCAAACACTGGTGGCAGCTGTCCAAAGGCTACAAGAGCAACATTTCATGGCCACACAGTAGTTGCTGCTCAGGCCAGCCATCATTCCACTGGCATGAGATCTTCCTACTGAGAAACTCATCGCCATCAAGCTCTCTAGCAAGAGCACCCATCAAGCTCACCAACAAGAGCATCCTCAACTCAAGCTCTTCCGCAAGAGCACCATCAGGCTATTTAGTAAGAGCCCTCTCAAGCTCGTCAGCAAGAGCACCATCAAGCTCACTAGCAAGAGCAACGACAAGCTTACCAATAAGCACCACAATCATAAAGCCCCCAAGCAAGGGCACTGGCACCTCTCACCATCAGTCGACATAATTTCTTAGGGGGCAGGTCGTCAACATGCTGAAGCATTCAAGTCAGCGAAAGGAGACAAACTCTCCCGAGACATTTCACAAAGGAGCTCCAGGCCATCCAAGTAAGACCTCCAGTCTTCTTACAATATAAAAATCAACTTCTCAACAGCAGATTGGCTGATAAAAATAAGAGAAGCTTCAAATACTACATCCAACTTGTCTCCTAAGCTGAGGGCTTATCTTTCAACAACCACTTAGGTCGGCGCGAAGAAATTTCAGAGGCGATTCCAAAAGGAGCTCGATGATCTCGCGACTGTCAGGTTACCCCCGAGCCGGTTGAAAAAACCCCTGAGGCGGTTCAAGACCGACGGTTCCGATGACACTCGAGTCGCCACTCGGGCCGATCAAAGAAACCCCTGAGGCGATTAAGAAGAAAAAGGACCTCGATGATTTTAGCAGCTCTCGGGTCACCACTCGGGCTGGCCGAAGAAACCCCCGAGGCGATTACGAAGAAAAAGGACTCCGACAACTTCAACAGCTCTCGGGTCACCACTTGGGCCGGCCGAAGAAACCCTCGAGGCGATTACGAAAAAAAGGACCTCGACGACTTCAACAGCTCTCGGGTCACCACTCGAGCCGGCCGAAGAAACCCTCGAGGCGGTTACGAAGAAAAAGGACTCCGACGACTTCAACAGCTCTCGGGTCACCACTCGGGCCGGCCGAAGAAATCCTGGAGGCGATTACAAAAAAAAGGACCCCGACGACTTTAGCAGCTCTCAGGTCACCACTTGGGTCGGCCGAAGAAGCCCTTGAGGCGGTTACGAAGAAAAAGGACCCCGATGACTTCAGTAGCTTTGGGGTCACTACTCGGGCCGGTCGAAGAAACCCCCAAGGCAGTTACGAAGAAAAAAGACTTTCGATAGTTTTGGCGACTGTCAGGTCACCCCTTGGGCCAGCCGAAGAAACCCCTAAGGCGGTTCCAAAAGGACCCCAACGGTTTCGCGACTATCAGGTCACCCCTGGGTCGGCCGAAGAAACCCTTGAGGCAGTTCAAGACTTTCGATGGTTCCAACGACTCTTGGGTCACCCCTCGGACCGGTCGAAGAAATCCCCGAGGTGGTTCCAAAAGGTCCCTGACAGTCTCAGCGACTCTCGGGTCACCACTTAGGTCGGCCGAAGAAACCCCCGAGGCGGTTGTAAAGAAAAAGGATCCTGATAGTCCAGACGGCTCTCGGGTCAACACTCGGGATGACCGAAGAAACCCCCGAGACGGTTCCAAAAAGGATCCCAGCGGTCTCAGCGACTCTCGGGTCACCACTCGGGCCGGCCAAAGAAACCTTTGAGGTGGTTCCAAAAAGCTTCCGACGGCCTAGATGGCTCTCGAGTCACCCCTCGGGCCGGCGTGAAGACACCCTTGAGGCAATTTCAAAAGGCTCTCGATGGCCTTAATTTTTCCTCAACGGCTTCATTTCAGCCTCAACGGCTCAACTCTGCCTCAGCGGCCAATGGCCAACCAGGTAAAGGCCTTAATTCAAATTATGCATTTGCAACAAATGGCAACAAATCGCCCTCAGCAAGTCAATTAGAAGTCCGAAGTCAACTCACAGTTTAGAGAGCAACTTTTAACTCAGTTGACGAGCATCCACTTTCAGACCTAATGTCAAAGAAAGAAGACCAAGTCAGCTTACAGCGGAAAAGATCAACTTCTCAGCTTACAGTTGATAGACATGCACTCTCAGACTCTCCACCGGAAGAGGATTGTTGGTTGCCCTCAGCCAATCAAAGGCAATCAGCCTACCTCCAATATTGCTTAAAGTTTTTGAGCAAGCAAATGCACAACTTCAGAGAGCATGCAGACATGGTCACATGCCCATACTAAGCAGACAAATTATCAAAAGTAGTAGGTTCCCCACTCAGAAGGGGTAAGAGCCCAAAGCAAGCTTGAAAAGACAAGTACAAAGATAAAGAAATTCTACACTCCTTTCGCTTGGCGAATGCAAGGCACACGGTCGCACAAGCTCAGGAGTGTGGGGGGCATCTAATGGGGCCAGTGAACCCCCATAGGCAACGGTGATCACACTGGGGCTGGCCCGTCCCAGTCGGCCTCATCCTCGTCGGCTCCATTCTCGTCGGCCTTGCCCATTCTCATCGGCCTCGCCCATCCAAGGCGGCCCTTCCTCCGGACTCGGCCCCAGCCTCCAAGGCGACCCCAGCTTCCTAGGTGGTCCTAGCCTCCCTAGCCTCCTATTCGGTCCCGGCTTCTTAGGTGGCCCCGGCTCCAAGGCGGCCCCGGCTTCCTGAGCGGCCCTTCCTTCGGACTCGGTCCTAGCTTCCTAGGCGGCCTTCCTTCGGACTTAGCCCTGGAGTCGGCCTTCTCTACTCGGCCCTGGAGTTAGCCTTTTCTACTCGGCCCCCTCGGTGTCGGCCTCAGCATCAACCCTAGAGTCGGCCTCGGCGCCCACATGGTCCACTACTGACTTCAATCGCCATGTGGCCCACCTACCACCTGCGGTCTCACGTGGCTCACCTGCTACTTGTGGCCCCCACATGCGTAGCTCCACCACTGTTCGCACATCTCTCCACTCTTCGCATAGGATAATAGATGTGCAACTTGAAAGACATATTTAGCAAGCCCCGTAACGATCGCCCACGATATCTAGCAAGCCTGTAACAGCCAGCTATAGCGATCCATGTTAGACGTTAGACGGGGCACGATCTGCAGCTCTGGTGGGTGGTTACACTTCGAATCTCACAGACTCCAAAGGTTAATAAATGGGTAAGAGGGACCCTCGATGAGGTAACGAACTCACAACACTCCTAAACGCTCATACTTGCTCAAACAGAGAGCATCTCTCTAAACCTCTCTCTTTCGAGCTTTCTCAAGCTCACGACTATTGCTCAGAGCATTGACTTGAGCGTCGGAGGGTCTCCACTGGAATCTTCGATTTTCGGGGCTTTTTGCAGGCTCCCAAACGTGAGAAGCTCGCCGGAAGATCCTGGCTTGCTGGAGAAGGCGATCGAACGCTCGCGGATGTTCGAGGAGGGTGATTTGGCAACAATAGTACCTATTTTTTGTGATTCAGTAAAATAAAATTGACATCAAAATATACTCAACTCATCTAAGCCTTTTCCAACTACATGGGGTCGGCTACATGAATCTGCTTCCTCCATTCTGCTTTATTCAGGATCAAGTCGATATTTAAATTATAAATAGTTACATTTTTTTTAATTATTTATGCTCATATTAGTTTAGGTCTACCTCTACCTCTATCCTTACCATGAATTGTTAAAAGATCGCTCTTTCTAACTGGAGCATCTAAAGGTCTACGTTGTATATGTCCAAACCACCGTAATTGATTTTCTCTCATTTTATCTTCAATTGGGGCTACTCCTATCATTTATCTTATATTTTATTTCTAATTCTATCTTTTAAAGTTTTACCACATATCCATTTTAACATACGCATTTCTGTTACACTTAATTTATTCACATGTTGTTTTAATATGCATATAGCATATGCGTGAGTTGGGTTGAATATTTCAGTGCTGGGACAGTGTGAAGTTAGGGAAAAGACTTTGTGCACCGAAGGCCAGTGCACAAAGACTTTTCCGTGAAGTTGGTTATTAACTTTTATTTTTTCTATATAGAATCTATGGTACTTCAAAATTTCTCATGGATATTTTTATGACCGTTAAATGGATGCACCAGGTTGTGACAATAATGTATCGGTGTCCATATATACTCCAATTGATTTTGACAGAGTGAAGCAATCTAGCTATTTGATTTTGGATGTCTGATTTTTGATGTGGAAACGTAATTTTGATTAGAGCAACTCTAAACCTGATAATATAGATTTTATGGGAAGATACCTAATATGTTGTTGCTAGTTGGATCTGTGGCTCAGCAAGGGGCATATTCTTTACCCCAATTGAATACTCCCTCTGAAGAACACATCTTAACATCAACCTCCAAGCTTATTCCATAATAACTAACATACAGGTTAATGTCAACTCTATGAATTATTGCTTGATTTTTCGAGCCAATGAAATTTTGGGTAAGAGAAGAACTTTCCATAACTTTTGATGTCAATATTAAGGAGAAAATCTTATTAGTTGTGTAGTATAAGATCATGAAGCATGAAGCTTTTAAGGTTTCTTCATAATTTGTTAGGGTTTGTGAGGTATGGGGTTGGATTGCGGCTTGGGATTGATGAATGACTGGTCCTTAACTTAAAATTTTGACTTTATTATTTCACTTTTTAGCGTTCATAATTATGATTCGGGAGTTCATTTAGCTAGTCATATCCAATTTTATGTTGCCATCATTGGCACATCCTTGAGTTTTAGGTGCAAGCAGCTTGTTTGGACTGAGTTATCATGGCCCAAGAAAGTTTAAATTGGATTAGAGGCATTAAAAAATTATATTTAGGCATAAGTTAGGGTTAAGGGTTTGCTAATTATGTTCTATGTATTTTATGGTTGATGCTGTTATGTAGATAACAAAGAAGAATAAATGGCTTTCTTTTAGTCCTGGTTCCCCTCTTCTCTTTTTAAGTAACTGGAGCGTATATAGTTGGATAAAAAGAATAAGCCTATTGTAGTGCTACCTAGGCAAACTGGATTGAGTGAGTAAAAAGTTGGTTGTCGGTTTTTTTTTCAAATTGTCCTTTACTCTTCCCTTAAGATGCCATCCTGGAAACAAAATGGCTGTGTGGTGGGAAAAAGTGGGTCAAGGGATTTGTTCCCTTTAAATCCCTGTATCAAACCGGGTTGTAATGGACTATGCACGCTCATTAATTCTCTGAATGGACTGCAAAGTCCATGCAGTTAAGAGACTGAAAAAGTTGTGAAATGTGCTGCAGAAAGTCCAGGTGCTACATAGTAGGACAGCACAAGTCCAATTGTCTCCTTAGGCAGAAATTCAGGTTTGTCTGGTGGTAGCTAATGATTCATGATCCTTACTCTAAAAGCTGCCTTTTGATAATTGATAATTCCTTCTTTATGATTCTTTTTCCTTATTCAGCAATTGCAAGGACACATATGGAGATAAATTTTAGAATATAACTGTGAATCGTTTTATATTTTAGATGATTTTGGTGCAAGAAATTTGTTGAATTAATGCAAGTAGGCATATGTTTATAAGCATGGAACCATCTGTCTTCACATATAGAGAATAGGTCCTAGGATATTTCCACTCGGGTCTTTGCATATAGTATGTTGCAGGATATTTTTGCCTTACATAATTCAGATTATTCATTTGAAATGCTAGTAATTATTTAAGAAATCAATCAGTTATTGGTATGTCTCGGTTTCAAACATTAAAACTTTCATTTTGTAAATAGGAAACAGGTTTTCTGTATGAGAACAGCATTGGCTTCCCTAGTATCTTTGCATTTACCTGATTCAGCTTAAAGTTATGCTGAGCATGTTTTCTTGCTTTCTATCCATTGATATAGGCTTGCATATCGACAAAGTTTTTACGTGTTTTTTTGTGTTAAACTTTGTGTATATTTTTGTTATTGTTGTTCGATCAAAATGCTTCTTATTCTTTAGTATCATATTTTTCATCATTATCTCTCTCACAGCACTCTAATTTACCCATTATCATGACAATTCACTGTTTATGATGTCAGATTTCCGGGTAAAGCTCTTGGAGTCAAAATTGTGGGCCAAGCTGCGTCCTCTGCTCCTGCCCCTGCAGCAGAGCCTGCAAAGGTAATCTTTTCCCCCCCTTTTTCATTCATTTCCTATCTGTTGTCTCTGTTAGGAGGCTTGTAGGTCTGGGGATAGTGTTTGTTCTGATAGTCGTCTCTCTCTCTCTCTCTCTCTCTCTCTCACACACACACACACAAAAAAAAAAGAAAAAAAATCTTCCTCTTTCAAATGTGACAGAGTGAATCATATAACCATATGTTCTGTATGATAAGGTTAATTCTTTCTTTCTACAGACACAATTTGTCACTGCATATTTTGATAGTTGTCTCTTGATACCAAGAGGTCCAAATTGTGCATTAGAATTAGGAATAATGATTGCATATTTTGATAGTTTTTCTTCTGATACCAAGTGGTTCAAGTTGTGCACTAGAATCATCTTGATTTAGCATTGGTCCAAATTGCTTCCATCAAAGTTTCAGTAGCAGACACCATCGTTATATTGCAATGGATCCCTGCAAGAACTGTTATTAACCATTACAGTGGTTATGATGCCATTGATTGTCGTAAGCATCCAGATGGAGATTGTTGGAGCTTAAAATATGGACTGTTATCTGCCATAGTGACAGGGATTAATGGTCAATAGTGGAATAATTTTGTTATTTGCTCCAGGACTCTTTTGAAGTAGAAAAAGTATTCTTTTATCAGTGATAACAACTGATATCTGGCATTACAACAAGAAATAATATTTGATAGTGGATTTAAAATGGTTATTTGCCCCACAACACTTGAAGAGGAAAATTTTATCTGTTTAGCTGAATCAAAAATATTTTCCAGCTTAAAAAGATTTGAATTTAAATATGATGCTATTTTGTTAAATGAACAGTTAGGGAGTTAAATTATGACCATTATTTCTTCTGTATTAATGGTTATTATACTGAAACCGTGGTCAAATAACCGCTGTTATCCGATGAATCGTTGTTTGTACATATAATACAACATGTCCCTCTGAAACATTATATTAATGGTTATTATTTAAACACTGGCTGTCATTGATATCAGGGCATGTGCAGTCTTAATACCTGGAGTGGTGAGTTGGGTGGTTATATGACTTGTATTACAATGTGCTTGTCAAATTACAGTTGTTTTAATGTTGGTTTCTTTTAGCTTCCTACAATCCATTGTTTTTGTGTGTTAAGTTGGCCCTTTTAAAATATTCTTCAAGATAGGCTGCCAGTCTACCTACCTCTCAGCTTAATTTATCTTTCTTATATTGCGAATGCTTCTCCTTTCAATCTTCAACTGAAGAACACTTAATGTGCTTCCTGAAGGCCTCAGAGGAGGATGATGATGATATAGATCTCTTCGGTGATGAGACAGAGGAGGAGAAGGCGGCGGCGGCAGAGAGGGAGGCTGCTGTTAAAGCCTCTTCCAAGAAAAAAGAAAGTATGCTCTTCTGGACTTTATGTTTGTTTGGTTATCATTTAGGAAGATGAGTTACTTCTGTATTCAACCTTTCTCTTTCAGTCATAATGATTATGGTCTTGTTATCATAAGTTGCTAGTCAAAATATCCAAGATGCTCATGTGATTTTTGTTCTCAGGTGGAAAGTCATCTGTCCTAATGGATATCAAGCCTTGGGATGATGAAACTGACATGAAGAAGCTGGAGGAGGCTGTTCGCAGCATTGAGATGCCAGGCCTCTTGTGGGGAGCATGTGCGTCCTTCTATCCGTTGTCCATCTATATTGTGCATTTTTAATTTTTTTTTTAATAAAAAACTAAAAACTGACCTTTGCTTGGTATTATGTAATTGCAGCAAAGCTTGTGCCTGTGGGTTATGGCATCAAGAAGCTGACGATCATGTTAACCATCGTCGATGACCTCGTATCTGTTGACACCCTTATTGAGGAGCATCTCACTGTGGAGCCTTGCAATGAGCATGTTCAGAGCTGTGACATTGTGGCCTTCAATAAAATCTAGACGTGTCTCGACCATTTAATTTATGTGAACCGGCTGTGGTAAAACCTTGTTTTTTTTTTTAAGTTCCTTTTGAGACATTGGTTTTGATGAGTATTATGAGATTGTCTATCTGGCCGCAAGGGACGTAGTAGGGACTTTTGTTTGAAAGATCTGTCTGTTAGGCTGTCATGTTACTTTATTCTATTTTACATGAGTTTTTGGAATCCTACGTGATGAATTATTTTACTTGATGAAATTTGAGAGAGTAAATTTGGACGCAACTATGAAAGCTGTTCCATGATGTAATGATGATCAAGAACAATTAGTGTGAACTACGAAGAAGCTGCAGTTGTTAACATGCAGGACGGGCATCAAAGTCCTACACGTATAACAACGGCGCTCTTGTTTGATGCATGTAAACAATAAGGGAAAGTATATTGCTTTTGGTGCAGCAAGTCTTATGTGGGCTGTATCGTTCCTTCTTATTGGTCCATATGAATCCCATGTGGTCTGACGCGATGTGATAGAATAGCAGGAAGATAATGTTACTTTTTGATCGTGATATCTATTAAAAATCGTTCAGTCTTTCATCATTAGTGTGCAGACGAAAATGTTCTTTCCCTTCAGTCTACTTTAATTTGCCATCTTATTTGAATTTTACTGATAAAAAACTCTATCTGATTGTAAAACATTCTTTCTATGGATGATGGTGCCGCGGAGCGGGAGTCTGGGGTTGAGGTTATGGTTTATAAGCTTGACGATGACTTTCAGATCTCCTATCAGATAAGATGGCGGGTAGAAGTAGGCATGCATGAGGGTGTTAGTTTGGACCAGCATCATCGCCTTGGCGTACCTTGATGGAAGGGGATCGGTCCCTTTGGTGCTAGCTTTTGATGATTCTCAGCTTTGGTTCATTTGTTCCTTAAACTCTAACTTCTTAACAGCTTTGCTGCTCAAAAATCATTAGTTTAACTAGGGTGTCGTAGGTTTTAAATTAATGCTTTGTCTTAACGTTTTCTGAACGGGTGTCTTAGATTTTGAACTATGGTATCGTAGGTTTTGAACTAGAGTATCATGGGTTTTCAACTAGGGTGTCGTAGGTTTGAACTAATACTTTGTCTTAACGTTTTCTGAATGGGTGTCGTAGGTTTTGAACTAGGGTGTCATGGGTTTTCAACTAGGGTGTCGTGGGTTTTCAACTAGGGTGTCGTAGGTTTTGAACTAATGCTTTGTCTTAACGTTTTTGAATGGGTATCGTAGGTTTTGAAGTAGGGTATTGTAGGTTTTGAACTAGGGTATCGTGGGTTTTCAACTAGGATGTCGTAGGTTTTGAACTGATGCTTTGTCTTAATGTTTTCTGAATGGGTGTCGTAGGTTTTGAACTAGGATGTCCTAGGTTTTGAACTAGGGTATCGTGGGTTTTCAACTAGGATGTCGTAGGTTTTGAATCGATGCTTTGTCTTAACATTTTCTGAATGGGTGTCGTAATTTTAAATTAGGGTATCGTAGGTTTTCAACTAGAGTGTCATAGGCCTAATCTTCATCTTGAGGACCTTCCTTCCCACCAATGTAGCAAAGAAGAGGGCAATACAAGGGGACCCAATGTCGTGATGTTGGTCTTCGAGGCATCGCCAGCAACGCCCATAAGATCTTTTGAAAGAGAGGCACGCCATAGATCTTTTGAAAGAGAGCACCAATTTTCCCGTTAGCATCCTCTTTCTGGGTGACACAGCTGAAGCACTTATCATCAGCACCTTTGTGGGTTCGAACCGTATGAACCCGTTGGTACTTGGAGCGGCGGCGGTCAGAGCTCCTGAGAGAAGGATGGCAGCCCCGCCCAATTTTCCCGTTAGCATCCTCTTTCTGGGTGACACAGCTGAATGGCAGCCCCGCCCAATTTTCCCGTTAGCATCCTCTTCCTGGGTGACACAGCTGAAGCACTTATCATCAGCACCTTTGTGGGTTCGAACCGTATGAACCCGTTGGTACTTGGAGCGGCGGCGGTCAGAGCTCCTGTTGGAGAGAAGGATGGCAGCCCCGCCCATTCGGAACAAGCAGTTGGAAACGAGCATGGACCGATTGTTGCTGAAGTACCAGTTCAAGGTGATGTTCTCCATGCTGACAACCAAGGCATAGGTACCGGGGTGAACTTGAAGGAGATCCTTGGCAAGATCAATAGAAAGCATCCCAGCGCTGCAGCCCATCCCACCCAAGTTAAAGCTCACGATGTTTCCTCGAAGCTTGTAATGGTTGACGACCATGGCAGAAAGAGAGGGAGTCGGGTTGAACAAGCTACAGTTCACAACTAACATTCTGATGTCCTTGGGCTTCACATTAGTCTTGGTGAAGAGTTCATCGATGGCGCCTGTTGCTGTCAAATCACTTTTGATGAGCACCGGGCGAGCTGAGATATCTGCAGACCTTCAAGGATGTAGAAGGTCACCGTCTCCTTCTTGGGGCCTGCAAGAAAAGTCCCGGACCAGTGATTCCGGTGGAGACCCTCCGACGCCTAAGTTAGTGACATGTAGAACAGTAGAATTCTTTGGAAGAGAAAGTAGAGAGTGATCCCCCCTTCCCCGTTGGGGGATTGGGATCTTTATATACCTGTTCGGGGGTCCCTCTTACCCTTCATTGGTAACAGCTGAGTAATATCTTCCGTTCTTCGTAGGTGGGCACACTAACTGCTAAACGTATGTCATAAGTACGCCTCTCAATTTTTGAAAACTGTCCATGACCTTAGTAATTGCCGGTTCATAATATTTGGTGACCGCCCGTGATCCTGGTAAAGCCACGTGGAATTGCTTGCGTGGCCCAGCTCATGCCTTTGGATGAGTTTGCATGGCACTGTTCACGTACAAGGCTTTGTTCACTTGCATGGCACTATTAACGGCGAGGGAGCTTGGCAGCTTGGAGGTGTCGGTCTTCAGGGCCGACGATCTTCAAGGTGCCGGCCTTGGGGTGCCGGTCTTCGAGGTGCTGGCCTTAGTGGTGCCGGTCTTCGAGGTGCCGACTTTGGAGGTGTCGGTCTTCGAGGTGCCGGCCTTGGCGGTGCCGGTCTTCGAGGTGCCGGCCTTGGGGGTGCCGGCCTTGGTGGTGCCGGTCTTCGAGGTGCCGATTTTGGAGGTACCGGTCTTCGAGGTGCCGGCCTTGGTGGTGCCGGTCTTCGAGGTGCCGGCCTTGGGGTGCTGGTCTTCGAGGTACCGGCCTTGGTGGTGCCGGTCTTTGAGGTGCCGGCCTTGGTGGTGCCGGTCTTCGAGGTGCCGGCCTTGGTGGTGCCGGCCTTCGAGGTGCCAGCCTTGGGGGTGCCGGTCTTCGAGGTGCCGGCCTTGGAGGTGCCGGTCTTCAGGGCCGACGGTCTTCCAAGTGCCGGCCTTGGGGGTGCCGGTCTTCGAGGTGCCGGCCTTGGTGGTGCCGGTCTTCGAGGTGCCGGCTTTGAGGTGTCGGTCTTCGAGGTGCCGGCTTTGGAGGTGCCGGTCTTCGAGGTGCCGGCCTTGGAGGTGCCGGTCTTTGAGGTGTCGGTATTCGGGGTCGACGGTCTTTGAGGTGCCGGCCTTGGGGGTGCCGATCTTCGAGGTGCCGGCCTTGGGGGTGCCGGTCTTCGAGGTGCCGGCCTTGGTGGTGCCGGTCTTGGAGGTGCCAGCCTTGGAGGTGCCGCTCTTCGAGGTGCCGGCCTTGGAGGTGCTGGTCTTGGAGGTGCCGGCCTTGGGGTGCCGATCTTCGAGGTGCCGGCCTTGAAGGTGCCGGTCTTCGAGGTGCCGGTCTTGGAGGTGCCGGCCTTGGAGGTGCCGGTCTTCGAGGTGCCGGCCTTGGGGGTGCCGGTCTTCGAGGTGCCGGCCTTGGGGGTGCCAGTCTTCGAGGTGCCGGCATTGGAGGTGCCGGTCTTCGAGGTGTCGGTCTTCGGGGCCGACGGTCTTCGAGGTGCCGGCTTTGGGGGTGCCGGTCTTCGAGGTGCCGGCCTTGGTGGTGCCAGTCTTCGAGGTGCCAGCCTTGAAGGTGCCGGTCTTGGAGGTACCGGTCTTGGGGTGCCGATCTTGGAGGTGCCGGTCTTGGAGGTGCCGGCATTGGAGGTGCCGGTCTTCGAGGTGTCGGTCTTCGGGGCCAACGGTCTTCGAGGTGCTGGCCTTGGGGGTGCCGGTCTTCGAGGTGCCGGCCTTGGAGGTGCCGGCCTTGGTGGTGCCGGCCTTGGAGGTCATCCAAAATTTTTTTATTCTCCATGGGGTCAACTGGCTCCATCAACTGCCCCCCACACTCCTTGAACTTGCGTGCCCTGCATCAGCTAAGCGAAAGGAGTGTAGAACTTCAAGAAATTTTTTGGAGGCAATGGATTACCCCATGTCCGCCACTGGAAGCAGCGTACGCTAACTTTTTGGGGGGATGCTCGTCAGTTAGCCGTTGAGGCAAAGTTGAGGCCGTCGAGAACCTTTCGAACCCCGAAGGATGAGCAGAAGGTGCTTGGGCCAGGCTCAGGTGCATTTTTCTTTAAAGAAATTGGTCTCCTTCTGCAGGGTAGATCTGCCCCCCAGGAAACTCTGTTGATTGGAATCTGTAGGTCTTGAGCTTGAGGGTGCCGACACGGAGCTGGTCTTGAGGTGTCGACGCGGAGTCGGTCTTTGGTGGTTTTCCTGTAACGCATCCCGACACTGATGAAAAGAAACTTTTTTCTCAGTGTAGTATACTTAGCTTTTTCGCAGCTGTTTGCCTTTGCGGGTCTTTGGTGCCGACGCGGAGCCGGTGTTTGGTACCAACGCGGAGTCGGTCTTTGTCGCCGACACGGGGTCGGTCTTTGGTGCCGACACGGGGTCGGTCTTTGGTGCCGACGTGGAGGTCAGTCTTCTGTGCCGACGCGAGGCCGGTCTTTGTGCCTGGCTGGCCAGGGCTTTTTGATGCCGATGTGGAGGTCGGTCTTCTATGCCGATGCGGAGGCCGGTCTTTGTGCCTAGCTGGCCAGGGCTTTTTGATGCCGACGCGGAGGTCGGTCTTCTGTGCCGACGTGGAGGCCGGTCTTTGTGCCTGGCTGGCCAGGGCTTTTTGATGCCGACGTGGAGGTCGGTCTTCTGTGCCGACGCGGAGGCCGGTCTTTGTGCCTGGCTGGCAGGGCTTTTTGATGCCGACGCGGAGGTCGGTCTTCTGTGCCGACACGGAGGCGGTTTTTGTGCCTGGCTGGCCAGGGCTTTTTGATGCCGACACGGAGGTCGGTCTTCTGTGCCGACGCGGAGGCCGGTCTTTGTGCCTGGCTGGCCAGGGCTTTTTGATGCCGACGCGAAGGTCGATCTTCTGTGCCGACGCAGAGGCTGGTCTTTGTGCCTGGCTGGCCAGGGTTTTTTGATGCCGATGCGGAGGTCGGTCTTCTGTGCCATGCGGGGACCGGTCTTTGTGCCTGGCTGGCCAGGGCTTTTTGATGCCGACGCAGAGGTCGATCTTATGTGCCAACGCGAAGGCCGGTCTTTGTGCTTGGCTGGCCAGGGCTTTTTGATGCCGACGCGGAGGTCGATCTTCTGTGCCGATGCGGAGGCCGGTCTTTGTGCCTAGCTGGCCAGGGCTTTTTGATGCCGACGCGGAGGTCGGTCTTTTGTGCCAACGCGGGGCCGGTCTTTGTGCCTGGCTGGCCAGGGCTTTTTGATGTCGACGCGGAGGTCGGTCTTTGTTGAACAGAGCGACCATTCGAGGAAGTAATGAATAGACTTTGAAGAGCTATCTGTCAAGTGGGTTCAAATTTAACGAAAGTAGTATATTACTGATAATATCGGCGTAAGTTGTCGGCGTTTCAAGTGTGTGGAAGCGATTTTCCGTCCAGTTCTTCAACTCTGTACGCCCCATGGTGAAGAATTCTTTGATGCGGTACAGTCCTTCCCATCTCGGTACCAGCTTGCCTCTCTCCGTTGGCTTTGATACTTCAGCTCGTCTTAGAACAAGGTCTCCCAGGCGGAATGTCTTGGGTCGTACTCGGGCGTTGTAGTATCTGGCTGCTCATTGACGGAAGGCCGCCATGCGAAGTTATGCTTGGTCCCGCAACTCTTCCACTAGATCTAGATCGGCCCGCAGTTGATTTGGGTTGTTCTCTTCGTGGTATAGCTCTGTCCGGGAACTGGGGACACCTATCTCCACTGGAATGACTGCCTCGGTCCCAAAGACCAGGCTGAAAGGAGTTTCCCCTGTGGGGGCTCGTGGTGTCGTGTGGTATGCCCACAATACGCTGGGGAGTTCTTCTACCCAGCGCCCCTTGCAGCCATCTAGGCGGGCTCTAAGTCCTTGAAGGATAATGCGATTGGTCACCTTGGCTGCGCCATTGGTCTGGGGGTGCGCCACAGAGGTGAACCGCTGATGAATGCCCAGGCCGCTGCAGAATTTCCAAAAGGCTGTGTTGTCAAATTGTTGGCCATTATCTGTGACAAGGGTGTGCGGCAGTCCAAATCGGCATACGACCAACTTTCATAAGAAGGATCTTACTTTGCTTTCCATGATTTTGGCGAGGGCCTCAGCCTCAATCCATTTGATAAAATGATCAACTGCTACCACTAGGAACTTACGTTGTCCGAAGGCTGGAGGAAATGGTCCCAAGATGTTCATACCCCACTGGGCGAAGGGCCAGGGCGCGGCCAGGGGGGTTAGCTGGGACGCCGGCTGATGTTGAATATTAGTGTGACGTTGGCAGTGTCGCACCTTTTGACAAGCTCAGACGCATCCTTCTTCATTGTCAGCCAGTAATACCCTTGCCGTAGGGCTTTGTATGCGAGCGCCCTACCCCCCAGATGGCTTCCGCATATACCTTCATGTATCTCCCGCAAGATGTAATCTGCTTCGGTGGGGCCAACACACTTGAGAACTGGGTATGAGAACAACCTGCGATAGAGTTTTCCATCCATTATGAAGAATTTCGGAGTTCGTCTCTTGAGTTTCTTGGCTTCGGCAGGGTCTTCTGGGAGGGTACCGTTGGTAAGGTATCGGATGTAGGGATCCATCCAGGAAGGCTCCTGCTCAATTGGCAGAGTTTCTCTTGTTGTGTCAATACTTGGGGCTTCTAGATGCTCCACATAAGCCTTTCCCAACGTTCCATCAGCTGAGGTGGTGAGATGGGACAGGGCGTCGGCCCTAGCATTTTCCCCTCGGGGGATATAGCTAACACTGAAATATGCCAAGTGAGAAGCCTATGACCGTACCATACTTAGGTAGCGGGACATGATGGGATCTTTTGCTTCATACTCTCCCGCGATTTGGCCAGTGACCAACTGGGAGTCAGTGAATGCCCTAAGGCGCTTCACCCCGAGCTCTCGGGCTAACTTTATCCCAGCCAACAGAGCTTCATATTCTGCCTGGTTATTGGTGGCTGGAAAGAGGAAACGGAGTGCGCACTCGGCTACAACTCCATCCGGGTTGGCCAAGATGAGGCCTGCTCCGCTCCCTTGAGAATTTGACGCCCCGTCTACATGCAGAACCCATTCGTCGTCTCTGGTGTCAAAAGGTGAGGGGTCCACCGAGGCCTCTCGGGCCGCTCCTCGCTCCAAGTGCACTCGACCAAAAAATCTGCCAGGGCCTGAGATTTTATGGCTGACCGAGGGCGAAAAGATAGATCAAATTTCTCCAACTTGAGCGCCCACTTCGCCAACCGACCTGAAGTATCTGGGCGAGTGAGAATTGTCCTCAGAGGTTGGTCTATGATCACTGTAATCGGGTGGGCTTGGAAGTATGGCCGTAGGCGTTGAGCAGACACGATCAAGGCAAATATGATCTTCTCAATCTTCGAGTATCTGGTCTCCGCATCGTGGAGCACCTTACTTGTATAATACACCGGTTTTTGCATGCCATTGGTGTCCACACGGACCAATACAGAACTAACGGCCTCGGGAGAAGCTGCGAGGTACAGAAGGAGTTCTTCTCCACCTATTGGCTTGGATAATAGTGGCGGGATAGAGAGGAATTCCTTTAGTCCCTCAAACGCCTTCTGACATTCCTTCGTCCATTCGAATCCGTTGACCTTGCGGAGGGCCCTGAAGAAAGACAGGCATCTCTCGGCGGACCTGGATAGGAAACGGCTTAAGGCTGCCACCCTCCCCGTCAGGCGTTGTATTTCTTTCTTGTTGGTAGGTGACCTCATGTCCAGAATGGCTTGAACTTTGTCTGGATTTGCCTCGATCCCTTGGTGGGTCACCATGAAACCCAAGAACTTTCTGGCTGTCACTCCAAATGCACACTTGCGCGGATTCAACCTCATTTGGCATCGACGAAGGTTGTCAAAAGTCTCCGTTAGGTCGGTGATATGGTCGATGGCATGGATACTTTTGGTCAACATGTCATCTACGTATACCTCCATATTGCATCCTATCTAGTTCTCGAAGACTTTATTCATTAGCCTTTGGTAGGTGGCTCCCGTGTTCTTTAATCCAAATGGCATCACCTTGTAGCAATACAGCCCCTTCTTAGTTATGAAGGAGGTGGCTTCCTCATCCACCGAGTTCATCCTGATCTGATTGTATCCGGAGAAAGCATCCATGAAACTAAGGACCTCATGACCGGATGTAGCGTCCACCAGCTGATCGATCCGAGGTAAGGAAAGCTGTCTTTGGGGCATGCTTTGTTGAGATCAGTGAAGTCTACACACATCCTCCAGCTCTCATTAGTCTTGCGAACCATTACCATGTTGGCCAACCACTCGGGGTAGTGAACTTCCGGACATGCCCTGCGGCCACCAGCTTGCGAACCTCCTCGTCGATAGCTCTCTATTTGTCCGGAGCGAAGCTCCTTTTCTTCTGTCGGACTGGCTGACACTTTGGCTTAAGGTTGAGCTGATGAGTGATTACCTCCTCAGGGACACCTGGCATGTTGGCGGCAGACCAGGCGAAGACGTCAGCGTTGGCTAGCAGGAAGGCGAGGAGTCGATTGCGCGCCTCTTCGGGCAGTAGTGCCCCGACCTGGATGGTCCTTGTTGGTTCATCTCCTAAGGAAAAGTCAGAAGGTGCTCGGCCAGCTCCCCCTCCCTCCCGGGTCTCGGGGGTCAAGCGGCCCAGAGGTCATTGCTGACGCGGCCTCCAATGGACTGGGAGACAAGTGGTAGCATAGCGGCGGCGGGCTTTGTTCTCCTTTCATTTCTTCAACTCCTTCGTTGGTGGGGAATCTTACCAACAATCTCTTGGTGGAGATGACAACATCTAGCATATTCAACCCTGGTCTCCCCAAGATGGCGTTGTAAGCCAGCGGGACCCGAACCACCAGGAAGTTTATGACCGCCGTGCTTTGACGAGGCGATGTCCCAGCCGTGACAGGGAGGGCAATTTCTCCCTCGGCGCTCAGAGAGTCTCCCGTGAAGCCCATAAAGGCGTAGTGACAGGCCGAAGGGAAGACTCAGAGAGGTTCATTCGAACAAAAGCCTCATAGCTCAGACGTTCACAGAACTACCACTATCAACTAAGATTCGTTTCATAGGATGCCTGGCTATGGTCATGGATACCACCACGCCATCGTCGTTTTTGTTGACTACTCCATCTAAGTCCTTTCCAAAGAAAGGAATTACTGGGTCTACTCCTTCCCGCTGTCTCTTTGAACTGCCGCCTGCCCCCCAGGCAATCATGGCTATGGTCTTCTCCATAGGGGCGTTGTCTGCACCGGCCTAGTGTAGGAGGCACCGCTGGGCCTCGAGTAGGAGGGTTTCCCCTTCGGACAAACTTGCCCAAGTGACCTGCTGGACAAGCTCTTCAATGGCCCTCTTCAGGTGGCGGCAGTCTTCAGTGTCGTGGCCATAATCTCGGTGATACCGACAGTAGAGCTCTTTATTGCGGGGGGTCCCCGACCTCAGGGGGAGCGGACGCTTGAAGTAAGGTTCTTCCTCAATTTCCAGCAGGATGTGGGATATCGGAGCCATGAGGGGAGTGAATCGCTCCTTAGGAACAAGCTGGCCGGCGGTCTGGGGGTGAGGGGGCTCAGTCTTCCGAGGTCGCGCTTTGGCCTGATCGGTGGGCATTGGTTTCTTATTAGGATTTTTATCAGCCTCCCTCCTAGAGGAATCTGCCTCGTCCGCACGGATGTATTTTTGTGCTCGGCTTAGAAGTTCAGCATAAGAGCTCAGGGGCTTCTTGTCTAGAGAATAGGTGAACCTGGAAGGATGAAGTCCCGCTTTAATGCCAAGGTGGCTACGGAATCATCTAGATTATATACCTCAGCACTGCGTCCTTGAACCGGGCGACAAAGTCTTTTAGGGTCTCGCCGCTCCTCTGCTGGACAGCAAATAGACTATCCGCCACTCGTGGGATCTTCCGGCTAGCATTAAAGTGGGCCAGGAAAGCTCGCTCGAGATGACGGAATGAATCGATGCTGCGTGGTGGCAGACGGGAATACCATGCACGTGCTGCCTTTCGGAGGGTGGCCGAAAGGCGACACATAGAAGGGAGTCGTCGCTCCCTGGACCCGCATAAAGACCTTGTAGCTCTCCAGGTGGTCCAATGGGTCCGTCGTGCCGTCGTATGGATCCAGTTATGGGAGATGGAAACGGGTGGGACCGGTTCCTCCATGATCTGTCGGGAAAGCGGGGGGCGATGGTCGTAGTCGCTCCATGAGGATTGGTGATCCGGCGGCTAAGCTCCTCCAACCGTCGGTGATACTCGTCGAGCCGTCGGGTAGTCTTCCGCTGGGCGTCGTCTGTAGAAGAATCAGAAGATGAAGCTGGGGCAGGCCGCGAGGTAAGGAACGCGCCCATCTGGATCCGTCTTGGCGTCGATAGGAGCGACCAGAATGATGGGAATGGGACCGCCGTCGCCTGAGGCCTCTCGGGGATGGGGCTCAGGAGGCGAGCGATGGGAAAGGGACCGTCGCCATTTTGAGGCCCCTCGACGATGTGGTCCCGAAGGCGAGCGGGAGAGAGACCGTCATCGCTTTGAGGCATCTTGACGGCGATCTCCCGAAAGTGAGTGATGGGAGGCCTCGGGCGGGGTCCCGCCCTGATGGGATAGAACTGTTCCCCGCACCCGTTCGCCGGGGGAGGGAGCTGAGGTGTGGCTGCAAAGTAGCGTTCCTGCAATCCCCGTACCACCGCCGCTAGGTTCTGAACTTGGTGAGATAGAACCTCCAGCCGGTCAGGCTGGCTCATCTGGGCGGGGGTGGAACACGGAGGTTGGCCTCCGCTTGTTCAGCCCGCGGAATGCGCTCCGCGGCTTGCTGGTGGAAGCCTCCTGTGCTCGTGTGGTCACCATCGTCTCTTTCGCAGAATCGGAGTCTGTCACAGGGAGAACTAGCGTTCCCCTTCCTGGCGCGCCAATCTATTGCTGCCAAATCACTTTTGATGAGCGCCGGGCGAGCTGAGATCTCTGCAGACCTTCGAGGATGTAGAAGGGTCACGTCTCCTTCTAAGGGCCTGCAAGAAAAGTTCGGACCGGTGATTCCGGTGGGGACCCTCCGACGCCCAAGTTAGTGACTTGTAGAATAGTAGAATTTTTTTGATGAGAAAGTAGAGAGTGATCCCCCCTTCCCCGTTGGGGGATTGGGTCTTTATATACCTGTTCGGGGGTCCCTCTTACCCTTCACTGGTAACAGCCGAGTAATATCTTCCGTTCTTCGTAGGTGGGCGCACTAACTGCTAAACGTATGTCATAAGTACGCCTCTCAATTTCTTGGAAACCATCCATGACCATAGTAATTACCGGTTCATAATATTTGGTGACCGTCCGTGATCCTGGTAAAGCCACATGGAATTGCTTGCGTGGCCCAGCTCATGCCTTTGGATGAGTTTGCATGGCACTATTCACGTACAAGGCTTTGTTCACTTGCATGACACTGTTAACAGCGAGGGAGCTTGGCAGCTTGGAGGTGTCGGTCTTCAGGGCCAACGGTCTTCGAGGTGCCGGCCTTGGTGGTGCCGGTCTTCGAGGTGCCGGCCTTGGGGGTGCCCGTCTTCGAGGTGCCGGCTTTGGAGGTGTCGGTCTTCGAGGTGCCGGCCTTGGTGGTGCCGGTCTTCGAGGTGCCGGCCTTGGTGGTGCCGGTCTTTGAGGTGCTAGTTTTGGAGGTGCCGGTCTTCGAGGTGTCGGCCTTGGAGGTGCCGGTCTTTGAGGTGCCGGCCTTGGTGGTGCCGGTCTTCGAGGTGCCGGCCTTGGTGGTGACAGTCTTTGAGGTGCCGGTTTTGAAGGTGTCGGTCTTCGAGGTGCCGGCCTTGGAGGTGCCGGTCTTTGAGGTGCCGGCCTTGGTGGTGCCGGTCTTCGAGGTGCCGGCCTTGGGGGTGCCGATCTTCGAGGTGCCGGCCTTGGAGGTGCCGGTCTCAGGGCGACGGTCTTCAAGGTGCCGGCCTTGGGGGTGCCGGCCTTGGTGGTGCCGGTCTTCGAGGTGCCGGCCTTGGGGGTGCCGGTCTTAGAGGTGCCGACTTTGGAGGTGCCGGTCTTTGAGGTGCCGGCCTTGGTGGTGCTGGTCTTCGAGGTGCCGGCTTTGGAGGTGCCAGTCTTCGAGGTGCCGGCCTTGGAGGTGCCGGTCTTTGAGGTGTCGGTATTCGGGGCCGACGGTCTTCGAGGTGCCGGCCTTGGGGGTGCCGGTCTGGAGGTGCCGGCCTTGGGGGTGCCGGTCTTCGAGGTGCCGGCCTTGGAGGGGGTGCCGGTCTTCGAGGTGCCGGCCTTGGGGGTGCCGGTGGTCTTCGAGGTGCCGGCCTTGGGGGTGCCGGTCTTTGAGGTGCCGGCCTTGGGGTGCCAGTCTTCGAGGTACCGGCCTTGGTGGTGCCGGTCTTCGAGGTGCCGGCCTTGGGGTGCCGGTCTTCGAGGTGCCGGCCTTGGAGGTACCGGTCTTCGAGGTGCCGGCCTTGGGGTTGCCGGTCTTGGAGGTGCCGGCATTGGAGGTGCCGGACTTCGAGGTGTCGGTCTTCGGGGCCGACGGTCTTCGAGGTGCCGACCTTGGGGGTGCCGGTCTTGGAGGTGCCGGCCTTGGAGGTCGTCCAAAAAATTTTTTATTCTCCATGGGGTCAACTGGCTCCATCAGTGCCGAACATGACAGCCCGGGCTTCCTTCCTGGCCTCGGCCATTGAAGGATTGGGGGGAACATTGAGGACAGCATCGGGGAGGTAAGTGTTTTCGCCAATGCCGGACCTTTCAAGGATCTTACACTGGAATTCAAGGTTCTCGTCCGTCAACGAGCCCGTCAGCGTGGACCGCTCCATAAAGATTTGCCTGGTGCACCGCCGGGAGTCCTCGGGTTTGTAGCATGCGAAGTTGACGAGGTAGACGGGCCGAGGGCGGGTGAGGAAGTAAAGGGAGGAAGACAAGGAGCATGGAGACCCAAGTTGAAAACCCACGACAACCTAGTTTAAAACCCATGACACCCTAGTTTAAAACCTACGACACCCATTCAGAAAACGTTAAGACAAAGCATCATTTCAAAACCTATGATACCCTAGTTGAAAACCCATGATACCCTAGTTCAAAACCTACGACACCCTACTTCAAAACCCATGACACCCATTTAGAAAACGTTAAGACAAAGCATCAGTTCAAAACCTATGACACCCTAGTTGAAAACCCATGACACCCTAATTGAAAACCCACGATACCCTAGTTCAAAACCTATGACACCCATTCAGAAAACGTTAAGACAAAGCATCAGTTCAAAACCTACGATACCCTAGTTGAAAACCCACGACACCCTAGTTCAAAACCTACGACACCCTAGTTCAAAACCCACGACACCCATTCAGAAAACGTTAAGACAAAGCATCAGTTCAAAACCTACGACACCCTAGTTGAAAACCTACGACACCCTAGTTCAAAACCTACGGCACACTAGTTCAAAACCCACGACACCCATTCAGAAAACGTCAAGATAAAGCATCAGTTCAAAACCTACGACACCGTAGTTGAAAACCCACGACACCCTAGTTCAATACCTACGATACCCTAGTTCAAAACCTACGACACCCATTCAGAAAACGTTAAGACAAAGCATCAGTTCAAAACCTACGACACCCTAGTTGAAAACCCAGGACACCCTAGTTCAAAACCCACGACACCCTAGTTCAAAACCTATGACACCCATTCAGAAAACGTTAAGACAAAGCATCAGTTCAAAACCTACGATACCCTAGTTGAAATCCCACGACACTCTAGTTCAAAACCTACGACACCCTAATTCAAAACCCACGACACCCATTCAGAAAACATTAAGACAAAGCATCAGTTCAAAACCTACGACACCCTAGTTGAAAACCCACGACACCCTAGTTGAAAACCTACGACACCCTAGTTCAAAACCCATGACACCCATTCAGAAAATGTTAAGACAGAGCATCAGTTCAAAACCTACGACACCCTAGTTGAAAACCCACGACACCCTAGTTCAAAACCTACGATACCCTAGTTCAAAACCTACGATAACCATTCAGAAAACGTTAAGACAAAGCATCAGTTCAAAACCTACGACACCCTAGTTGAAAACCCATGACACCCTAGTTCAAAACCTACGACACCCTAGTTAAAAACCCATGACACCCTAGTTGAAAACCTACGACACCCTAGTTCAAAACCCATGACACCCATTCAGAAAACGTTAAGACAAAGCATCAGTTCAAAACCTACGACACCCTAGTTGAAAACCCATGACACCCTAGTTCAAAACCTATGATACCCTAGTTCAAACATACGACACCATTCAGAAAACGTTAAGACAAAGCATCAGTTCAAAACCTACGATACCCTAGTTGAAAACCCATGACACCATAGTTCAAAACCTACGATACCCTAGTTCAAAACCTACGACACCCATTCATGAAACGTTAAGACAAAGCATCAGTCCAAAACCTACGACACCCTAGTTAAAAACCCACGACACCCTAGTTCAAAACCTATGACACCCTAGTTCAAAACCTACGACACTCATTCAGAAAACGTTAAGGCAAAGCATCAGTTCAAAACCCACGACACCCTAGTTCAAAACCCACGACACCCTAGTTCAAAACCTACGACACCCTAGTTCAAAACCCACGACACCCTAGTTCAAAACCTACGACATCCTAGTTCAAACCTATGACACCCATTCAGAAAACGTTAAGACAAAGCATCAGTTCAAAACCTATGACACCCTAGTTGAAAACTCACGACACCCTAGTTCAAAACCTACGACACCCTAGTTCAAAACCTACGACACCCATTCAGAAAACGTTAAGGCAAAGCATTAGTTCAAAACCTACGACACCCTAGTTGAACTAATGCTTTTTGAGCAGCAAAGCTGTTAAGAAGTTAGAGTTTAAGGAACACATATGAACCAAAGCTGATGAATCATCAAAAGCTAGCACCAAAGCTGATGAATCCTCCAAAGCTATCGCCGCACCAAAAAGACCATTGATCTCCAGGCGAAACCATCCAGTTCCTGAATGCCGATGTTATCGGCACCGATCCCCTTCCATCAAGGTATGCCAAGCGGTGATGCTGATCCAAACTAACACCCTCATGCAGGCCTACTTCTACCCGCTATCTTATCTGGTAGGAGATCTGGAAGCCATCGTCAAGCTCGTAAACCACAACCTCAACCCCAGACTCCCGCTCTACGGCACCATCATCCACATGAAGAATGTTTTACAATCAGAAAGAGTTTTTTATCAGCAAAATTCAAATAAGATGGCGGATTGAAGTAGGCTAGAGGGAAAGGGCATTTTCGTCTGCACACCAATGGTGAAAGATTGAACGACTTTTAATGAATGTCATGATCAAAAAGTAACATTATCCCTCTACTATCCTGTCACATCGCGTCAGGCCATATGAGATCCATGTGGGCCAATAAGAAGGAACGGTGCAGCCCACGTAGAACTTGTTGCACCGAGTACGGTGTACAAAGACTTTTCCAACAATAAAAGCATTATTTGATGCATGTAAACATGAGCCTTTTTCCTCTTGTTGCTTCCTGATAGCCTCCCTGTTCCCCTTCGGCTTTCCAGACTTATTTGGCACCTTTTCTTCTTTTCTTCTTCTTCTTATCTTTCTCATTAGAGTTTGGCACCTGGGTCTGGATGTGATAACACGTATGGGCAAGTGAGCCCCGTGTTCGTGTTGCAGGGTTCATGAAGTCATTGGCCATGTTTGGACTCAACAACACTAGTAGATGGCTTGAATCATTTACTTCCTCATCATCCGTTTTTACTTGTTTTGGTTATTTGAAGTGCCAAGTGTCAACAGTTTTTTGGATTTAGCAAGGAATTCAATCAAAAAGCAAGTGCCGAAATCTTTTGAGGGCTGAGGTAACAAGACACTGCCGTTCTTGCAGCAAAATTGCTTCAAGACTGCACTCCTAAAAGCAGTGGCAATACAAGAGACTAATTTTGTTGGCATAGGTCTAATTGAGCGTAGTTCGAGGAACATAATGCCAAATCCGTTTATATCTTTGGAATAAGATCCAAAATGGAGGCAAACAAGCAAAAAATGTTTTCACAAATTCTACGACGTCCAAGCCTAGAGACAGAATTCTATGTCAACTCTAAATTGGTTCGTTCTAGAATACAGAGCAAATGAAAGGAACCTTTTTTTTAAGAACTAAACAGATAGTGATTCAATTCTCGAGTTGAATTTGAGCATCTAAACAAGACGAAAGCACATAAATCAATGATTGGTTGAAGGAGGCATCCCATCGTTAAGTGGAAAGCAAGACAGCATTGAAGAAGATGGTTTTTGGTCCGAGGACGTCCCGTTCTGTGAAGAGGGCTATATCTCAGATTATGGGCATTCCTTCTCAGTCCGATCGGATGTCCTATTTGGGGATTCCTATTTCTGGGAGACGGCCTCGGTGTTCGGACTTTAGTTATCTGGAGAGGCGGATCCGTGATCGTCTGGACGGCTGGCAGGTGTCTGGTCTCTCTATGATGGCGCGGATCACCCTTATCCGGTCTGTGCTCTCGTCGATGCCTGCCTATCTTTTATCTAACACTGCTATTCCGTTGGCTTGTCTGCGGAAGATTGAGAGATATTTTCGTGATTTTCTTTGGGCTTCGAATCAAGACGGCCACGGTATTCATCTTCTGGCTTGGGACTCTGTCTGCTTGCCTTTGGCTGAGGGTGGTCTTGGTATCTAGTCGTTACTTCTCAGGAGAGAGGCTCTGACAGCTAGGCATGCCTCCCGGTTCGTTCTTGATCCGAATTGCCTATGGAGTTCTTTTATGCGTGCCAAGTATGGCAGCTGGAACTCTTCATCTATTCCTCAGACTTCCCGGGGGCATTCTTTTTATTGGAAAGAGGTCTGTCGTCATGCTTCGACTATCCTGGACTGTACCTCTTGGATCATCGGGGACGGTTCTTCGGTGGATGCCATTCAGGATGCATGGATTGCTGACCTTCCTCTGTCGCGGTGGCCCATTTTATTTTCTCTGATACTCCTCATGGTATGCGTGTCAGTGACCTTATATCCGACGACTGCCCTTCCTGGTCGTATTCTCGGGTGGCTAGTTTCTGCGGGACTGAGCTATGTCGGCGTATTCTTTCCATTCCTCTGTCTCCATCTGCTAGTACTGATACCAGGGTCTGGAGGAGATCATGCTTGTCTCGTGCTCCCATGAGGGACCTCCTCTCTATGTTCAGAACTTATCCTCAGGATTCGAGGGATTGGGATTGGATTTGGCAACTGTCCGTTCACCCTCGAGTGCGTCTTTTCATCTGGAAACTTGCTCAGGGTATTTTTCCTACCTGCTTCCTTCTCTCGCATCGTGGATTGAGTATTCAGCCTACTTGCCCGGTGTGTGGAACCGAGAATGAAACTATTGATCATGCTATATTCGATTGTGCCAGGGCTCGTCAGATTTGGCAACTCTCTGGTACTCATCCCTGGGTGCACAGTCCTGACTCCCACCGTATTTCTTTCCTGAGATTGCTGAAGCAGGGTTTACGAGGGCCTACTCACCAACGGGGATCTCTCTGGGCTTATATTGCTTATCAGATATGGCTTTCCCGGAATCAAATTGTGTTCTCAGATACAGTTCATTCTCCTCGTAGGATCCTCAGGACGGCTTCCTCCCTCTTTGCTGAGTATTCATCCCATCAGGAGTCCTTTGATTTTGCGAACCTTGGACACTGGGTCTCCCCTGCTGCTGCGGCAGCGAACCGACGTACGGTTTTCATTTCTTGGGAGCCCCGTCCTCCAGTGTTTGTTAAAATTAACTTCGATGGGAGTGTCCGGAGTAGATGTGCTGGCTCTGCTTATGTCATTCGTGATGCTGATGGCAGGATGCTGGCGGCTGGAGGATTTAGCCTTCTTGATTCCTCGGTTCCTATGACGGAGCTCTATGCGGCTTGGGCGGGTTTATCCTTCGCCATTCGGACTCTAGGCGCCCGCAAGCTCATCATTGAAGGGGACTCTATCATAGTCATTCGATGGATTCGTCAGCAGTATAGATCCCGTTTGCCCTCTATTCCTATCTTATGTGATATCCGAGCTATGATCTTGGAAGCTTCCAACATTCAGATCCGTCATGTCTATCGTGAGGCTAATGTTGTTGCGGACTGGATTGCGGCCAGGATGGCCTCTCACTCTGAGCAGTGGATATGGAGACCGGGCGACTGCTGCCCTCTAGTTATGTCCCAGTTATTAGTTTCTGATGTAACGGGTCCGTTCCGACCTAGGATGGTCTGAATCACCGTCTGTATCAAAAAAAAAAAAAAAAAAAAGAAGATGATTTTTTTAAACATTTTGGCTTTCTTTTGCGCGCGCGGGCGAGAGCGAGCGAATCTGACAAAGAGGAGGCAAGAGGTACTTACTATAGCTTCCCTTTTGCACAAAGTAATGAACGTTTCCCTCTTGCCATGAATAAGCCTGCAAATAGGTTGTCTTCACAAATGACCCGGCCTCACCTTGACCCAATTGAACCTGATTTAATTTAAAAGCCTATATATTAAGTTAAATTAAAAAATTAAACATCATTTAAATTTAATATCAAATATAAATCTTATATTTTTTGATTTGACTTAATCTAATCCAAATCATAAGCCTTAATTATATGAATTACATATTCTTTTATATTAATTCATTCAATGGATTCTCATTTATACTAATTCTTCTTTTCATCTTAACAATCAGATTTTTTTTCATCTATTTTTATTTAATTATATTCAAATATTCATATTCCATTATTTATTTTAATAGATTTTATTTATGATATCTTTAGGTATATTAACAAATGCTTTATAATTTATAATTTATAAATTTAAAGATAATTATTTATTTAAATAGAACTAAAAATTTTTGAATAAAAATTTAAATTGATTCTTTTAATCTTATTTAAATTTTTTTAATAAATTTAAATATAATTACTATATTTTAGATATAAAATAATAATTAAATGCTTGATTCAAACGTAAACATAATCCAATCTAACTCCTTGCAAATCAAAACATTCTGGATTTAATTTAGATCATACTTATCTCTGAACCAATTAGAATAATTTATTGGATCCAATGTTCTCTCCATGAATTTTCATGAATCCAATCCAATTTGCCCAATGAATGGATTGAATTCAAATCCAAAATTATAAACCAAAATATGAAACAAAGTAACTGAAATCAAGCATGACCTACAGCCGAGCCAACCAACTCACTTCGCATGCACCAAGAAATGTACAAAACCATCTATCGTATATGATCATAAGTACTTTTAACATTGTAACTTTTTAAGTGGCTTTCATCCTGAATATTCTCTTCATGTGATCCTTCAGCTTTGAATACTCAATAATCTCTCTCCATGCGATCCTTCAGCTTTGAATTTTCAATCACTTTCCTCCTGGAAAGCTCTTGCGCTGAGTATATCTACAATTTTACAGAGGTGACACCTAACAGTCATCATAGAACGGGAGCTATCCAAATAAGCTAGCATCCGCATCGACTTCAATTCATAGCTCACCATCAGAACCTACCTTCAAAACACTCGGCAACAAGCACCACCGTCCGGGAGGGAATTTGCAAGGGCCTGCGTGAGCATCGATTTGAGAAGACCTCTTCATCTGGGAGTCAGAGTGAGAGATAACCAATCTCCATTCTGGCAACAATTTGTATATGAATATGTAGAGGAAATTTGTCCCAGATGCGGGTCTATTCACATCCATGGCACCTACTCTCGGTTGCCGGAAGTAGAGTCCTCGGCTCGTTCTACCTTTGGTCCCTGGATAACTGCGTTGCGGCATCATCGACCTCCTAGTGGCCCACCTGCTGATCTTCGAAGGAAGGTTTCTACTGCTTCTAATCAGCCGGGGTTTGCTCCCCGTTCAGTCCCCGGCGATGGATGAAAAGTACCGACGAAGATAGCTCGTCGGAGACTCCCTAAGTTCAGCCAGGCTCAGCGTTCCCCTAGTGCTGGTCCAACCACGGAGCATGGGGAGGGTTCTGCATGCATGCCGACTGAGGGTGGGGTACCAGCTGGGATCCCTGTGCCATTCACTCCTCTGATCAGCTCCGATCTCCTTGTTTCGGTTGAGGGGGGGTGCTGGATGGAACCCCTGCGTCGGGTCATGGATGGAAATCCTTTGGAAGACAGCAGGGCAAGCTGGTTGTTGGAGATGTGCTGAGTGAGGATGATGTGCTCTGTGCTATGCCGATTTCTGGAGGCTGTGCTGAGATAGGGAATGGCACTGTGACCAAAACGACCAATGTAGGAACAGTGATTCATCTGAATTCCAAGCTGAATTTAGAGAATCCTTTGTATTGTTGGGTTATGATAAGTCGGTCGAGCGGCCTATGGTCTGTAAGGATGCAAACTTTGGTCAATTCAAAAGGGCCAGGCCTGCAAAGGCTCTAATCTAACGTGTTGCCTCCAAATCAGAAAAGAAGAAAGGTAAAGCAATCTCTTCAGGCTCAGTCATCACCCAGGGACAATTTACTTCTCAACTGTTCAGCTTCTGTGACCCCGAATGATAAAGGTGCTCAGCCTAATTGTAAATCTGCCCAGCCAACAGGACTGAGGGGACTGGTCATGAATCAGTTGTCTTAAGCCTTAAAGAAGCCATTTTGAGGCAAGGGCAGAACTCTCGAGTTGCGGACTGCTCTACGCAGATTCCTAAGGGTAGTAACCCGACTAATGGATGCAGGCCTAATAATGATATGGTAGAGGATAAGGTTGGGTCCCTACCCCTCATCTATGCAATGAAGATTCTTATCTGGAATGTCAGAGGAGCTCAAAAACCTTCGTTTTCTCTCTTTTGGGAGACTAATAGCTATATAATTTTGACATATGTGTTCTTGTGAAAATCCGACCGTCGGATGATAGCCTTGCTCGGTTTAGGAGACAAGTTTCCACAACTTGGTCTTCTTATGCTGTGGAGTTCGCGGGTCTTTCTAGAGGCATTCTGGCTCTTTGGCGTAATACCTCTATCAGGGTTGATACCTTTCACCGGTGCAGCAGCAAGTTGCCCTTGTTATACTGAGGGGTCTTCTGCCCCTTGGCTCCTCTTGGGCATTTATGCTAGCACTGATTTTCGAAAGAGACACATCCTTTGGTCTGAGATTCACTCTCTGCTTCCAAGGAGTTCCAGCCCTCGTTGCAGGAGATTTTCATTGCATTGTTGAGGCCAATGAGAAAAAAGGGGGCAGACAGCTCAGGCTTCAGCGGACATATTGGAGTTCAAGAATTTCATTTATGATGTTGGCCTGCTTGACTTGGGATTCTCGGGATCCAATTCACTTGGTGTAACAATCGCCAAGGGTCCGCGTGTTTGGGAGAGATTGGATAGGGCTATGGCTACGGCCCGTTAGCTCCAGAGTTATCCATCACCACTGTTACTCATCTTCGAGGATTACTTTGACCACTGCTCTATCTTGATATCCACTTATGTGATAGTTCAACAGCGAAGACCGCTTCGGTTTGAGCAGTTCTGGACCTCCTATTCCTCTGCTCGACCATCATCTCTCAGGTTTGGCATCTTCCGGTGAGAGGCTCTGCTACATACAGGCTATCTAGGTGCCTTGAGCTCACGAAGTGCAGACTTTGTAGATGGAATAGATTGAAGGTTGGGGATCTGGTCAGACAGTGGGGCAGATGAAGACGATATTATTATCCTTCAGACCAAAGAAGATCAGGAGGGCTACCTTACTGATCTTGATCTTATCTCTCTTCGAGCTAAGCTAGCTCTTCATCACTCTCTCCTGCAGCAGCATAAAACGTTTTGGAGGCAAAGGTCTTAGGTTTAGTCGATCAGAGATGAGGATCGTAACACCATATTTTTTCACCAAGCCACTCTGAAGCACCAAGCTGCTAATAGGATTCGACGGCTTGCTGATGAGTCGGGCACTACCAGGAGGATGCTGACATCATCAGAGTCAGCTTCTTCACTTCTTTCAATCTAGATGGTCGGAGCGCACTGGTGATGGGTTTTCTGTCCACCCGATACCGACTGCTAAGAAGATCTCAGCATAGGAGAATGACCTTCTTATTAGGCCGATTTCAGTGGACGAGATTTGGAAGGCTGTTTGGGAATAGGGCCTGACAAGGCCCCTGGGCTGATGGGTTTTCGCCTTTCTTCTTTCGCCATTATTGGACTATAGTGTGCTAGGATGTTGTTGAGGCTATCCAGAGTGTCTTTCATAGCAAGTCCATTCCTGCTAATTGGAATCAAACTTTCATCACTCTTATGCCTAAGCGCTCAGATGCTTCCTCCCCTCAGCATTTTTGGCCCATCAGTCTTTGCACTATCTTGTCTAAGGTCTGTGCGCGCATTATTGTCACCTACCTGCAGAATGTGATTCCTTGCCTCATTTCTGTTGAGCAGGGTGCTTTTATCAGAGATCGTTGCATTACTGACAATATCTTTATAGCTCAGAAATTTATGCACCTTCATAGATCTTCTGCCCGACAGTATCTTATGGCTATGAAGCTAGATATAGAGCGAGTGTATGACAGGGTGAGATGGGATTTTCTATACCGCACTCTTCGTGAATTTGGGTTTGGTGGCCTTCTTATTGACTGGATCATGGCCTACATTCATAGGCCATCTTTCTCTCTTATTATTAACGGTAGTCCGATGGATTTCTTTCACTCTGCTGTTGGCTGCGTCAGGGGTGCCTCCTATCTCCTTTCCTGTTCATTCTTGTTGCTGACAATCTTTCGTGTGCTCATTTAGCTCAGGCTGATTGTCGCATTGCCCCTTTTATGGCGGCTTCCCAGGGCTCCTCGTCTCTTATTTTTATTTGCGGATGATTGCATTTTATTAGGTCAGGCCATTATTTACAACGCGGTGACCTTTGCTTCCATTATTCAGCTTTACTGTCAGGCATCTAGTCAGAGAGTTAATCATCATAAGTCCACGATCTGTTTTAGTCCGAAGATGACTGCTATCATGAGGGAGGCTATCTCCTAACCCTGGGCATTACTACTCAGACTGACCAGCTATCTTATCTCGGAATCCCTATTACGCAGACAGCCGCGATGTAGAGATTATATTGATCTAGAGCGATGGGTTCGTGACCGGCTTGATAGATGGTAGGTCACGGGATTATCTATGATGACGAGGATCACCCTTCTATACTCGGTCTTCACTTCTCTTTCTCTTTATCTTCTGTCTAACGCTGTTGTCCTGAGGACTTGTTTGAAGAGGATAGAGAGATGCTTTAGAGACTTTCTTGGGCTTCCATGCAGGATGGCCATGGTATTCATCTGCTGGCTTGGGACACTTTGTTTGCCTATCTCTGAAGATGGCATTGGGATCCAGTCTCTGATATCAAAAGAGAGGCGTTGATTGCTAGGCATGCTATGCGGTTCCTCTTGGATTCGCATTGCTTCTGAAGCTCTTTTATGCGGGCCCGTTATGGGGCTTGGACTCCCTCTTCAGACTTTCAGTCTTTCCGTGGATACTCATCTTTCTGGAAGGAGGTCTAGCGGCATGCTCCGTTGATCTTGAATAACATCTCATGGATGATTGATGACAGATCCTCGTTGATGTTATTCAGATATGTAGATTGCTGAGCTCCCCCTCTCTCTCTCTGGCCTACCTTTATCAGCATGGATGTTCCCACAGCATGAAAGTTATAGAGTTGATCTTTCAGGATAACACTTCCTGGAACTTGCCCACGGTGTCCCGATTCTTTGGGATGGAGTTACTCGCAAGGTTCTTTCTATTCCGCTCATACTGGGGCATTCATCTGATACCAGATTATGAAAGAGATCATGTCTCTCTAGTGCGCCTACCAAAGATCTGATGAAGATATATAGGCCTCAGCCGCAATGTACGATGGATGCAACGTGGATATGGAGGCTTCCTACTCATCCCAGGATCCAGCTTTTTATCTGGAAGCTAGCGTGGGATTGTCTTCCTACCTGTTTCTTGCTTGCTGGGAGGGGAATGCCCATTCAAGCCACCTACCCATTATGTGGACAGAAGGAGACCATTGATCATGCCATTTTTAGTTGCCCAGAGTAAATCAGATCTAGCATGATCGATTACCACCCTAAAGAGGTATTGATGGCTTTCGAAGGACTGATATTTTGAGACATTCGAAGGGATTCCGACTGTGGGCGCTATTTGGGTGGCACAGCCTACCAAATTTGGCTATCGAGTAACCTGTTGATTTTACTGATGAGGTTGTATCTCTCCGAAGGGTTGTAAGGAAAGTCATTTCCTTCTCTGAAGAATGCGCACTTCATGGGTCTGTTTTTGATTCCGACAGCTTTGGCCACTATGCTCCTCTGCTGCGTCGGCAGCAAACTGACACATGGTCTTCATAGCTTGAGAGCCCCCCTCCAAGGTTTGTCAAAATCAATTTTGATGAGAGTGTTTGAGGAAGACCTTCTAGACTCTTCAATCCCTCTGGCGGAGCTTTATGCAGTCTGGTAGGTATTTCTTATGCCACCTGAATCCTTCTGCCTACTTATAGAGGGCAATTCTACTATGTCATCCGTTGGGTTCGACAAATTTTTGTGATCGCATCCCTACCACCCCTTTATTCCATAATATTTGGGCTATCCTTCAGAAAGTTCATTCAGTCCAGATCCGACATATCATTAAAAGCTAATGTGGTGACGATTGGATTGCGACCTCAACCACCTATCATTCTGATTTTTGGGTCTGAAACTAGAATAACCCCTACCTCATTGTATTAAAGCAAATATATTTTAATATATTGAATTAACTCGCACCAAACACCTGCACCAGCCTGCATCCTCACCGGTCGGTGTTTCGTGTCTCTCTAAAAAACAGAGAGGGAACTTCACCTAAAAATTCTGAAATTTTAGTTAAGCATTCACAAGCTATGGAGAATTGAGCGAATGACAGGAACTTTTCAGCAATGAAGGCAAATCTGATGAGCTCAAAGACCAGAATAAAATGTGTCCCAAAGGTGCCATATCCAATCACTTGAAAATGCCTAATTTGCGATTGTGAACTCAGTTGGAAGTAGAACAAATACCACAACATAAATTAACATTTTAAGGAGTGTTCAATTGCCGGCTCATCAAGTTCAAGAGCTCAAAACAATTTATAGGGGCAAAAACCACGAAACATACTTCATGTGATAATTACTCACCATCTTCTTCCATCAAAAAAAGAAGAAAAAAAAACTACTCATCATCTTCAGTTTTGGCCTTTTTCTTCTTTTTCTTCTTCCCTTCAGTTTCCATTTGGACATCACCATCTAATTCTTCTTGATCCTTCTTCTTCTTCTTTTTGCCAGTCTTATTTTGCTCTGCATCATCACCATTTGCCCCATTCAATGCTCCTATAGCCACTTCGTCTTCCTGTTGCTCTTGTGCCAGCTTGTGTTTCTTTTTCTTCTTTTTCTTCTCAGTTTCAGGCTCCGCAGAGGCATCCCCATCAGCAACAACCTCAGTCGGCTTATCCTCGTCCATGGGCTCACCGTTCACAGCTTCACCTTTAGATTTCTTTTTCTTGTTTTTCTTCACAGAACCTTTATCCTTCTTCTGTTCATCTGAATAGAAAGTTTTTTTTGTCAGTATATATATCAAGCCTAATTTGCAGATTGCTTCTTAGCATGATGAAAATGAACGAAGCTTTAGTCAGATTTGACAAAGGGAATAAACAAGAAACAGCTGAATTTAACAGCAACACAGAGAACCAAAAAAGGCTAAGATGCATTTAGAACTTGCATAAATTTATGATTCAATGCTATTGCAATGCGGCAAAAATCTGCTTCTAGAATATAAATTCTCAACTCAAGCCTTTTCCCAATTACATAGGGTCAGCTACATGAATCTGCTTCCTCCACTTTGCTCTATTCAGGATCAAGTCGACATTTAAATTACAAATAGTTATATTTTTTTAATTATTTCTGTCCATATTAGTTTAGGTCTACCTCTACCTCTATCCTTACCTGAATTGTTAAAAGATCACTCTTTCTAACTGGAGCATCTAAAGGTTTACGTTGTATATATCCAAACCACCGTAATCAATTTTCTAACTTCACTCTTTCTAACTAGAGCATCTAAATGTCTACGTTGTATATGTCCAAACATTATAACTAACTACATAGGGTTGGCTACTTGAATCTACTTTTAGAATACAAATAAGCTTCCAAAAAGAGGAAAGTAAGATGGGAAGCATCTAGAAACCAACTCTCCTATTAAAATAGAAGATTGTTCATCAGATAAAGGCTGGGATGTATTGAGAACTTGCACAAGTTAAGGATTCAAAGCTGGTGCAGAGTGACCAAAATCTGCTTCTAGAATCTAAATGAGCTCCTGAACAGAGGAAATTAGGATTTGAAGCATAAAAAAAAAAAACTGACTTTGCAATCAAGAATAGATGATTATTCATCAGATAAGAATGCAATATTTATGGACTCGGACACTGAGAAGTGAGAACTTCCAAGACGTCAATTTTTTCTCTCTACTAGTGATGGAACATTCATATGTGAAGATTCAGATGATGGTTCGATGAAGCGCCCATACCATCAGCAGCTTCTGTACCCAGACTCTCAATAGCAGCTTTCATCATATCAACATTCTTGCGAGGTGCAATGCCCTTGTCATAGAAGTCCAATCGCTCCTCAACCTGTTCACGCAGCTTTTTCCCAAAAATTGATGTACTCATCTCTGAATGCATTATTTAACTGATTAATTAACAAATAAAATATCTACAAAAATCTACATACATAATAGTTGAGAAAAAAAGATATATCCTCCACAATAGAGACTAACCAGAGAAACAATCGATACGGGATGCAATGGAACACTTATTCGCAAGGTAACGAGCTAAACGACCTTTGTTTCGAGCAGATGCTCGGCCGATAAATGAAGAGTGGAAGATGAGACCATACTTTGGAGTGTTTCCTCGAGTTTTCAATGCTCTATAGACATCAGGAAAATTTTTATGTAAAAAATACAAGTATAACATAATTGAAGTTCACTGGACTAGTTAGCACTGCAAGAAAATATCTCAAACCGCACTTTCAGGAAAGGCACAGTATCATGCCAATAAATATATTTAGTAAGTGAAAAATATTGAACAAGACCTATGCAAAATTAACCTAGTATTTTTATGTGCAAGAGCTGCTTGAAGGGAAGCCTCCATAGTTTGGAGGGATGCCCAAAATTTACATTCATAAGATGACTCAAATTTCAAGCATATCAATGCAGACCTTGTATGAGTGAACAGGAAGGCATGCTAGGGAGGGAAATCCAAACCTGAAAAGTGCCTTCTCAGCCCAAGTATCTGAAGAGTAGATGAAGGGCATTTTGCTAGATTTGAAAGACTCCCAGCATGAGAAATCAAACGAGCACCAACAACTTCACCTATCAGAGATGTGAGATTTGGTGCTATATCATTCATTTTTGTGACAAGATACTCGTAGAGGTTCTTCCTATACTCAGAGAGATCCATTACTCTCTGAGCAAACTGCTGAACATTAATCAAATCAATTGGAGACAGATCCTGTCCTGAAAAGGCAAGAAGTGTAAATGGAAGATAACATCTTAAATATTACAAAAGTATAGTGATCTCATTTTGTGTTACCCATTGATGCTTTAGCTGCTTCTACAATTTCTTTTGCTTTGTCCTCATCACCTACTATGTCTGCTAATGCAGGAATATGATTCTCAGACAACTCTGATTTGTTCTCCACAAACTTTGCAATTTTGGCAAATAAATAGTTGTCATTGATGATCTTCACTAGCTCTGGGAAATGCCAAGAGTACCATTCTCTGCAATAACAGGGTAAATTAAATGTTTATAGCAAATTTTCACCACCATATGTAAGGCCAGCTCACCATCATACAATTCCAGGCCTTTTTTCTTGCAAAGTTGTAAAAATTACAAAAAGACACAAAAATACATGCATTTAGCTACTTAGCAACTTTGAATTCCTTTCCAACCAGAAAAGGGGACAAAAGCTAGTATTTTCCTATTCCATAATCTCAAGTTGCACTCAAGCATGGGATAGATAATCAGTGATCATTTATCATGAAGCAGAAATGGCATTTATAATGAGAATTAATTATGAGGCTTGAACATGTCTAAATCACTTGTACTGTTATTTTTAAAAAAATATATAACAGAAAGCCGACCTATTTTGTGATATTTACATGGTCTTAGACAATTCCACTATATATAAATTGCCCATGAACAAACAAAACACTGCCATTTACAGTTGCCCACATGTAAGGTATGTCATGCGTTAACTATCAGAAATAAGCACAGCATAATCAACAGCCATTCTACAAAATGTAGCTATAAATATATACAATAGTATAACGAAGGCAAAAAATAAGTAGTCATGGCACAAATAAGGCAGACATTGGCCAGGACACATGGTTAGCTAGCCTTCGCACAGCACCTGTGCATAATAGGTCCAAGTTAGCACCAAGTGTCAACCGTGTATTGGTTGGCATCAACTGATATCACTCTACCTCATACCAGAATTAAAATATGCAGCATCATATAAAGAGACAACTGCCATTTGATCGATTATTTTTTTTAACAATACAGTCCCATTTGCTAGTAGATATGATGTAAGGTCAATATTAAGATTGATAAAACCCTGTATTATTTTTATCTATTCATTCATTGTTGCCACTAGCAGACAAACTTATACTTAAGGCATGAAACTTTTTTAATTTATCTGAGCTATTTACTTGATATCAAGAAGAACAAATTATGACAAAAACAACATAAAAAGGTGATTGCAAGGGAAAAGATATAGACTTTAATATATGACCAATTGTACCATCGATCTAGTTCTCTAGAGATTATTCCGAAAAACAAACCTGACTCTCATAGAGAAGGTGTTAATATCCTTGTCCAGGGTATCAAGGAGAAAGATGGCTTGAATGACCATGTTATCCACCCTATTGACATTGAACTTCACCTTTGCTCGGCTGTAACTGTGCCCCAACCCCAGCTGAGCCTTCTCTAAATCTGATGGCTATAACCACGGACATCATAAACAGACAACATCATCTTTACAAGATATCCAGTATAACTTATAGCAGATATGAACTACTCGATCACGTAACAATAATCCAACCTTTAAGTCTTTAATGAACCTATCAAAGTGCAACCTCACACCACGAAGGAGCTCGAGAACAAACTCATTGCTCTGGCAAGGAATCTTGGTCACCTCAAAGATCTGAGACCCAACCTTGGGCTCGGCGACGCCGAGGCTGAACTTAACCTTCTTACCCTCTTTTGGCTTCGGAAGGTTGATTTCCAAGAAGTTCCTCAACTCATCGGTCATAAGCCCTAGATATCGGAACAGAAATCGAATAAATGTATGATTCCAAGCTCCAAATAGGCAATAGACGGGGGAAAAGGAAGGGTTCGGAGCTCACCTTCGGAGATGGCGTTGCATTGGCTGAGCGCATCGAGGGCGGAGGAGAAGGGGTGGAAGGCGACGAGCTTGACCACCTTGCCAAAGCGCGTGAGGTCGAGGACCGAGTTCCGGACGGCCTCGGTGTTCTGGCCGATCTCGTCGATGCCATGGACGTGGAAGAGGGAGTAGCCGGAGGCGGATTCGAAGAGGAGGTACACCGCCATCGCCCGATGGAGCACGGCTTCCACAAGTGATTTGAATGCTAGGGCTTCTCCTCTCTCTGTCTGTCTCTCTCTCTCTCCCCCTTTGGGTTCTACGCTAGGGTTTTGGAGGCGCGAGGGAGGAGAAGCGGACAAGCGATAGAGAAAGCTAGGGTTTTGAGGGGAGATCATTAGGGAGGCAGGGGTTTTACGGGCCTCGGTCCTCCCCCCGGTGTAACGATGTTCTATGGGAACAATTATAACTCGATCAGGGCCGTCCGATGGATCCCGCCACCTCCAACCCTGGAAATAAAAAATTAGAGTTTTTGGCTTGGGCCCAGCCTACGTGGACAGCTCTTCTCCAACCTTGCCCATAATTATAATAGAAAAAGTTTTTATTCACCAGCTTATTAACTTGATCTAATTTTAGATCAAGTTACGATCTACGTTCAACTTAATTGAGATTAGTTTTAAATTTTAAGTTAGAGCTTCAAAAAAAATTTATTTCAAGCTTGGATCCTTACTTTTGCCTCCATCTTAATATTGAGCTTTGAAGAAGATTTAAAGCATTGATCCTTAATCAAGTTAGAATGTGGACTAAATTTACTCCTAAAATTTAAGAAAATGATGGGTCTTTAAAAATCCTATCTACTACGCGAGAATATCTCTTTCCATCTTAGAAAATTTTTCTCTACTTGAAAATCAATCAATTCAATATCTTTATTTTCTTGAATAATTAAAAGCAATAAATTTAAATGTTGGTTATCTTATATAGCAACATAGGAACTAGAATTTTGAATATCTTTGCCAACTTAAACTTTAGTCTAAAAAGGTTGCTATGGAACAACTAGATAAGATTTCAAGCTAGGCCCAAGTTGAGCTCAGGTCAGGCTTAAAATTGAATTTTGCAAAAAAGTTTAAGCCTAGGCCTAATGTGAGCTCGTAAAAAAATAATAATAATAAATTAAACTAAGCATGAGCATAGGTGCAATCTGATCCAATCTAGCTTGATGTAATCAAATCTAAACTTTTAGCTAAGTATAATTCAACCTAGATGAGTTAATGGAAAGCCTATCATTAAACTTTAAGCAGGCTTAATAATGTATATATATGCATGTATATATAGACTTTAGATCGGGCTATATCAGACTTTTTTTTTAATTTTCTTCAGCCTAAACTTTCTTTTTGCCCTTTCTTTTTTATCATGCCTGACTTTTTATTTTTTTTATTTTGGTTCCATCTCATAGACTTATTTTTAGTATCCAAGGCCATAAAATTTTAGATCGAACCAAGTAGGATGGGCAGCTTGTAACCAGCCCCATTAATTCTTCAAAGATTACGTAAGATAACTATCTTCAAACAGTTGTTTTTCAACTGCTAGCCCAAATAAGGCCTTCAATGAGATGGTTGATAATGGCACTTGGTTTATAAGTGAAGTTTGGAGTTGTTGGGGTAATTTCTTTCATGCTTTAGTTGGTGAAACATCTGTCTTATCATCTGCTTGTGTTGTATTTTACATTCATTATTCTGCATTTGAAGTGAAAAATGATGAAGCCATGGTAGAAATCTTGCGTTGCTGGTGGAGATGGTGTTGATCTTAAAGGTGTACTGAAATTAAATTAATTTCATCATGGCAGGATTTCTGATTTAACTATACTGTCAGATTGAAGTCGAGCTATGTTATTTAGGATTCTCTTCAGTACAACCTTTGTCTCCCATTTACCCCATTCTTTTGAAACATCTAATTATTATCTCCTTTTTCATCACATTAGCATTTTTATAATTATTACTAATCTCATTTTTGGGTCAAGTCATTGATAAAGCCGTCATTTTGAATACCAAAATTATGATGTTAACAGCACCCTACAAATAGGTCATGTAAAAATGAATTTTGATAAATTATCAAGGAAAATAGATGGATTTTGATAGTGTAATTCTTATGAGTGCTTTTGTTGAGATATTTAGTATCAGGAGATCAGAAATGCTAGCTTTTGGTTGCAGATGTGCTTCTTGTTGGAAGAGAAGAAGATATTTTCTTCTGAAAAAATTTTTGGTTTCTTTCTATTTTCATGCTAAAACGTGAAAGGATACATGACCTTTTATAATTACAAAATGACTCTTGGTCTTCCACAATACTTAATTCAGAATAACAACTTCCTATGCAATTAAATAACAGCAATTTCCTATGCAATTAAATAACAGCAATTTCCTATACAGTAATTAAATAATAACAACTTCCTATGCAGCAATTTCTAATAATCAAGTTTAGTTTTCAACACCCCCCTTTAAACTTGATTCTTCATGACTCCAAGCATGCTTCTCAACTTCTTGAACTCTTCTTCCTTGAGGGCTTTTGTGAAGATATCAGCTACCTGATCTTTTGTTGAAATGTGGAGAAGTTGTACTTCTTGATTTTTGATACAATCTCGAATGAAGTGAAATCTTGTATCAATATGCTTACTTCGATCATGGAAAACTAGATTTTTTGCAAGTTGTATAGCAGATTTATTATCAACAAAAATGTTGGTTATTAGAAATTGCTGCATAGGAAGTTGTTATTATTTAATTACTGCATAGGAAATTGCTGTTATTTAATTGCATAGAAAATTGCTGTTATTTAATTGCATAGGAAGTTGTTATTCTGAATTAAGTATTGTGGAAGACCAAGAGTCATTTTGTAATTATAAAAGGCCATGTATCCTTTCACGTTTCAGTATGAAAATAGAAAGAAACCAAAAATTTTTTCTAGAAGAACATATCTTCTCCTCTTCCAACAAATTTGGTATCAGAGCCACAAAAGATCCATGGCCTCCATGAACTTTGTTCAATCCCAAATACCCAAACTCACCAAAGACAACTATGACAACTGAAGTATCCAAATGAAGGCTTTGCTTGGATCCTTTGATGTTTGGGATCTTGTAGAAGATGGCTACATGGAGCCGATCGAAGGTGAAGCAATGCTCACACAAGAGCAAAGAAAGCAACATAAGGAGTCAAAAAAGAAAGACAAGAAGGCTCTCTACACACTATACCAAAGTGTAGATGAAGGCACATTCGAGATTATTGCTGGAGCTGCAACATCAAAGGAGGCATGGGACTTATTGCATAAGGCACATAAAGGAGCAGAAAAGGTGAAAAAGATTCGGCTACAATCTTTGAGGTCTGAATTTGAATCTTTCAAAATGATAACTGGGGAGTCAATTTCTAATTATTTTTCAAGATTGATGTCTATAGTCAATCAATTGAAAAGAAATGGTGAAGAAATTACTAATGTTCGAATCATGGAGAAAATTTTGCGCTCTTTAGATGCAAAATTTGACTTCATTATTGTAGCCATTGAAGAATCAAATGAATTAGAAGAGATGACTATAGAGCAACTCATGGGCTCTTTACAAGCACATGAGCAAAAGCTGTATAAAAGGATGGAGGAGAAACCCATCGAGCAAGTACTTCAAACAAATCTTACACTACAAGAAAAAGGTGATCTTAAAGGTCAAACAAGTTTCCATGGTCGAGGCCATGGAAGAAGAGGAAGAGGTGGAAGATTTCATCAAGATCAACCTCAAAGAAGTCAAGGAGACATAAGAGACCATCATGCCCGAGGTCGTGGTAGAGGAAGATTTTTAATCCTAAAGGAAGAGGAAGGTATGGACAACAAGCACTACAATGTTTTATTTGCAAAAAATATGGGCACTATGCTAAAGATTGTTGGTACAAAGATAATGTTAATTATGTTGATGAGAAAATTCATTTTACAAAAGAACAAGAAGAAGAAGTAACTCTACTTTTGGCCTACAATAACATTACTGGTGCTATCAAAAGAAGTACTTGGTATCTAGACACAGGTGCTAGCAATCATATGTGTGGGATAAAGGACATGTTTTTTAAGATGGATGAAAGCTTCAAAGGCTCGGTGACTTTTGGAGACTTCTCTAAAAGGCCAGTTGAAGGGAAAGGTAAAATCCTTATCAAGCTTCAAAATGGCACTCAAAATTTTATTTTAGATGTCTATTATGTTCCAGACATTAAAAATAATATTCTTAGTTTGGGCCAATTGCTTGAAAAAGGCTATGACATTCACATGAAAGAATTGGGTCTTTCTATCAGAGACAACAACAATACTCTTATTGCACATGTTCCTATGTCAAAAAATAGAATGTTTGAGCTAAGTTTGCATGTTGATGGCTCCTCTTGTATGTTAACACAAAGTCTTGATGACTCTACTCTATGGCATCTTAGATATGGACATTTAAACTTTGATGGATTAAACTTTTGTCTAGCAAGAATATGGTGACAGGAATGCCTTGGCTGAAAATGTCTAAGGAAAAATGTGAAACTTGCATAGTTGGAAAGCAACAAAGGAGAACCTTCATTTCAGGAAGATCAAGAAGAGCAACAAAACCATTGGAATTGATACATTCAGATGTTTGTGGCCCAATCAAACCAACAACTATGGGAGGTAATGAATATTATCTTTCCTTTACTGATGATTATTCTGGAAAGACATGGGTTTATTTATTAAAAAAAAGAGTGAAGTGTTTCAGAAATTTAAGGAATTTAAGTTGCTTGTTGAAAAACAAAGTGGTTTTCAAATTAAAGCTTTGAGATCGGATCGTGGTGGTGAGTATTTATCCAAAGAGTTTTCAAATTTTTTCAAAGCACAAGGAATTTTTTATCAGGTTACTATGCCTTATTCACCTCAGCAAAATGGAGTTTCAGAAAGAAAAAATCGAACTATTTTAAATATGGTTCGATGTATGTTGAAAGATAAAAATATGCCTAAAGAATTTTGGGGAGAAACAGTTGCTTGTGCAGTTTATTTGTTGAACAGATTTCCATCAAAAAGGCTTCACAATATGACACCTGAGCAAGCATGGAGTTCATACAAGCCTAAGGTTGATCATCTTCGCATTTTTGGAAGTGTTGCTTATGTCAAAGTGCCTGATGAGAAAAGGATCAAACTTGATGACAAAGGAGAAAAGTGTATTCTTTTAGGATATGCTGAAAATTCAAGTGGCTATAAGTTGTATAATTCTATTACAAAGAGAGTGATGTTTTCAAGAGATGTTGAATTTGATGAAAAGCAAATGTGGAGCTGGCAAGATAACAATAAAATGCAAGAAAATAATGAAGAAGAAGAGTCACAACATCAAGAAGAAATTCCATCAACTCCACAACAAAGTCCAAGACATTCATCTCCACAAGAAAGTTCCAGTGGCTCATCCTCAAATAGAGCACACAAAACTCGGAGTGTGCAAGAATTGCTTGACGTCACAAGGCGTCTTGATGCTAATGATTATACTATGTTTTGTCTTTTTGCAGGTTATGATCCAATTGAGTTTTATGAAGCAAATAAAGAAGACAAATGGAGAAATGCCATGCATGAAGAAATTTCATCAATAGAGAAAAATGACACTTGGGAACTCACAAATCTTCCTCAAGGTCATCAAGCCATTGGAGTCAAATGGGTGTATAAAACAAAAACAAATGCAAGTGGAGAAATAGAAAAACACAAAGCCCGCTTGGTAGTAAAAGGCTACAAACTGATACCAAATTTGTTGGAAGAGGAGAAGATATTTTCTTCTGGAAAAAATTTCTGGTTTCTTTCTATTTTCATGCTGAAACGTAAAAGGATACATGGCCTTTTATAATTATAAAATGACTCTTGGTCTTCCATAATACTTAATTCAGAATAACAACTTCCTATGCAATTAAATAACAGCAATTTCCTATGCAATTAAATAACAGCAATTTCCTATGCAGTAATTAAATAATAACAACTTCCTATGCAGCAATTTCTAATAATCAAGTTTAGTTTCCAACACCCCCCTTTAAACTTGATTCTTCATGACTCCAAGCATGCTTCTCAACTTCTTGAACTCTTCTTCCTTGAGGGCTTTTGTGAAGATATCAGCTACCTGATCTTTTGTTGAAATGTGGAGAAGTTGTACTTCTTGATTTTTGATACAATCTCGAATGAAGTGAAATCTTGTATCAATATGCTTACTTCGATCATGGAAAACTGGATTTTTTGCAAGTTGTATAGCAGATTTATTATCAACAAAAATGTTGGTTGGCTCTTCATGTGAAATCTTCATTTTTTGTAGTAGTCTTTGAAGCCAAAGTGCATGACAAACATAATTTGCTGCAGCAACATACTCTGCTTCACATGATGAAAGTGTAACAATTTGTTGTTTCTTTGAAGACCATGTAAATGCTCCACTTCCAATATAAAAGGCAAATCCACTCGTACTTTTTCTATCATCAATATCTCCTGCCCAATTGCTATCACAAAAACCAACTAATTTTATTGGATTAGTAGATGAATAGAAAATACCATGATCTTGCGTACCTTTGATATATCGAAGGATTCTTTTTGCAACAATTAAATGATCCATTCTTGGCTTCTCCATGTAACGACTTATAACTCCAACACTATAAGCAATATCCGGCCTTGTATTTGTAAGATATCTTAAGCTTCCAATCAAACTTTTATAATATGTTGGATTGATAAGATCTCCTTCTCCATCTTTACTTAATTTAGTATTGTATTCAATTGGAGTGGTGCTTGAATTGCAATTCTTCATCTTGAATTTCTCCAAAATTTCCTTTGCATATTTGCTTTGTGAAATAAATATGCCTTCATCTGATTGATTTACTTCAATACCCAGAAAATAAGACATTAAGCCAAAATCTGTCATTTCAAATTCTTTGATCATTGAAGTCTTGAAAACTTCAATCATTGCAAGATTACTTCCTGTGAATATCAAATCATCCACATATAGACAAACAAATAGAACATCACCAACATGATTAGACTTCATATAAAGAGAATGTTCAAGAAGGCATTTTTGAAAACCATTTTCAGCAAAATACTTGTCAATCCTTGTATTCCAAGCTCGTGGAGCCTGTTTCAATCCATAAAGAGCTCGTTTGAGTTTGTAGACTTTGTCTTCTTGTCCTTTTTGAATGAAACCCAAAGGTTGTTCTACATAGACTTCTTAATTCAAATATCCATTCAAAAAAGCTGATTTCACATCCATTTGAAAAATTTTCCATTTCATTTGTGCTGCTAAGGAAATGAGAAGGCGTACCGTTTCCATTCGAGCAACAGGAGAGAAAACTTCATCATAGTCAATGCCATATTGTTGTTTGTAGCCTTTTACTACCAAGCGGGCTTTGTATTTTTCTATTTCTCCACTTGCATTTGTTTTTGTTTTATACACCCATTTGACTCCAATGGCTTGATGACCTTAGGAAAGATTTGTGAGTTCCCAAGTGTCATTTTTCTCGATTGATGAAATTTCTTCATACATGGCATTTCTCCATTTGTCTTCTTTATTTGCTTCATAAAACTCAATTGGATCATAACCTGCAAAAAGACAAAACATAGTATAATCATTAGCATCAAGACGCCTTGTGACGTCAAGCAATTCTTGCACACTCCGAGTTTTGTGTGCTCTATTTGAGGATGAGCCACTGAAACTTTCTTGTGGAGATGAATGTCTTGGACTTTGTTGTGGAGTTGATGGAATTTTTTCTTGATGTTGTGACTCTTCTTCTTCATTATTTTCTTGCATTTTATTGTTATCTTGCCAGCTCCACATTTGCTTTTCATCAAATTCAACATCTCTTAAAAACATCACTCTCTTTGTAATAGGATTATACAACTTATAGCCACTTGAATTTTCAGCATATCCTAAAAGAATACACTTTGCTCCTTTGTCATCAAGTTTGATCCTTTTCTCATCAGGCACTTTGATATAAGCAACACTTCCAAAAATGCGAAGATGATCAACCTTAGGCTTGTATGAACTCCATGCTTGCTCAGGTGTCATATTGTGAAGCCTTTTTGATGAAAATCTGTTCAACAAATAAACTGCACAAACAACTGCTTCTCCCCAAAATTCTTTAGGCATATTTTTATCTTTCAACATACATCGAACCATATTTAAAATAGTTTGATTTTTTCTTTCTGAAACTCCATTTTGCTGAGGTGAATAAGGCATAGTAACCTGATGAAAAATTCCTTGTGCTTTGAAAAAATTTGAAAACTCTTTGGATAAATACTCACCACCACGATCCGATCTCAAAGCTTTAATTTGAAAACCACTTTGTTTTTCAACAAGCAACTTAAATTCCTTAAATTTCTGAAACACTTCACTCTTTTTTTTTAATAAATAAACCCATGTCTTTCCAGAATAATCATCAGTGAAGGAAAGATAATATTCATTACCTCCCATAGTTGTTGGTTTGATTGGGCCACAAACATCTGAATGTATCAATTCCAATGGTTTTGTTGCTCTTCTTGATCTTCCTGAAATGAAGGTTCTCCTTTGTTGCTTTCCAACTATGCAAGTTTCACATTTTTTCTTAGACATTTTCAGCCAAGGCATTCCTGTCACCATATTCTTGCTAGACAAAAGTTTTAATCCATCAAAGTTTAAATGTCCATATCTAAGATGCCATAGAGTAGAGTCATCAAGACTTTGTGTTAACATACAAGAGGAACCATCAACATGCAAACTTAGCTCAAACATTCTATTTTTTGACATAGGAACATGTGCAATAAGAGTATTGTTGTTGTCTCTGATAGAAAGACCCAATTCTTTCATGTGAATGTCATAGCCTTTTTCAAGCAATTGGCCCAAACTAAGAATATTATTTTTAATGTCTGGAACATAATAGACATCTAAAATAAAATTTTGAGTGCCATTTTGAAGCTTGATAAGGATTTTACCTTTCCCTTCAACTGGCCTTTTAGAGAAGTCTCCAAAAGTCACCGAGCCTTTGAAGCTTTCATCCATCTTAAAAAATATGTCCTTTTATCCCACACATATGATTGCTAGCACCTGTGTCTAGATACCAAGTACTTCTTTTGATTGCACCAGTAATGTTATTGTAGGCCAAAAGTAGAGTTACTTCTTCTTCTTGTTCTTTTGTAAAATGAATTTTCTCATCAACATAATTAACATTATCTTTGTACCAACAATCTTTAGCATAGTGCCCATATTTTTTGCAAATAAAACATTGTAGTGCTTGTTGTCCATACCTTCCTCTTCCTCTAGGATTAAAAAATCTTCCTCTACCACGACCTCGGGCATGATGGTCTCTTATGTCTCCTTGACTTCTTTGAGGTTGATCTTAATGAAATCTTCCACCTCTTCCTCTTCTTCCATGGCCTCGACCATGGAAACTTGTTTGACCTTTAAGATCACTTTTTCTTGTAGTGTAAGATTTGTTTGAAGTACTTGCTCGATGGGTTTCTCCTCCATCCTTTTATACAGCTTCTGCTCATGTGCTTGTAAAGAGCCCATGAGTTGCTCTATAGTCATCTCTTCTAATTCCTTTGATTCTTCAATGGCTACAACAATGAAGTCAAATTTTGCATCTAAAGAGCGCAAAATTTTCTCCATTATTCGAACATTAGTAATTTCTTCATCATTTCTTTTCAATTGATTGACTATAGACATCAATCTTGAAAAATAATTAGAAATTGACTCCCCAGTTATCATTTTGAAAGATTCAAATTCAGACCTCAAAGATTGTAGCCGAATCTTTTTCACCTTTTCTGCTCCTTTATGTGCCTTATGCAATAAGTCCCATGCCTCCTTTGATGTTGCAGCTCCAGCAATAATCTCGAATGTGCCTTCATCTACACTTTGGTATAGTGTGTAGAGAGCCTTCTTGTCTTTCTTTTTTGACTCCTTATGTTGCTTTCTTTGCTCTTGTGTGAGCATTGCTTCACCTTCGGTCGGCTCCATGTAGCCATCTTCTACAAGATCCCAAACATCAAAGGATCCAAGCAAAGCCTTCATTTGGATACTCCAGTTGTCATAGTTGTCTTTGGTGAGTTTGGGTATTTGGGATTGAACAAAGTTCATGGAGGCCATGGATCTTTTGTGGCTCTGATACCAAATTTGTTGGAAGAGGAGAAGATATTTTCTTCTGGAAAAAATTTCTGGTTTCTTTCTATTTTCATGCTGAAATGTGAAAGGATACATGGCCTTTTATAATTACAAAATGACTCTTGGTCTTCCACAATACTTAATTCAGAATAACAACTTCCTATGCAATTAAATAACAGCAATTTCCTATGCAATTAAATAACAGCAATTTCCTATGCAGTAATTAAATAATAACAACTTCCTATGCAGCAATTTCTAATAATCAAGTTTAGTTTCCAACACTTCTTTTATAGGTTCAATGGTCAGGATATTATAATTCCCCAATCTTATCTGTTTGGAATTATAAGCATATTTAGCCATTCTATTAGAATAAATTAGTAATTTTTTAACTTTAAAAGAAAGGATTAGGCTTTGCCAGCTAGAAAACTTTTTTGGTCTTATACCATCTACAATGAAGTCATCTGGTTTCAGCTTACATAATCCATGAAAAGCTAGAATGCAGGATGACTCATTACTTTGTATCTTCTTTTTTCACATATTGCTGGGATATTCTTGGTCTGTTTGCAGCTTTTTAACAGCAGCATCGCTCTTTGTTCAGTGCGGTTCATTTATTCTTGACTCCATAGAGTATCAACTCTAAGAAGTGTCAACTGTTCATTTACTGACTTGATTCCTGTGCACTTAATACACTCGATGATTAATTTAATTTTTTATCAGAGCATTAGGAATCCCTTTGTTAATTTAAAGTTTCATTGAAGCATTGAGATTTCCGATGATAGTTGGCAGTTGTACATATGGGATGGTTTTCTCTCAAATTGCTCATTTTTAGCTATCTTTGAACATTACAAATATGAACCTGCTTGGAAGTCAAACATGTTAAGGCTCCCCTAATAGCCTTTATTGTTGGTGGGTATGTCTGGCAGATGGTGGCTACCTAATGAATTAGACTGAGGCTAGAGTTTCACTCTATGTCCTTAAGATATTTCGTCCCGCAATGGTGCTTATGGTCAGTATGACGATTGTCTCCCAGGATACAACAGTCTTCTTTTGATGAAAGCAGCACTACAATTCACCAAAACTTTCGAACCAAGAATGCTACTCTCTTTTCAATGCACTATTGCTATACTATCCTTAGGAAAGTATGCAAATGCCTAAGAGAGAAGAAGACTAGAATTGATTCAAATTGAACTCAATTCGGAATGGCTTGGGATGATTGAAATGAGAGGATCTAGGGTCCTATTTATATGTTTTTAGGTGCCCCTTGGAAGCAACCTTACGCCCCTTGGAAGCAACCCTACGCCCCTTGGAAGCAACCCTACGCCCCTTGGAAGCAACCCTACGAATTAAATTTAAATTCTTTATCAAAGGATGTGAGGGTTAAGGGCTTATCACCCTTGATATGCCCTTTAGACATTGTGATCTTCAGATCAGGCTATCGGATAAGCCTTTTCATGGCTGTGATCTGAAGATCAGCCGATCAGATAAGTCTATCCTTATCCTGATAAGCCTTTTCACACGATGCGCACGTGCGAAGTGCAAAGTGCGCCTACAAAGCGCTCATTGCGCCCTTCGCACACGCGCATGCGCGTGTGCGAGGGTGATGCTACGCATCACCCTCAAGCTCTCCACTTGTAGTGAGCCTAAGGAACTTAAGCTTCAAGGAAGTGGTTTCCATATAAGTGAACCTTCCTTTCTTGATTTTTTCGATATGGGACTAAATGTCCCCGCAATTTCTCATTCACACACATAAGGCGGTAATGGGCTTTCAAGGCCCATTAGGGTATTTAGGGTCTATTTTGGCCCATTACCCAACATTTATATCATATGCTTACATGCATGTATCAATGGAGTCCAATAATGGAGGATGAGGGAATTTAGAAACATGGAAGTATGATGTTTCAAAAGAATTGGAAATTGAGTATTTTCCTCTGATAATGTGCTCTATTAATGCTTAATCTCTCTCTCTCTAATGCCCATGTTCTCATCATGCCCCCCCATGTCAAGGGGTCTTTTGAAATGGTATTGTGTTTCATTTCAAGTGAGGTTGAATTGTCTTAGGATGGAGGAGAAGGCTTTTAGGACTTTATAGCATAGTGTGATCATTGAAATACCATTAGAATTTATAAAAGTTCTGAGGTCTAACAGTTGCTCGATTTGGTATTGGTATTGTCTTTAATTATAAGCTAATTTATTATAATATGAATGGGTTTCTATGGATTGTTTGTTTCATATGATTTGTTATGTGTATGTCTAGATGGTGCAATTAATTTACACACATGGTTCTAGTAGCATCGCTAGAATGTTGTCTACTACCTTGCACTTTCATTTTCAGTTTTTGTAGGAAGTTTTCATCTTTATGCTTTCACACATGGCCTCACCCTGAAGCTTTTCTCTTAATTTTCTGTTGGGATTGTATCTGGTTGTATCTGTCTCATCTCTTGACATCATCCTTCTAAAGTCTGAAATGAGATGCCTATCTCTTTATCGGGTCATTGCTCATAATCATGCTCTTGACCATAAGCCTTGGCAAACTTTGTTTGATTTAACATCACCTTTACAAGAGCTTCAGTGGAATAATTTAAAAGGTTCGCTGATCTTGACAATACTGAAAGATGAGTTCCTTGTATTCAACATTAACAACTATGTTCTGGGTGTTGATTAGATCAGTTGTGCTTGAGAAAGTTTTTGGAGCTTGCGGATTAGGATAAAATAGTGCAGTATCCTTTGTGTCTTTATATTAGATAGTGAAAACTTGTTTTTCAGGAGGAGGCGTTAAGCTAAGATTTTACTCTTACACAGTTGCCTGATAAATCAGCAGTAGGCAAAGTTGACCTTCAAGTTGCAGCCGAGTGATGTGGATCAGATGAGTTGATCACAACAATGTTGTGAATCATTGCCTCTTGTTTAATCACCATGTAATATTCAGCCCAAGTATGTAAATATATGGGTTAAGTGGCTTGGAATAATCGCTGTAATAATGGTATCTCATGCGTCACATCACAAATTTGATCCTCAGAATTCAACAATAGCTAGCATTTTCTTCAGTCCAATATATTTCATTGACTAAATGGTCATAACGTTTTACACATATTTGATTTTTTTTTTGTTTTAATGCAGCTAATTACAATGCTATATGAAGTTTCTGGTTATGAACTGTGGTGGCAAAGATGCTACTAACTTTATGGGTACTGGAACAATCCATTTGGAAACAGTAAAAAAGAAAATAAAATAAAAGAAAGCAGAAATTCTCTCCTTTTTTCAGTGCTTTGTTCATGAGTTTATCCTAGTTTCCATGAGTCAGGTTTCTATTTCAGTTTATGCAGTGCAACTTTGGCTGGGCTATGGTAGTCTTCTTTTTTTTTTGTTCCTAGTCCTGATCCTTCTACTTTGTAGAGAGTTCAGTATTTGGTGGGAGATTAATGCGTCTTTGGGCAGCCTTCCCACCAACTTCTGGTACTTAACCAGAGCACCTTTTGGAAGTTTGAAGCTTGCTTTTGGAGCATCATCAACTAGTACATCTGGCATTTCTTGCATTTTAATTGGTGGAGATGATCCAACAACCATTCAAGTTGCGGACCAAGTTATCTTGATGCATCTGTATACCAGTTATGCTTCTTCTTTTTTTGTACTCATTAGAAAAATTATACTTTATAAGTTTGAGAGAAAAACAAGTTCATGTGAGATCTGTGTTTTTCTTCTACTTTTGAATATGAGATGGTGTAACAATTCTTTTGTATTTTTAAGTTTGATGTGGTTTTATTGCTTGCTTGGTTGTTTTGCCTTTAATCCATTGTCAAGCTGAATTTTGTGCTTCCTTGCCTTTGACAAATGGTGGGTGACTGGTTTAGACTGTGGAATTGTTTTAGGTGAGGTTGCTGAGAACAGTGGAGAGTTGTGTATTGCATGCCTTAGTGAGATTTTGCTCTCTAACTATGAAATACTAGATCAGTACAAGAAATGGTTAGCATATCTATTTGCTGTTCAACACATTAACTTAATTATTTTCAATTGATGTTTGCCCATTAATATTGATATCAAATATCACCTTGTGTGCTCTTGTATGCTTTGACCTTAGGATTTCTAACCTTGGAATTATGCCCTCTGGATATGAATTTTATATTGCGTTTTCTCCTATGGTTAACAGTACTTGTTTATTGTTGAGGGACCTAATAAGCCTATTTTTCAGTGTTGTACTAGTAGCAAAAATTTATGAAATGATGATATATTTGTGGCATCTGTCACCCCAAACAGTTTGGTACATTGCCATGACTGGTCCTCTTATTTGATCTTATACTTTGTTAAAGCATATTCTATTAACTGATGTTCCTTTGCCAACATTATCATTGTCTTTTTGATAAATTTGGATGCTGTATTGAGATGTATCGTTTGTTGTGCATGCACATTGCAACTATTTCAACTTTGTTTATTAATTAGATGGCAGATGCCACAGATGTGAATGAATATGTAAATGAGAACGGCAAGGCTGACAGGGTTGGCTTCAGTACTGCAATATGGTCAAAATAATGGTGAAAACAAGTTTCTTCTACTTATAGAAGAAGAGGTCATTCAAGGCATTAAAGGGAGTAAGCCCAACTAAAGACTTCATGGTGCATGACAACACACAATTAAAAAATTAGTTCAACCAAGGACTTGACAAAAGGAGTTTGCTGATTTGATAAAGGAGAAGGGAATGAATGGCAGCTCAAAAACAGCACCGTTGCTGCAACTGATGAGGTATGGCAGTGCTTCTGCAAGGTAAAAACTTGTATCTTTTGGATTATTATTTTTTAATCTTTTAAACTTTTTAAAGCATTTAGTTCGGTAAATTTACATGATGGCTTGCATTCAATTTCAGGTGCGTTGGTCTGCAACAAGGTTTCGTAACAAAGGGTGTTTGCTATTTAATAAATCGTCTTATTTACAGGACACTCTTAACTGTGCCCAGCGAGCATCCTTCGAGGTGTCCTCCAGACATTTAAAATAAAGAATATGGAAACATTTTATGAGCATTTTGATGGCGACTTAATGCTTTGAATACTTTCTACAAACAATACAAGAGAAGAGTCCAGCTGGAGGGACAATTGAATTCTTCCGCATTATTGGGTTGAAGTCTGAGAGAAGTTTTATGAAGACAAGCTCTGGATGGAGCTATATTTGGAGATGCTAAATGTAAGAAACAAGAAGGATGAAACTTTAATGCAGTGCCATTAGTGCCAACACTGTGATTCTATCTATCTCTCTCTTTCTTTTTGCTATTAACCTTCACCGAAGTCTGTTACTTGGAAAAAAAAAAGTAAGAGAAAGATAGTGATAGAACCACAGCATTTGTACTTTAACAAATTGCACCTAAATTTTATTCGTACAAAAGTTGGATGCTAAATATAAAATGTTGATGGATACTGTTGTTGCTTTTGTTTAATTTTTGGTATTGGTTTTTAATATGTTACCCATTTGAGACGTTTTCTATTTGTGGATCATGACATGTGCCAGCCTCTCGGGTAATGTACCGTGAATTATGACATTTTTAGATGGTATAACCTATTTTTAATGAATCATGACATGTTGATTTATGGCTTATGAATGACATCTTTTATTCCCTTCTTTCAGATTGGTTGAGAAAGACTGACCTGTAGGTTGTTGATTTTTCTGTTTGAGATGTGTTTGCACATTGGCTGAGATTATCAAAATTCATATTTGCTTGATCTTTAGATCTGTTGGTGGGAGGTTGATTTTTTGAAATTTATCACAGCTTTTCTTGTAAAAAACTAAGAATATATGAAAATTTCTAAACTGATAAAAAAAAAAAAAAAGAGAAGAGGAATGACATTAAAGAATTAGGGTCTGCTTAGGTGCCCATCCCATGTATCAAATCCTATTCTGATAAGGATGAAACTTAGATTCAGTTCACTGAGTGTTTACATCCAAATATTTGCCCATTCAGTTGATATATGCCAAGATTTTTGGCACAAGCAAAAAATGATTTAAATAACACAACAAAAAGATCCCTCCCCAAAAATAATGACCATGATAACAGCATTCAATTATCTCATCATTCAAAAAAAAAATCCAGGAAGAGAAACTCTGATGAAATCCAACTAACTTCAACAGATATCAATGAAAACATATCAACATACCCAAAAAATAAAATAAAATTTGATAAAAGTCACAAGTATCACTAGAAACAACACCTAATGCGTTGATTATTCAATTATCAGGCTATAAATTAAAGCCATCAAAATGCACGTTAACAACCTTCAACATTGAAGGACACTGGGTCAGGCGTCAGTGCTCCTTTGGATGTCTTCACACGATCCATAACCAGGTGTGTAACATGGGCACCATCCTTGGGACAGTATCTGTCATCTTCAAGGAACATAAAGGGGCCATTGGAGCTTGATATATTGATAAATTATTGGATTTCTGGATTTTATAGTTAAACTTAAAACATGAAGGATTTTGACATATTTTCAGAGTTAATTAAAACATAAGGGATCACATTTGAAAGTAGACCACTTGCAACATCCATCGTCCAATGATAATTAATAATATGGCTCGACAAAATAATTCATCAAGCAGAACATAAGAACTCAGACAGAAAACTCTCTCAAACAAGATGCAGCATATAGGATAAGATGGAATCCAATTCTAATAGCTTCAAGTCCACTCTTCAAGCACCTCATGGCACTTACCACGCCAATTGTTCGCAATACTTCTAATTCCACCTGCAAGAAACATAAGAATAAGATACCAACAGATAAGCACTCCAATGGTCACACTCCAGGGGCTGCCCAAAAAGTTTGTATGCCCAGACTCCTGTGAGTCATGGGATAGACGGGGTGATTTTTGATGTCAGAATGGCAATTTTACCCTTGGCAGTTCACAGAGAAACTAGCTTTACAACCTTCTTTGTGGAACTTCTGGGGAAAAATATCATTTTCCTTCACATAGCAGAGAAATCTAAGAATGAACAAACAGAGCAATGTAGAAGAATGTTAAAGGCAATTAGGCAAAGCACATTTGGAGCAGAAAATTATCAAAATAGTTCCTAAATTTTCACCTAGTTATAACAAAAATTGTATGGTAATGGGTGTGACTCTTGTTAAGTGCTCAAAGAAGAGCAAACGTCACCTCTGGCATCTCCTTGATGCTAGCTAATCTTGATCATCCAACATATCCATTTACGCTAAAACATGTACCGCTATAAGTACAGAGTATAGCTTTCTCAGCCCTGTTGCTAAGATCAAGTGTTCGTATATGTGCAGTATATAAATACAAGGTTGAGATTATAGCACATGAAATTGAATTTCAGATTGTCAAGGATAAGAATCTCAAATAAATTTCAATGATAATGAAAACTGTCAGCACAGAAAGAAATCAAGCCTATGACAGCAGGGCAAAACTTTCTATTGGTTGAAGTAACAATAGCCATTTATTTGGGTCTGAAGAAGCTGGCTTAACTTGTATTATCTGGAATACAGTATATTTGTGCATAAATAAGGGGTGGGGGGGATGCGCCAACATCCAACCCGAAAAAAAAAAAAAAAAAGAGCCTGGCAAATTTCCAACTCATTATCACCTGATCATTATGATAAAACTTCTAAGCCTCCAAAAAGATGGCAATCTCATGATCTTTTATCTAAATTTTAGTGAAACTCGCTGGCTGTCAAAGTTTTTGGACAAACGGCACCTAAATTGCTAGAAGAAGTTCAACTTGCAGTGGTCATTTAGGAAAAGTTTCTTGAAAAAATATATGATAAATTCATGGAAGGAAGTCCTAAACCAATATCTCAGTTGCTCTAGAATATTTATGCATATATTTTCAATCTCCTGTATTACTGCAGCTTCACATCACTTGATGATCTTTAAGTTTCAACACTATCATTTCCATAAGCCTCTTTAAAAGGTAATGAGAGATCACGATATTTTTATTCAAGGCACTGGTAGTGAAATAATAATGGACACACAAAATGAGTTGCAAATGTTGCAAAAATAAGACCTTTATTTAGTTGCCAACTTAGCATCTGCTTCCTTCAATGCCCGAACAAGATGAGTGATACGATATTGAAGCTTCAGATTCTCTGCTGAAGTTTTTGGATCTCTTCTGAAGCCTACAAGCACATGAAAGGTAATAAGATTCTCCTAAATGATATGATGTATGAGGAGATTGAACTTTAGACACAGCCCAACCTTTTCTCGCTCAGACATGAGCTCTGCTTGTGCAGTTTCTAGATTTGATTGGAAGTCTTTTACTATAGATGATACTTCCTTGTTTTCAATGTCCGAATCACCTGAGAGATAATACATAAGAATCTAAATGCAATTACATTCGAAGAAAACTATAATGACATCACAGACTACCTTTTTTAGCAAGCAAAGCCTCCAATTTTGCTAAGCGATCCTACAGAAACAATATAAAGAGTAACGATGCTGCCAGAGACTAAAAATGCAGATGAGTAACATGTAGAAGTTCTACAAAAAAAATAAAGAATATCAGTTTCTTGTAGCAGATGGCCACACCATTACTTTGCAATTTGCATACAAATGTGTAGACAATTTTCTCTTGACTAGTTATGATGTAAGAGCATGGAGATTTTTCACCCACAAATGATATTGTGACAAATGTATATAACCATATATATGTCTCCCTATTTTGGATTTTCTCAATTAAAAAATTATATTTAAAGCAATTGTAACTAGATTAATAGTTGTCATATGTTTACAAGAATATTTAACAACATGATTTTGTTGAGTGGTGTATCATCCTGGTCCGTTACTTTTCTTTCAATGATAATAATCTGTATCTCACCTATGTAGGCTCAAATCTACGACCATAGATCCTAATCTACCAATGGCTTATATCAGCCAAAAGATCTTCAGTAATCCCAACCAGCTAGGGGTGAAAGTGAACGTGATAATATATATTTCCAGAACTATCTCCATATCTGAATCTATTAGGGTATGGAAATAAAATTAATCATCCAACTAATATCCATATTCATATGCATTAAAGAAAATTGGATATGGATATGGATAGACAACTGCTCAATCCATATTTGAATATTAGGTTCTCCTTGCAATCCTGTTAGTCTTATATACCTCTTATGAACTTTAAAGAAAAATAAACGACAATATTATCATTCTTTCGCTTAATTTACCCTCTGTACAATGATATCTTTTATTTACCGACTTGTATCAGTATCTACTTAAAATAAATTTAGATATGAAAATCTGCATCCATGTTCACAAAATAAAAATATAAGAATACGGATAAATTAACATATATTAATATCTAATCTGTTTTCAGTCCTATATTCAACCTAAATAATTTCCTAAAATGGGGTCATGTTTAGCCCACACTTCACATGCCTCTATCATACCAAACATCATTACCTCTCCCCTGCTTATATTTGTTTGGATCTACTAATAAGTTCTCGACCATGCTCCAGAGTCCAGGGTACAACTAGTTTTCTTCTGATGTATCCAAGCTCATCTTAAAAACTATCTAAAGATATATCAGTAGACTTCATATTTAGGGCTACTAGGAAGATGTAACAACAGCAGCAGCAGCAGAAACACAATAATTTAGCTTGTCTGTTCTCGATTCGCACCAATTGCCATAGCCCAACATCACAATCCACATAATAAAGCTATGAGCAAATAAACTATGTTTGCAACGGAATCTTTAATTCCAGCAAGAAATACCCACAGCCACTATTTCACTCCATTTCATGAAATGGTATAAATAAACTAAGCTATGATCTATCTGCGATCAACTTTAGATTTATTGACTTCCTCTCCTTGCAGAATTCGAAAGCAATGACTTTTGGTGAAAAATTCGACCGAACTAGAACCGAAACTTAGAGCAAGCTCCGATCTTTAACACATCCATGAGCTCAACGCCAACGGAGTTCCTGAACTCCGCAAATAATAATCCTAGATGCCTCCAAAACGAATCAAGGTCAGCGATCTAGGAGAGAGAAGGAGAGGCGGAGATGGGTGCGTACCTCGGCCTCGGAGGCCCTCTTGTAGAAGGGCTTGAGGACCTCGTCCAGATTCTTGGATTTCTCGACCTCCGCCATGGCTCGCCTCCTTGCTGTGCTCCGCAACCCTCGCGCGCCCGACGCAAAGCAATGGGAACTGGGAAGGATCGAAGGCGGGGTCCTCTTGCTTCTTTGTATGCCAAAGATCTACAACCGGCCCAACCGAAGAAACAAGAGCACTTAGGGCCACCTAATTTAGGCCCATCAAAACCTTCATTAAATAAAAGAAAAAGCCTTTATGCATCGGATGCAATTTAGATCAAGCGCATCACACCCGGCAATCAATACATGGTGCATGCATACACATGCTGCACATCAATCTCTAGGCATGGTACAGCTCCTGCTGCACTTCCCCTAGTGCAGCAAAAGTTTTCCTAAATCAAAAGATTTCGTAGAATATTATTTTTACAAAAACTCTTTCTTCATCGCATACGATGATTGATTATCCATATGCGGTCACACGTGCGATGCGAAAAGAACAAAAATGCCCTTGATACACGCACGATCAACCACTATGCATGATGCACACCTCTTGTACCATATACGGTGCACACAAAAAAATTTATTTTTATAAAAAAGTTAATATAAAAAATAGATTTTTTTTTCATCTTTTTCTTTAGTTGAAAGAATATACGTTCTGCCTCTCCTTTGCATTATTTTCATTCTGCGATAGGTCTCAGGCAGGGCTGCCCCCTTTCTTATTCATTCTGTTTGCGGATGCTTTATCGAGAGCTCTTCACCAGGCCCAGCAAGCTTCTCTCTTAGATCCTTATAGTACTGGATCCCATGGGCTGGCGTTATCCCATTTGTTATTTACTAATGATTGCATCCTGATGGGGAGGGCTACTACATGTAATACTTCTGCTTTGCTTCAGTGCTCCAGTCTTACTGCAGGACTTCTGGGCAGTAAGTTAATACTGCTAAATCCATTATATCTTTCAGTCCGAAGACTAAAACTTCCACTCGGGAGTCTATCATGCATATATTGGGCATTTCTGCTCAGGCTGATCACCTTTCTTATATGGGGGTTCCAATTATGGGAAGGAGGCCTCGACGCTCGAATTTCAGTGAGCTGGAGCGCCGTGTTCGTGATCGTCTGGATGGTTGGCAACTCTATGGATTATCTATGATGGTCAGGCTTACTCTCATCCGATCTGTTCTCACTGCTCTTCCTCTCTATATCCTTTCTAATGCTGCCATTCCGGCGACCTGCTTAAGAAGGATGGAGAGATGGTTCAAAGATTTTCTCTGGGGATCTATGCAGGATGGCCATGGGATCCATTTGCGGGCTTGGGATTCTGTCTGCATGCCCTTTTCGGAGGGGGGGCTTGGGATTTAGTCCCTCATTACGAGGAGAGAGGCACCGATTGCTAGGCACGCATCGAGATTCTTGTTGGAGCCAGGATGTCTGTGGAGCTTGTTCATGCGTGCCAAATATGGTGATTGGTCTTCCCAGAGTCACCCCAGTCTAGTCGTAGCCATTCCTTCTTTTGGAAAGAGGTTTGTCTTCATGCTCCGGTTGTTCTTAGTCGAACGTCGTGGATGATTGGTAATGGTGCCTTTGTGGATATCCTTACAGATACTTGGTTGGCGGACATCCCTTTGATTCGATGGCCCACCTTTGTCAGTTCTAACATCCCTATTGGTATGAGAGTCTCTAACCTAATTATGCAGGATCACAATGCCTGGAACGGTCCTCTTGTAGACTCTTTATTTGGTGCAGAGCTTTTTAGCGCATTCTATCTATCCCTCTTCTTCCTGATCACACAGCGGATATCAGATTATGGAGGAGGTCTTGCTTGACCCGTGCATCGACTAGGGACATCATGCAGGCTTACAAACCTCGGTTGGGACACACGATCGATGGTTCTTGGATTTGGAGGCTTCATGTCCACCCTAGAGTTCGCCTATTCATATGTAAGATGGCGTGGGATTATCTTCCTACGTGTTCCCTGCTCTCTAAGAGAGGCATGACGATTTCTCCTATTTGCCCATTATGCGGTACTGAGGTCGAGACTTTTGATCATGCTATATTTTCCTATGATAGAGCAAGTTTGGTGTGGCAGACAGCGGGTTATCGTCTATGGGATGTGGGCAGTGTTCAGGATTGCATTTCTTTCCTTATGATGATTCGTCGGGATATGAGAAGGGACTTCGGTCGATCCAGTTCCTTGGCTGCCTATATTGCTTACCAGCTCTGGTTATCTCGGAATCATCATATTTTCTCTGATGTATCTGATCCTTCTTTCAGGATAGTTATGACTGCCCAGTCCCTCTCAGATGAGTACATTATCCATCACTCTACCATTGACTCTGATAGCTCTAGCATCTGGGATTCCCCTGCTGCTCCTGCAGCGCACCGGCACACGGTCTTCATTTCTTGGGAACCCCCTCCACTAGGGTTTGTCAAAGTAAACTTTGATGGTAGTGTTCGTGGTCGTTTGGTGGGTTCCAGTTTTCTGATCCGAGGGTCTGATGGTAATTTGGTGGCGGCCGACGGTTTTGGTCTTCTTGACCTCTCAGTTTCGTCTGCTGAACTGCATGCTACGTGGGCTGGCATCTCCTATGCCATCTGCAGTTTAGGTCGCAGGCTTATTATTAAGGGTGATTCTCTCACTATGGTGCGCTGGCTCCGTCAGGATCTGGGCGACCCTATTCTGACCAATCCTATGATAGCTGACATTTGATCTATGCTCCACCAAGCTGATATTGTCCTTATTCGGCACATTTATCGAAAAGCAAATTCAGCGGTGACTGGATTGCTGCCCATATTGCTCATCATTCTGGACCGTGGTGCTGGATTCCGTCTGACCCGTGCCCATTTGTTCTATCTCAAATTTTGTATTCAGATCTTTTGGGCTTGACTTAACCACGTATGGTATGATCGCCCGTTTGTACCAAAAAAAAAAAACTAATGCATCTTTTTAATATTTTCAAAATTTTCTCTCTATCATTAGTAACCTCTATATTTCCTTGCAATGATTTCTTCTATATTAATGTATTCCTCAATAACAATTTGATCCTCTCTCGTTTCAATGCCCTCAATGACAATTTGATCCTCTCTCATATCAATGTCCGCATTTAACAGCTTTCATATTTCTATTTCAAACATTTGATATTTATTTTTAAATCATTTTTTGTTATATATTTTTATGAATGATTAGGATAAATGTTTATTAAAAAATAAAACATTTGACATATTTTTAAAACTATTATATTTCGATATTTGTTTTACTTCGACTGCAATGCACGCTTATGCGTTACCAAATAGTTAATATTAAATTTAATGGTTCCCAAATCACTAAAATTTTTAAGTCAAAAATTCATATTATTAATTTTGATCCAAATTTGTAAAAATGCTTAGAATGGAAAATTATATTTTAGTGAACTCTAATACATAAAGGGCATCTTAGTGCATGATATTCCCATCATTATAGAGCTATAATGCAGCAAATCTATTGCTATACCAAATTTTATTTCCTAGAGTTTAACCTAAACAACATATAATTGTAAATAAGCATTGATTATTATATTGACTTGCTAAAAAATGTGATAAGACATTTTAGTTGAAAAACCTTTTATTGGTTATAATTTATAGGTATGAAAATATGTAAACATAGCTTGCCTCTTTTTTCAAGGCTTATTGTTAAAGGAGGTCCAAGCAAAGCGATGTAAAAAGACTTTTCCTTAGATTTTCAAGATCGGGTTTCCTCTTCTAAGCTTGCTTTAAGATTAGTGCATCCGTCTTCCCGGTCCCGATCTTCGATGATCGCTGTCGTCTCCATGGCTGTTTGTTTCATTCCAGATGGCAAACGCCAACTCCTTTGCTGTGAATGGTGATGATTGCCGTCAAGCATCTAGGGGACCGTCGCGGCGTCACGGAGGTCAGCAGTTTGTATGGTCAGCTCCATCGCCCTTCCCGGCGGAAATTGCTGAGCTTGAACTGCTGTTTCCGAACGTCATCCAGCTTCCCTCTGAGACAATTGACATGAAGATCAAGGAATGGCTTGTCAGTGGCTTGATAGTGCAGAGTCTCTCTCGCTGGGTGCCTCCGGAAGCTGTTGTTTGGGAGTTCCGCCTGATAGAGATATAGACTAAAAGATATGCTTTCTGTTATGTCTTTATATTTTAATGAGAATTCATTTTGAGCAATGTATGTCATTTACTATATATGTGCATGTGTCTAGTATTTACAAAGAGTATTTGATCTAGTATGTAGAGTACGGCTTACACACAGAAGACTAGATCATCGGTTCTTTTGGAATACAAGTTTATTGTTCACAGTTTTAGATGGAATTGGACACACCATCAGTAGAACTGTAACATAAATTTTTAGTAGGTCTGTCTTGACTACGGGGAATGGTTTATTCTAACTATTTGTGCTAGTACACATTGTGTGTATTGAACAGAGTTGAGTTAATTATTTTATACTGACTTTATAAAATAATTAAACCCCATGAATATTATGATTACTTATGCTCTTAATTCGAATTCTATTTCTAGACATGTGTATGTAGTGATTATTGCTTTGATTACACATAGAGTAAGATTCTATATGAGTCAATAAACTCAGTGGGTTGGGCAATAACATTATATATATGGTGAATATTAATAGTTGAAGGAAACAACGTCCTGATAAATTGGATTGATGATATCCCCTTGAGGAAGCTTATAAGTTTTGATTGTATCAAATCTTGCAAGTGGATTTTGAATCCGATACATCAAATAAGTTAAGTGGATAGGTCTCAAAGATAATAAAAGCCAATTAAATTATATTATCAGTAATTAAATTTAATTGGTGGATATCTGTAATCTTAACGTGGGGAGATAATAAGTATTTAATATTAAAGGCTTGAAAATATAAATTCGAATATGATTAGGAGTACAATTATAATTCTTTAGTGGAATGAATTGTAATTTACGTAATTGAATCCTAACCCGGGGTAGGATTGTGAGATTTAATTACGTGGGAAGTCCTTTTCATATTTGCCTATTGGTCCCTGTTGTAGCCCTATAAATACCCTCTCAGTTGGTTGCTAGGGAGAACGTTGTTTTTGGAGAAAGAAAAATAAGAAACCATAGGACGGCCAAGAGATCCCACCATCTTGTGAGAGAAAGAAGGTATTTTCGGGAATACGGCGGAAGGCTAAAGGTTGAGGTCGAGCAATCGAATCAAAGTGTTCCAAAGTTCAAATCTGAAGGTATGATCTTGTACTCATAAATTAGAATGGTAAAAAGTTTTTTTTGGTATTACTCATATACGCTATAGCCGTGATCTTGGGGGTATTCCACGTTCCCCAACACCGCCGTGCTGGGCTTGTTGGAAGCATCTCCTCAATCAGCCTCTCCCATCGCATTGCTTTGATGAAATTTGAAGACCCGGCCGCCAGGGATGCTGCTCTGCTTCAGCCATGGGTTGTTAATGGACAATCCCTTGTGGCTAAACCTTGGCGTCCTGACTTTGTTCCTACGGCGGAAGCTTTGACAAAGGCTCTATTATGGATCCGCCTGCTGAACCTCCCTATTGAATACTGATCGAAGGAGGCATTGCGGCATATACTAGCGGTGGCTGGGGAGTTCATTGCTGCGGATTCCTCCACGAAAGACAGACGTCGGGGTGGCTTCACCCGTGCCACTGTTAGAGTGGATCTCAGTCGGCCTCTCTGGCCTGGTGCGCGAATCAGAGGGAACGGCTCCCCGTTTTGGTAGCAATTCGCCTACGAACATGTTGAAGGAGTCTGCCCCCATTGTGGATCCCTTCATCTGGTCGGCCTATGCTCCTCATCATCGTCGTTGCCTTCTGCCTCTGCTTCTCCGCGGTTTGGTCCGTGGATGACGGCGATTCGGCAACGAAAACCCCCCATTGTTCCTGATCCTGGCGGCCCCCGATCTTCATCGACGCCATCTTCGGCCAATGCTAAGTCGACTCCCCCAGCCTCCGGTGATGGATGGATGACTCCACGGAAGCTTGCTCAAAGATGCTATGCTCCGTCATCTTCGGTCTGCTTCGTGGAAGCAGTGAATCCCAGCTTATCTGAAGATTGCCCCTTGTGCCAGGAGTTATTTCCCATGCCGGTCACTGTAACCAAAGTTTCTGATACTTTGAAATCCAGCTCTAATGTTCAAATGACTTGCATCAGATCTACTAAGAATCCTCAATTGGCTGGGTAGAGAGGTAATGAGTCTTGTTTAACCACTGCATTTAAGTTCTCTACGAAGGCCCCAAATTCAATTCAGAAGGGTTCAGGCCAGGACAAGCAGATTCTACCCCCTAACCTTGGATTAGTGCCTCAGAATGATGGTTTGTTGTCTGAATCAGGGAGTAAGCTGGGATCTAGAACCAAAGTGGCTACTAATCCCTTTGGTCTTCGTGGATCGGATCGTTGGGCCGGAGTGCCCAAGATCCGGGAGGATACTAATCCTGCTTCCACTAAACGGGCCCGGCCTGCTGATTTTATAGCCCAGAGGGTAATTCCCAAAGCAGTCAAAGCTAAGGGCAAAGGCTGTGTGGGTCCTTCCCAGAGGGTGACTATTGGTCCTAAACTGCCATCCCGAGACAGCTGTGATCATGATGTTGCTGTCTCTATTTTGAAACAAGCAATTATGCCTTCCTCTCCTACCCATCGAGACTCTTGCTCTCATGGGGCAGAGGACATGGAGCTGTCCCAGCAGTCAGGTTCACTTGATCAGGCCACATCGCCACTGTCCTCTGTTTATGTTCAGGGAGCCTTGGCAGTGTCGTCCTCTGTAGGAGGTCCTTCTGACATAGACATGATGGGGTCCCAAGTAGGGGCACAAGACAAACCCCAACCTGACCAATAAAGATCCTTATATGGAATGTCCGAGGAGCCTTGAAACCCTCATTTCACTCCTCGTTTAGTCAGCTACTGCAGCTTCATCATTTTGATATTTGTATTTTATTGGAAACCCGTCTGTCGGGACCTAGTCTTCAGCGATTCTGGCGTCGGGTTTCTCAGTCTTGGGGTTCCTATGCGGTGAACTCTAATGGTCTCTCTGGGGGTATCCTGGCTCTATGGCGGACCCCTTCTATTTGTGTCGATGCTTTCCATTATTGTCATCAGCAGGTCGCCTTGGTCGTTTCGAAGGAGACTGCCCCTCCTTGGCTGCTTCTGGGAGCTTATGCCAGTACGGACTATCGGGAGCGGCATTGCCTTTGGGCTAAGATTTTCACCTTCTTAGATCAGGGCTTTCCCACTCTTGTTGCTGGTGACTTTAATTGTATTGTGAACGCTTCGAAAAAGCATGGCGATCGCCGATTTGTTGATACCCCTAACTCTAGTGAGTTTCGCTCTTTCATTTCCTCTGCTGGTCTTTTGACTTAGGATTTTTGGGGCCGCAGTTTACTTGGTGCAACAACCATCAGGGCTCCGCCCGTGTGTGGGAGCGTCTGGATCGGGCCATGGCCTCTTCAGGATGGCTTCACTACTTTCCTCGTGCTACCACCACTCATCTTCCGCGGATTGCATCGGACCACTGCCCTTTGCTTATATCTATTGAGTCGTCCTCTCTTGTCGGGGACCGTTTCGGTTTGAGTAGTTTTGGACTCACTATTCTTCTGCTTGAGCTTTGATTCATCAGGTCTGGCGTATGCCGGTCAGAGGGAGCTCCACCTACCATTTATCCTGACGTCTTGATCTTGTGAAGCACAGACTCCTGAGGTGGCACGGTAGGGAGGTGGGGGATTTGTGGCAGTGGGTGCAGTTTGTTGAAGCTGATATTTCTTATCTTCAAGCTAAGGAGGATCGGGACGGTGGTCTATCTCTGATTGATCTTCAGTCACTCAAGCAGAGCTTGACTTTGCACCACAATTTACTCAGTCAGCAGAAGATCTTCTGGCGACAGAGGTCTCGGATCCAGTGGCTCCAAGAGGGTTGTTGACCCAATTGTTGATTTTGATGATTAACAAAACTATTTGAGTATAACATTTGAAGTTACTAATGATTTTGATTAAGTTTTTCAGTTTATGATATGATTTATTAATCAAAATGATAAGACAAATCAAGTTCTAGTTCGAATCTAA